>JANPWX010019886.1:1064413-1131231 GCA_024734555.1 Trochalopteron elliotii
GGTGTGTGGCAGCTTCCTCCGTGGGAAGCGAGGAGGCTGGAGGAGGAAGCGAGACGGAGGGAGGGAGGGCTGCCTGGGGACTCCGCCGTTCTGCCCGCCTCTCGCGGCGGCTGGGGACTGGAGGAAAAGGAGTGCGAGGGGTCTGAAGACCTTCGGTTCCGAACGACCCCGGCATCCCCGTTGTTCAGCAGAGCCTCGTCCGCTCTTCTGTGGGAGCTATCTTGTCCGCTAGCACCATTAGGCAGGTTTGTGAGCCGCTGCCAGGCTTCAGCTTGGGTCAAGCACTTCTACCTACAAAGAAGTAGAATGCTTCACGGTGCTTTCATGCGAAGTACCTCATGTTCCTACAGGAATGGATCACAGCTGAAATAGGCTACTTCATGGAAGGCCATTCACAATGTGCCCTCTGTTTGGTAGCTTTTAGCTCCTAATATTTACAGATTTAATCTGCTCGGCCTGAAAACGGGCATGCCTGGTGTCTGCTCCTGCCCAATATTTTGAGGAACTACTTTAGATGCATTGGCTGCCTTTGAGAATTAGGCACATCCTGGGAGTATGTTCTACCATTGTGTGTGCTTCTTTATAAATGATTGTCACTGAGACATACACCTATGCCTTAAAGTCAGGGTGTAGGTGTTAGCACCACTATTTTATTTTCTTTTGCCAAGAATATCATCTCCTTTCCCACCCTGCCTGTTCCCTGACTCCCAATTGTTAAAACTGTAATAGTACACAAAAATTTGTTCAATAAATTTCAGTGTATCTTTGCAGGAGCCAAGAAGCTTGTATCATTGCTATGTTTTCTCATGTTTGGAGCTTTTCCTAATATCTTAGAGAACATACTTCAGAGTTTGATTATTCATAATTTACCGTTTCTCCCACTGGACAAAAACATTGAAGTGTTGGATTCCATCTTTGAAGAGCAGTAAGGACTTCTGCAGTCACTAGGTATGGGTGTTAAGACCTACTGTAGTTGCTGAGGGAAGGGGAACCTCAATCCATCCATCTCTTATTATTTTGATGCCAGGGGCAGCAAGAGATTCTCAGGGCCTAGAGAGCAAGAAAGCTCCTGAAGGGCAGCACAAAGGAATTCCAGCCACTCTGGCCTGTAAGTCAGCTTCTGGTGATGGGGTGGGCAACTTAAATGCTTCTGTGTACATGAGTGTCTTGTCCTATTGGAATGCATGTAACTCCAGCTGGGGATGGATGAGGAGCCAACCAAAGGCTTATAGGTCAGGATTATAGGGAGGGCAGGGGCAGGTAACATTGCAATGGGGTTCTGCAACAGGCTGCCTGACCAGTAAGACCAGTGAGACGAGTCCCTCCACAGACAAGAGAGGAGCAACCTCATGTTTACAAGCCCTGGTCCTCACAGGGGACTTCAACCAGCCCAACATCTGTTGGAAGAACAACACAGCAGAGTACAGACAATCCAAGCATCTCCTGGAATACCTGGATGAATACTTCCTTCTTCAAGTCATAGAGAAGCCAGTGAGGAGGGGTGCTGTGGTGGACCTTATTCTCACCAACAAGGTGAGAACTGGTGGGGAATGCGAAGCTCAAGGGCTGCAGCAACCGTTAAATGGTGGAGTCCAAGGTGCTTGGGGAATGAGGAGGGAGTAATGCAAGTTCACCACCATGGACTTCAGGATAGCTGACTTGGCCTGTTCAGGGGTCTGCTTCTTAGAGTATCATGGGATAAAGCCCTGGATAGGGTGCAGGGAAGGTGGTTAATAGACAAGGACCACCTTTTCCAAGCTCATGAGCAATGCATCCCAACAAAAAGGAAGTCAGACAAACCCACAGGAGGTCTGCATGGATGAACAAGGCGTTTCTGGAAACTCAAATACTGCAAGGAAGTCTATAGAGAGTAGAAGTAAAGACAAATGTTCTGGGAGAAATACAGAGAACTAGTCTGAGTACCCAGGGGATCAGTTAGGGAAGATAAAGCACAGGTAGTATTAAACTTAGCTAGAGACATCAAGGGCAAAAATAAAAGCTTCTACAGGTACATCAGTGCTAAAAGAAAGAACAGGGAAAGTGCGGGGACCTCTTCAGAAGAATATAGGTGATTACCTAAGACATGGAGAAAGCTGAAGTACTTAATGACTTTTTTGCCTCAGTCTTTATTGGTGAGTGACTCCAGCCTCCCTGCCCAAGTCACAGAAGGCAGGGATAGGTAAAATGAAGAACCAGCCACTGTAGGAGATCAGATTCAAGAACATCTAAGGAAACTGAATTCCAATTCAACTGACAACCAATTCCGTGGGTTCTGATGGGTGCATCCACAAGTCCTGAGGAAACTTAGAAAGAGGCCAAGCCACTATATCTGACATGTCATGATTGTCAGGTGGAGTTCCCATGACTGTAAAAGGGGGAATGTCAACCTCATTTTTAAAAGGGGAAATAAGAAAGACTCAGGGAGCTACTGGCCAGTGAGTCTGACCTCAGCACCCAACAAGATCACAGAGCAAACCCTTCTCAAAACTATGGCAAGGCACATAGAAAATATGGAGAGGACTGGCACCCAACATGTCTTCACTAAGAGCAGCTCTGGGAAGAAGGACTTGGGGTGTTGGTGGATGAGAACTTGTCTTAACCCAGCAATATGAGCTTGCTGCCTAAAAAACTAAACATGTCCTGGGCAACATTAAAAGTGTAGCCAGCAAGTCTAGGGAGGTGGCTTTTCCCCTGTGCTCATGAGACATAACCTGAAGCATTAAGTGCTGGGACCCCCAGCATAAGGACATGGACCTCCTGGAGCTATCAAGGGACAGCCACAAAGGTGGTCAGGGGGCTGGAGATCTCGCCTATGAAGACAGGCTAAGAGAGCTGGGGCTGTTCAGCCTAGAGAAGTGAAGGCTCCAGGGAGACCTTGTAGCACCTTCCTGTACCTAAAGTGAAGCTAGGAGAGAGCTGGAGAGGGACTTTTCACAAGGTCATGTAATGATAGAACAAAGGGGTGTAGCTTTAGACTGGACAAGTGTACCGCATAGTTGTCAGGTGTCTAGGAGAACAAATGTCATATCCACAGGCCTTTTGAACACTTCCAGACTGGCAATTCCTACACTTCCCTGGGCATCCTGTTCCAATGCCTGACTGCCCTTTCAGGGAAGAAATTATTTATATACAATCTAAAACTCCTCTGGCACAATCAAGGATGCTTTTTCTCATCCTGACACTTGCCAGAGAGAAGAGACTAGCCACCATCTGGCCACAATCTCCTTTCATGGAGAAGTAAAGAGTAATAAGGTCCCCCCTGAGCCTCCTTTTCTCCAGGCTGAACAGCCCCAGCTGCCTCAGCTGCAGCTTATCAGACTTGTGCTCCAGACCCTTCCTCAGTTCCATTGCCCTTCTGCTGGATCCCAGTTTGCTTTTTTTACCAATGCTAAGCATATGTATTCTTAGGAATCAGATTTGATACAAATGGATGTAGGGACAGACAATTCTTAGTTTCATTTTCTTAAGAAATTTAGCTTGTCTGAGCATACACTCCTTTTCTTGTTTTCTGCTTCAGTAGCTTTTCAAGTTCTGGATGCAATAACCTACATTTGACAAAGATGTAATATTAAAAGCACTTAATTTTGATGTTTCCTCAATGTCATACCAATCACTTTTTATTTAAATACAAATGAAAAATAAACCAGGAAATGGTTTACCACTGCCTCATTGCCTACCATTAGTATCATGCTGTAGTACTTGCCAGTCTTTGCATTTATTGAAGGTGTAAGGCTCCAGACTGCAAAAATCAATCCACTTTCCA
Source organism: Trochalopteron elliotii (assembly GCA_024734555.1). Taxonomy (NCBI): domain Eukaryota; kingdom Metazoa; phylum Chordata; class Aves; order Passeriformes; family Leiothrichidae; genus Trochalopteron; species Trochalopteron elliotii. Next base: position 1,068,177 of record JANPWX010019886.1, read on the forward strand.
AGCAGTCAGGTTATTCTGCTCTTAAGTATTAGGAACTAGTGAAGGAAAATAAGGCATTGCTTTCACCTACATTGAATTTATTTGCTTGGGTTTTGTATATAACTTAATGTTAAATGCCCGTGACTTCAGAATTAGACTGAATTGACCTAGTGTACATTTTGAAACATTCTGATGTACATTGATCTTGAAACACTATATAATAGAGTGGAGTATCAGGCAATTAGCAAAGCCTCTTGCATTTTCAGAACTGAACTGCTGCATAGATTTGATTTTTATAAGATGCTTGTACATGTACATATATGTACCTATATATATGTATATTCTTTTGCATACAAACTTGCCTCCAGCTGCATTTAGAGTCCATTGTTTTAAATATATGTTAAGTTTATGTCTTTGTGTAACAATACATCATTTAGAAAGGGAAAAGTAGTGTAGTGCTTCTCTTTTAAAATCAGAATGTTGAAACTATATGTCTGCAGAAAGTTAACACAGAGGCTGGCAATCAATTACTTCTGTTATCCTTATAGTCTAGGTAAGTCAATCATTATATTAATCTATTATAAGTTGCACAGAACTGCAAAAGCATAGAATAAAACAGTGCAGAATGCATGTCTGTGAAGATTCACATATCTCTCTTTCAAACCCATGCAAGACCTTTTGTTTTTCTACAAACAGTGCTAACCATACTTACCAGTCCATTCAGAACTGTGTGAACCCCCTCACCATGTGCTGACACCTTTTCCAAGCCTTTTCATGAACCATGTCTTAAACTGTGTAAAGGATGTTTTCCTTGAGTGCTGAATTAATTTTTTGTAATGGATGGTCAGCTTGCCCACCAACGGTAGAAAAGCCCTTTTCTATTGGAGAGCTTTGAATTGAACAGTCCTGCCTAAATCTCATATGGGTCAAAATACCTGGATTCCAAGGGACAGAGAGCTCCACGTGTGTTAATTTACTGAGCATGGCATGACAAAAATCAAAAAGTTACCTTCAAAGATCTTAGAAGTAAGATGTGACAAGCCACATATTGTTAAGGCCGGCTAAATGTGTGTTATGAAAACTTCCTGAAGTTATTGCAGAGTAATAACATGCCATTCTATAACAAGGAATGCTCAAATCAAAATGTTAAATACCAAACAGCAAAAAAAATTTTCTTGGGCAAGGTTGTTCATTTGTGATGAATCATGTCATTATGCAATGTATCAATGTATTTTTACAAAGCTAAAAAATGCTTTCTTTCTTTGCTGAATACTACTGGATATGTGGTTTCTATTTGTACACTCACTCATGTCTTTAACAGTTTGGTCATTCCCTAAAAAAATGAGAGTAAATACACAAGAAAAAAAATGAACAATGGATCTGTTATACATGTATTTTATTCTCAAAATAAAAGCTGATTCAGCACAAAGCAGAGATGAAGCACAGAGAGAAGCTCTGGTAAACAGTGCAGCATTGGCTCTAAGAGTAACGCACAGGCTTAAGGAAAGAAATTCTGAATATTTTGGGGGAGGGTGTTCTTCAGAGTCATTCAGTTCTTAGGAAATACAGTCATCAGTGCTGTTATGTAATACTAGATTTGCACCCCCAAAACAGATATAGTCAGTTTTCTGCATCTCTAAGTATCCCAAAAGTACTAAGTTCCATCTCTAGAAAGCCTAACAGAAGAGAAGTATTCAATCAAAGATAGAGAATATACCATTATCTTGATATTCTTCCTGTTATCCACAACTGGGAAGTCATTCTGGGAACTGCAAATATTTAAGTGCAGATATAGTCTAATGTGATGGTTTGAAAGCAAAACTAGTGAGAGGCTCCAAGTCAGAAATACNATGAAGATGGTGGTAGAATACTCCGTGCACGTTCTACACCACAACCCAGGACATCTAAGGAAAATAAAGTAAAAAAAAAACACGTGGGGATAAAGTTCTGTTTAAGCAACATCAAGGCAAAGAGCAATGTCTCAGATATGTCATATAAAGTTAGATAGAAATATCAGTTTAGTTTTCTAATTAATAAGTATTGATGAATATTAAAAAGAAAAGAGTAACGAAAATGCTCATCAGGGCAGCAAACATTATCATTTAAAAAAAAAGCCAATTGCAAGTATAAAATTAGTAATATCTGCTTTAGAAAATCTATTTTGTGTTTGTAAGTCTAGTAAGAGAAATAACTGTCAACCAAACTTAGCTTATGTTTCGCTATGATATACTTTGTTTAAAATACAGGTTTGAACATCTGACTTAGCCTCTAAAACATAAAGAAATGACCAAACACCAGTCACCTACATTAATGTGAAGATTAAATATATTAGAGACAAGTTTTGATCTTTCTCAGGATTTACCTTGGGGGTAAAAAAAGTTAATCATTATGGAATGTCATTACTGCTCTTATGCATGTTTTGAATCCACAAATTTAAAACTGTGTGCTCTAAAAAAGAAGGCAGGCATATCTACAACTCTCTCTCACATCAATGCAATGGCCTAAGCAGCCAGGATGGTCCAGAACTACATTTGACAGGAATATTGTACCATGTTTGGAAGTGATGTCTTGGAATATATGGGAATATGCAATTTCATGACCCACCTTAATAGAAAATAACTGTTCATTTCTATAGTAGTCCTAGATCTTTATTCAAAGAGATGATGCACTGTAACTTCGAATGCAAACAACCCCAAGGATATGGTAGATATTTCTAAAGTTTAGTATACAAACTAAATCACACCATATATACTATCATACTTTTCCTGGAATACTGTTGACAATATGGAACAAAATTTGCATATGTCTATTGTTGCTTCCTGCCTATTGAAAATAAAGCTTCAAATTGCAGAGAAAAAGTATAATGTATTTTCAGATGATATTCTGGTTCTTTTTTTCCTTTGATCTCTTTCCAATTCAACTGAAAATTATATTGTGAAAAGAGTATTACAAATCAGCTTTACCTTTTGAGAAATACCTTTTTCTCTTTGTTGATACAGTTGACTATAGAATAAAAGGTTGTGAAAATTTGTCATTCATGTTTGAGGTCTATACAAGACAACCAAAAAAAAATTTCTGTAGGCAGCCCAACTATAAAGAAGAGATATTATTAGAAGGAAAAAACAAGCAAAAATGGGCAAAACCCTCCAAACATCACAGCACATTCCACTATCTTTATTTCTTCTGACCAATTTAATCCTTCTTGTCTTCCTAAGTTACCCTAAAAATTCCTAAAATGTCTAGCTTTTATGATGTCCTCACATGTATCTCACAAACATGCTAAAGATTAATTCTGACTAAACAACTAACAATATTACACTGAGCAAAGTGATAAAGAGCATAACACAAATTCCTCAAGCCCCCCCTATAGAAGGGAAGTGCTTTCCACACTCTGTGGGTGCTGCTCTGGGTTATTTGGAGTTGAAGGAGGTATTGGTAGGCTTAATGCTGCTTAGCTGGCTGAGGTTTCAACAGAAATTTTTGCAATAATATGTGCATTTGTGTGGGCACTATATTCAATGAATACCTGAACAATAAGAAGAATAAAAAACTTTATCTAATATAGTATAAAACAGAAAGAATGTCCATTACTGTACTGAGTACCTTGCAGGTTGTTCCCACCAGCCTGTTTTTGAGTTTAAACTGATTTGTCATATACCTAACTCTGGCAGAAGGGAGATAGATGGCCTGCTAAAGGCTACTGGGCAGCAGTGCCCCTGTGCAAGGTCTCTGGAGGACAGTGAGGTGTTATCTTGAAAAGGAACAAAACCCCCAAACTAACAACTTTACAATCTGGAACATGTTGCAACAAGCCTGTATGACCCTTGCAGTAAATGACCTACATTGTAGGGAGGCACAACACTCAGTTGCATTACTGCATTATTTCATATCATAATTGAGAAAGAAAAACAAAGAAAGATCCCAGCATTATTTATGCAGTTCTGGTGAAGATGGCCCCACAATTCCTGTGGGAGTTGCATGAAGGAGGAATTTTTGTCACGTAGTGTCCCACAGTTACAGAATTTTAGAAATTTAGTTTGAAAGCCAAAAAAGAAAAGTAGAAGGAGAAAGAGCAGCTGTTCTGTTGACAGCAGAACAAGTATGACATAGTTTCCTATCATTTTTATCCTTCTTCTTTGATTTTAAGTAATTTAATAAAGGATAAGCACCATCTCTTACAATAGTGGCATTTCCCTTGGAAAAAGATATGATTAAATAAATTTACTAATATTGTTAAGAAAACTGTGAAACTTCTCCAACAGAAGAGCATGGATTAGACATCTGTCTTGTATGGTTAAATGGTTGCCCATTTTTATTAATTCTGCAAGACCACAGCTTATTTTTCATTGTTTTTCTGTAATATGTGATTGATATTTGCTATTTGTTTTAAAAGTTATAGAAGAGACAGGACACATGAGTGTTCTTATTACTGAATTTTATTTTTCCTCATTAAATAAGGAATGGTGCTGAGATTTCTGAGAAAATATTGACCTTTGTCATATAGATTTATTAAGTGTACTGTCCTTCACGACCACAGCAAAGAACACTGGAAACAAATACTCCTAGAAATGTATGCTGTCAAGTATTGCAACTATCCTCAATTCAAGTGGTCCTCAGATTATTGGGAAATGATATTAAGCAGGAATCACTAAGTAGTTATGATAAAATCCTGACATTGTATCTTCGCTTTTGTTTTGGTGATGTTGCCTTTCTTTAGTCAGTGGCTCCTTAGCCTAGCACTTTCATCTCTTTCCTTTTTTGTGAGGAAAAACATGTCAATAAAGGAGAGGAAATTATCTCCTATTCTCCTCTATGCTGGAGGCAATGGTGAGAGGATTGACTTCTACAGCATTTTTCTTCACAGCATGCAAACTTCATCATAAGCAATGACATGCTTATCAAGATCACCATGTCTGCTCCATTACTACCTTGCCAGTGTCAGCAAGGTTCAAAATTCTGTTGGCTCTCCATGTGGTGGCAACAAGTAATGCAGTTGTCTGACCTGCCTAGAGAAATTCACATTGTATCAGGTTTTTTTTCTTGCATTTGTGAGAAATGGGTATAATTTACCTGCTCATTGTTGTCATCACAGGAGGAAGCCATTCAAGTCTCTTCATTGCAGTCACATGATATGAAAGATATGAATCTTTGACTTCATAATTATTAGGACCAAGGTCTCCCTTTCAGAAAGGAAGTCAGTGTTGAGGTTTCTCTGTTGATTTTGTGTTTCATAGTTTTCTTTATTTGATTGCTAGAAGCCACCAGCAGAAATTTTGAAGCCTTAAGAGACAGAGAAAATGGACATGAAAAAGATTGTTCTTAAAGTAGTGCAGCAACTGAAAAGGAGCAGATGAGAATGAATATCTAGATGAGGTAGACCAGGACCTCAGAGAAAGGTGGGACAGCTGAATGACAGAGAATTAAAATGATCAGGCATGGGCTCAGAAATTAGTAATGAAGAAAAGTAAATTATGAGACATTTTTATGAGGAGCTTGTTGAGTACTTTAGTGACACGAGGCTCCTACATGAGCCAGGCTTGTAAGGTCTTGAAGGCCCTGCTCCACGTACTGACAAATGAGACTTCAGATCAGACAGCTGCTAGAAGATTCTAGGCAGTGTGGGTTTACTAGTGGTTCATGCCTGCCCTGCTTTCAGGGAAGTAATATTTAAACTCTTTGCTGCCTTTCAGGTTAAGCTTTATTTTTTTGCATATCAAATGGATAAGAAATAATTTAATTATACACCAATTGTGAGAGAAGGTACTTCGAAGAATTTCTACAATACTTGCAAGCTTGAATGAGAATATTTTGGAAGGTATTGGAAATTTGTGATAGAATTGCAGATTAAGATAATATTCACACTTCCGCATTTGAACAGTAAAAGCAAAAACACCGAGACTGAATTATGGTATTCCATAGAGTATTTTTCTACTTCCAGTTTCAGCAAAATTGTGCATATTATGAACTGTGGCTATTGCTTTATATTTCATGTGTAGCTTATTGATGTCCTATAAACAAAAATTCCTGTCTCTTTGCCATTGATGATATTATTTGATGTCAAGAAACTGAACACATAACTTGATGAAAACATATGGTAATTTTTTTAGATAATAATAATATAAAACATTAATGTATTATTTGTCTTTTTGGCAGGTTTTATGTGATGTAAGTTACACAGCAGACCATTTACTTATTGATGTGAATATTTTGAAGTAATAGAATTAGTGATAATTCTAGAATTAACTTTGGATTTAAACAAAAATTCTTATTAAGATTTAAAGTAGACTTAAATTGTTACTTCAGTTACACAAACATTAATCTAGAAGGTAAACATTTGAAAACTTCTCTGAAATTACTAAATCAAATGACAGTTTTTTCTTCTTTAGGAAACTATACATGGTTTGTTTCTGTCATTTACTTAATAGTATAGCAGTAATCTTCTGTGGAGGAAACAGGGCAGTTGTGGCAGTTGCTGAATATTTTTGGTATTTAGAATGATGAGGAGTAGTGAGTCTGGACTTCAGACCAGACCCGGAAGGAAGAACCTCACGAAAAGGTTTGTCTGGGGGTACTGCCTAAAAACAGTTTCTGAGATGAGAAAGGATAGCTTTATTCTAGAACTGATTTCAGTGTTCAGATGAGGGAGCAAATTTCTGGCCAGATAATATATTTCTCAACAGAATAATTCTCTTTCCCTTTATTTTAAGACATCCTGCTTTCTTTTTGTGTGTTTTGTTTCTACTGCTGCTAATGCGAATCAATATGTTAACTGATATTCAAGAGTTAGCCCTTCTACCTTCACATAATTTCAAAAGAATGATAATTGAGGTTTACTGAATCACAGCTCACACAGGTGGGAATTCAGGCCTTTAATAGTACAGTTTAAGTTTACCTTATTTGTCATTAATGCTAATAGAGCCAGTCTTATGTTTGCATGGCTCCTGAATTCACATCACCTCATGCTGCAGCATTTGAGGTCATAGTGTTTCATGGTCAGTGCAATCAGGAAACCAGTCAAGCTGATACCTAAGGAAACAAAAAATAATCCTTATTGAGCCCCTTGAGTTCCTAAATCCAACTGTCCTTTTGCAGAAATGCGCTTGCAGAAGCAAGAGAGAATAAGTTTGTATTTCTTTAAAACAACACCTTTTGCTGTAAAGCAGTTTAAGTGGCAAACAAAGGTACATTTACTTACAGTTTTAACCCAGGGATGCAGTGATATGAATTTCACATGTATCTGGATTGTGTGCAAGAATCAAACATGCAGTACTGAAATTCATGACCAGTTACTGGATTTGTGTGTTAAACAAAAAGCTACCAATAATACTTTGAATGTATCCTGCCTCTGCTGAGCTTTTGGGACCACTTCTCTGGGACCAAAGAGGAAAGCAATGTGAATTTTGAACTCAAACTGTCATAAAGGATAAACATAGCATTATCTTTTCTGGAGTTGTATTATTTCTTTGAAAGAAATACAATATATTGAAAAGCATCCACAATAAATTGAAGGAAGTGGAGTAATGGACAACAGAATTGTTCTGATCACTCAGGATTTCTTTTTTTACTCATGGAGTTTATAAATCATCTGTCTAACTATCCAAAAAGGTATATAACTTCATGAAACTGAATGAAATTAGATAATCTAGCTTAAAACAACTTGAGTTGGTAGCAAAGTAGAATAAAAGAATGTATACTTCAATAGATAAAAACTACTGACAATTAGAAAGTTATACAATCAAATACAGGTTAGAGGAGCTTTGCCTTTACTTTCCTTAATGTGGATAAAGGCAAATGTAGTGGAAGGGGATATCAGTAAGTAGAAAAACAAAGTCTAAACAGATAAGTAGATTACCAATCATTTTTAAAATAATTAAATTTTTGTTATTTTGTGCAGAGTTTTTCTGGACCTGTCTTTCCTTAGTAAGACTATAAGACTATATGTCATAGTTATGTTACATTTCTGCAGTGAATTATTTTAAACGTGTTATCTTGTAGCTTGTCAATGATTAAAACAAAGCAAAGCCAAGTATTTACTCATCAGGTTGGCGCACTTGCCCAAAGCCTCAGCAGAATTAAAGATTATGGAATCCAAATGATATTTCCTAGTGTTTACCATTAGTCTGATCATTGCTACAAAGATTTATCAATGGCACTTGGCTTCTTTTATCACAATCTGTCTGTATGCATAAAGTTGTCTACATAATTCTCATTCATTTACCAGTGAATATAAACCTGTTCCTCAAAAAAAAGAAAGAAAAAAAAAAAAGCTCTGTTTTTGCATTTATGCACCGCCTAAGCAGACAGAGAATGATATTGCAGTTTAAACAGCTCTCCCAAAGCAAGCCAACAATACAGCTCTTCCAGCAGAAGAAACTTTACAATGTTTTAATTCTTCTTCAGGGAGCAAGGCGTGGTGGAGAGCCTGGCTGTCAAATCCCAGCTCATCTTTCTGAGAATGTTGCTTACTCTGCCTCATGTTTATGCTCTTATGTGCTGAGGGAAAAGTCTTCTAGTTCTCTGAAACACTGATATTTTATATACATATTGTATCAGTGATAGTGTGGATGTTTTGCTGAAATGGGAGGTAGGGAAGCCCGGAGGTAGAGGACAGCAAGGCCTATCCCAGCTAAGGAGAAACTAAATGCACCGTATTTAGCAGGATCACAGAGCATAAGCCTGAATATTCCTATTCAGATAGGCTTTTTTTAGGTATTCATCACTAACATGTTAAAATGGAAACCTGTTACCTTCCTGATAGCAATAATGGGCAGCAATCTGATCTGAATTGAGAGAATTCCTTAAAATGATGCCTGTGAGAGAAAATGTTAAAGTTGTTCATGCAAATGATGTTGAGAGCAGGAACTAAATGCTTGGAAATGTGTCCACATACAGTAAGAAGAGTAGATGTGACGCAGAAGTGGCTGCTTCATGAATAGAGACAACTTATTTTCTCCAAAATCCTTTCTGCACCTTCTTCTCAAAATGATAGCTGCTTGTACTTTTTTGTTGGAACCTGGACATTTATTTTCATGATAACTGGGTGCTTGATAGCAGTCAAAAAATGAGTCATATTTTGCAAAGGTATTTGCTAAGTAGTTATGTTATGTTACACAGTAAAACTGAGTAGGAAAGACTGATCTTTTAGAGATCTTCAAAGAGATCTTACATCCTGCATCGCAAAAGACTTACATGTCAAGAGTGCACTATTGATCAAAATACCAGCAGGCTTGCAGCACAGCAGCCATTTGACAATTCAGAAAAAAAAATTACTTCTGTCTCTGTAATGTAAATCTCTTTGTCAGGCTTTCAGTCTTCCTAGAGGTATACCTATAATCTCACTCTGGCAGAAAATAATAAGAACTTCTATGAATAAACTTACTGTCAGTCACAATTATGCTCTGCATGGACCATTGAATGTCAGGCAGCATTCTGGCAGTAGCCAGTCTCCTACATCTTGATAACCTAATCAAACTGTGCAAGAAATAAAGGCTAGCCTTCAAGCCTAAACAACTGATAAGGGCCCTTGCTGGTTCTACTGCTGTTTTGTCACTCTGGACATTGCCTTTGCACCAGTAGCACAAAAGCAGCCCTGTTTGGTCTCCCAGCTGCCAGGTCATGACTGCTGCACTCATTGTCCTTCTGCTTTACTCATGTCTTCTCCACAGGCTCTGTCAGTACCTGCCTTGCAGTAGTGAACTGGTAGGATTACTGGCAGCTCACCTGTGCACTGGGCATGCCTTTGATGGGGCTTTCACATCTTGGTTTTAGTCTTTTATAATTACAGTCCTTATTTCCAGTCTTTGCATTAGCCTAATCAGAGCAATTCCTGTGACAGCCCACTTTTAAAGCAAATTTTTCTAGACAATTCTACTTAAAAAGAAAAAAGTGTTTTCTTTGTACTAAGACATGCTGAGATATTGCAATTTTCCAAATCAATTATTTCTTTTCACACTGCATGATTTCATGTCCTGTCAAAGCACACTTTTAAATCTTACTGTGGCCACTTAGTTACTTATTGGCATACCTCAGGTTGCTCAAAGTGAGGAGGCAAATGGAAATCTCACTATCAGCCTTGGAGCTAGAATGTCCTCTGGGTCTCTCAAATGTTATGAACAGCAATCCTGCCACAGTATCATGAGGGATATTTTCTGTAATAATGACTGTCCTAGGCGTAAGGCATTTTTAGCCTGCCTTCTATCTATCAAAGGTCCACACCACAACCTGCACTGAGTGAGGTGATAGGCTCTGAAAATGCTGATGCTGTCATTCTGCAAGAGAAAAGCAGCTCCCACCCGCTCAATATATATTAGATAGTTCCACCAATATAATGAATATAGCATTCATGTTACTAGCAGCAAGTCATTTCAAGAAAGAAAAATGGCACTAAAAAGAGTAAAACCAGACAGATTTCTTGGAATTTCACCCAAAAGCTCTGGCAGATTTTGTGGTGCTGTGCTATTCAATATGACAAGTCTAGAATACAGAGAAAAGACAATCCACAGGATACTGCTTCACATCCTCTCCCAGGAGGTATAAGGATGCCTTCACCCGAAGCCATATATCTTTTGCTGTAGTATTTTTCTACCTGCTCTGGTTACACCTTATTGGAAGACCTGCACTGGCTTCACCGTGTCTGCTGATAAAACCTCCTAGACTGTAGATAAGCATTTCTTAGACTGAAGTAGGTGTGTATGATCCAAGAAGCAATGGAAAATTAATCTCTTTCAGAAAATGTATGTGATTCTTTTATATTCTTTCATTTTTTCATCAGCTTTAAAAATCAGCTGACAGAAAGGAAAAGAGGAAACTGATAGAGTATTGATAATTTTCCTTAATTTTTCATTCATTTTGCAGTATTCATTCTGGGAGCAAGACGGATAAATCATACTATCTGATGAGCCTAAACAGTTGGCCTTGATGAAAATCCTTCTGTTAAAATCAAACTTATTTATTTAATTTCAATGTTTAAGGGAGCCTATAGAGGTGTATGTGTTACAATAACTGCCTTTCTATAAAGTTAGTGTTTTGAATCAGCAGAAGTGTCATTTGAGGAAATTGATACAGTAAGCAAGAATGCACTATTTTCTAAGGTTTGAAGAGGCTGTAGAAATAGATGACTGTATCACATTTGTGTTCAGAGACAAACCATCTACTATACCTGCCTCTTCACTGTAACAGAATTATTTGGAGTGTTATTAAACTCTTGTACTTCTGAATTCTGAAAACTAAGCTGTGCTTCAAAAGGTCAGCATAAATGGCACTGTCTTGCAATTCAGACCTTTGGATGTGATCCAGATGCACTAACTTCATAACATGATAAATAATATCTCAACATACTTCATTGACTGGTGTTTCTTCTGTATGATTTTACTTTATCTTGATCATCTGTTTTTCTTTTTTGTTCAGTCATCAAGTACCATTTACCAAGAGAGTGGATAATAAAGAAAGGCCCATTCAGTACTGTCTAAGTAAGCTGGACTTCCACAGGCAGATGTCATAAAGATACAGCCCTCCATCAGATCACGTAAGTCTGAAATAAATAAACAGGTATTTGAGTAGCTGATCCACTAACACAGAAATCTGCTACTTGCCTCCTGTTCTAATGTTGTTGACATAACAAAGTGTCTTGTTGAATAACAAAGTGGAAGCAAGGAAGGATTGAGCTGAGGTTTCCTTTAAACTACATTCTTGCTAACAGTAGTTGTACTGTTGTTTGTGATGAATAGGCTTTATTCACACTGAATTTATTAGGGTAACAAAAAATGGATAGAATTAATTTTTAACTATTAATTTAAAATTTTGAAGGATTAATTTTTTTGTTGTTTTTATGAGTGGCCATATCATCATGCATTCATAGAATAAGTTCTCTCATTTTTCAAAATCTATGACATAACTTATTAATCTAAGCACTGATGATTTAGAAAAAATCAATAACATCAAACTGTATACTAAAGGTTTGAATTTCTTTAATTTTACCAGGGTAAGCTTCTTGTATACACCATCATTGGAAATGCTGGCTATAGTAGTTTGGCCAACTTGAGTCATTCAGACAGTTCCAGGGTCCTTTTCAACATCAGTAATAGGAGGATATGATCAGCAACTCACTCATGCAACTCTCCTACAGAAATTAGCATAAAAAAGGACAATATATTTTTTTCTTCTTTTTTTTTTCCATCTTAGAAGTTAGTTCTGTCAAATATACCTTCATGACCACACTTGATTTTTTCTAGAGTCTGATTCAAAATCCAAAGAAGTGCATGGAAACTTTTCAGAGGAACATTTTTTCAGACAATTATTCCATTTGTTGCCTAATTCTCTTCTCTCTTTAGCCATGCCCTACTTCAGCACTAAACAAGATGTGAGTTATGTAGGCCAAGTCAGACATCTATCATGTATATAATAAGAGTTTCAGTTCTGGTTAGGCCTATTCTTTCCTAATAGGAAAGAGAAGTATTGTCTAAAGTGAGTGGAAGAATGATGGAGCAATGCTTATTGAACAACATGAGATACACACAATTAGGATAAATCCAATTAGGACTGCATAAATGTTGATGCTTAATGCTTTCTTTTCCCTATCAGCAGCTTAACCTATTTTCTGCAGGCTATAGCAAAAGCAATCGTTGTTATACCTATAATAATCATAAATGTTACAATACTATGCAATGTATTGAAGACAGCAAAATACAATTAAATCTTTCTTAAATGCTTATGAAAACAACAGTATATCCTAGAAATTATTTAAAAATTGATTAGACTTATGATCCAAGTCTCTCAAGTGACTTCCTCTTCAGCTGAGGAAAAGAGGGTCATCAGGAAGGAAGATTCCTTGGAGAGGCAGAAATCAATTTCCATCTCTTCTCTGGAGGTCAGGTGTTTCTCCATCCAGAACTCTGTGTTCAGATTTAGGATTTGTTTTATTCAAGATTCACATTTGATTTCTTTCCCCTTTTATATAGAGCTCTCATTCTAAAACCATGTTTTAAAATAGCCCTAGTTAATCTACTCTGTATTTTCTTAAGTGTATTAGCAATCTAAAGTGTATCAAAATAACATACTGTTCTACTGTTCTCTTATAATACTAGTCTTCAATTTATTCACAGCATTCTTTTATATCCCTTGGTATCCATTCATCAGTATCGAACTGGATTTATCTTGCCTTTTTCCCCTGGACATGTCCAGTATTTTTAGAATATTTCCCAAAAGCTGGATTCTATAGTCAGTGGTAATAAACTTCTATTATTTTTTCTGGCAGAGATTTGGCATATTTCTGTTGGCATATTTCACTTTCTAAATAATTCACTGACATAACTGAGCAACTTCCAGGGAATATTTCCCTTCAGTATTCCATCTGAGAGCATACCATTTTGGCAATTTTGACTGTTTTCCCAGTCCTTCTGTGATTTCACACCATGCAGGCTCTGCTTTAACACCTTAGTGTTTATAAGTCCACTGCAAAGCAGTCATTTTCTCCAAGTATGTCAAAAGCTGTAGACCACAAAATTACATGTGAAGATAGTGCTTTTTATCCCTGAAAAGCCAGACCGGGATCAAGGATATTTGGCTCTAAGTCCTCCTTTTTTACCAAGAAGTTTCCAGTTAAGTGGAAGTGGTGAAGTTTCAAAGCATATGTAGACCCAAAAATGCAAAAAGAAACTCCAGATAGCTTATGTCTAGGTCCAGGATTGGGAGGGAGTGTGTATCCATCACAGATCAGCATTAGTATCTCCACTAAGCTCTGCTAAACTGGATTTTGCAGTCTCCCAAATGATAAGCAAAGCCTGGAAATCAAGGGATTGCTGTCTAGGAGTCTTTTCTCCTACTCCAAGGTACCATCTTCCAGTGAGATCTCAACAGCAATGGATGGAGACTGCTGCTGTTGTTGTGAATACCATAAGACTCAGTGCTGAATTCCAGTCCAGGGGTTCCCCCAGATCAAAGAAAAGTGGGTCATCAGAAGTGATATTCTGAGAGATTTTCTTCTCACTGGCTCCCACAGCAACTGGAGCAGCCAAAAGCACCAGCTACTGCAAGATAGCTCCCTAAACTGATCTAGACCACACCTAACAGCACACCTCACCTGTACAATTAACTTGTCTGCCCGAGGGGCATGAACATGGCAAGGCGTCTGTGTGGCTGTGTGTGCCCCACACTCCTCTTCTCTGCCCCCACCAACAATGATATGGTAGTACTCCTGGACAGTGACACTGGATACTCCATCCACAGCACAAGGTTCCTGTCCTGCATGCATCCCTGAAAGTCACTCAGGGTAGACAGGTGAAAAAAAAATTAGAGGTGTTATCTGTTTTACATGCTGTGTAGAAATGCATCCAGTGCAGCCGTTTTTTTTCTGTGTAACCCCTTTTAACTATTCATGATGTTTTCTTAGCTGAGGCTCAAGGCTACTACATACAAAACCAGCATCTTTTCTCAGCCTCCCTCTCTTCACCCCAAAGCTGCTTCTCACACCTCCCACCTCTGCCTCACCTTCCAGACAGCCCTATCAGGTGGGCTGAATATTGCAAAATCATCAGCAATGATGCAAGTCAGCACAGCTCTATTTTTCTGAAAACCATGTTCTGCTTTGCAGCCATCCTCTAACAGCACCATTTAGATGTTTGGGTCAAATCATGGCCAGCAAATGAGCACAGTGAGGCTCCCACAGCTCCAGCCACCCTTTCCCTGCTCCCTTTTCCTTGCTGCCTCCCTCCTTGCAGCCTTGGCAGCAGCCTGCCCACATCAGGCATGTGTCAATCAAAAAGCATGGCCCAAAATAGTTCCTGTGCTGGGAATTACTCAGATAGTCTCGGATCATCCCATCCTTACCATGACCTTATGGGGTCAGTGCTGCTGCATGTTCCTGAGGGATTTGATACAACTGGGCCTCTTCCATCAAGTGTTGCTAGTGTAAGAAGACCAGGATTAGTGTGCAGCAGCTGCTGGCTGTTCAGTATTGAAGTCTTATAATTTTAAATTTGATTTTTATACTGATTTTTATGACATTTTGATTTATTTTGTGGTTTATATTAGCCTATATTTTGCTTGGCAATTTATTTATGGCATAAAACAAGATAAACATGTCAAATATTTAAACACTTTTTGTTTTAATGTTTGACACGTTCAGCTTATTTCATAAATAAATGGTCAAATTAAATAAAATACAATTAAAATGTCACATTTATTTAAAATTTTATGGTAAAAAAAAAAAATTTAAGGTAAAAAAGTATAAAAATGAAAATTAGTAAAATGAGTTATCACAAAATGAAAATTTCTTTGAATTAAACTTTCTATTTCACCAGCCAGATATGTTACTGTTTTTCAAGTTCAAGAAGGACATCTGTGAATTTTTAAAATTTACTGTTATTTTATTATTATTTTGTGAGAAAGTGGCACCAAACATTCAATTTGGATTCTTTAAGTTCTGTACTAAACCTTACACTATCTCTCAGATAAGTATATGATTCTTTTTGTTAATTTAAAAGTGCTTTGAATTTCAAAATGTATCCTTGTTCCCTTCTTTTAATGTTTCTGATGAATCTGTAAAGGTATTTTCTCAACGTCTTTCTCCCAATTTCCTTAAATATCAATGAAGTTGCCAATGTGCTAAGGTTCAACAGTCATATCTCAGTGCATTCTGTACTGGAGTCTCTTGCAGATCAAAGTTTGCCTGTTCATCTTACTTTTCTAGACAATTCATCAGGCCCACAAGCAGATATCCAAAATGTCTGATAGGTCACCATGTAGCAAGTCTGGAGGTCTTAGTTAAATTGTGCATTCAGGCAAAATCTTAAGTTATAAAAGAACACTTCATCTGGATTTGCACAACTCTGAATCTCTGCCACAGCAAATCTGTGTCCTAGACTCCTATGTTCATCTGATAAATATCCGTGTGCATGGTGAGGCTAATCAAGCTGAAATGTATTCTGAAAAATGTATCCAGATAAAAAAAATTCTTTTGCAAAGACTTACCCTTTCACCTCTCCCTCACTGTTTCTTTATGTCTGTCACTTGTACAGGTTCATCCATCATCTCCACTGGCCCCATGGATCATCCTGAGTTGTGCCGTATGTCTGGGGGATGTTTTCCCCCAGGACAGGCCCACCCTAGGGCATCAGGCACCTCCCTGCTGCAGAGACTCTCACTGTTTCAGGCAGTGGGCTATAAATATAATTCTCTTTTCTGAGGATGAGAAGCATTTTTCCTGAATTTTCTGCACTAAGTAGAAGAGTTAAAAGCTTGTGTGCTCCTTTCCTGTGGAGTTACAGCCAATTCCCTTAGAAATGGTGTGCTGGGTCAGTTATTTTTCAGGATCAAAGGATGCACTGGCAGTGTGCACATTCACCAAAAGCTGCTCACCTTCTCTTTGCAGTCTAGTATCAGAAACCTGGAAGATAAACTGGGCCAGGAGCTTTCGTACCTGCCTTTATCACTAACTTTTGAAGCAGACAAATACACAAATTAAATCTCCTTGACATTCTGAGTGTGCTTCAGGCATAGCATCAGTCAGGAACTGGGACTTTCTTGATCTTTATATAATATAAGTCTTATATTGTCAGTACTATTCATTATGTTTTACACCAGGGAAGAAGAGAGGAAACAGATGGGTTTACTGGTAAACTATCTTGATGCTGGCCAAAAATATGGAAATTCCTGTGGAATGGTATGAAGGGTGCAGCAGTCAGTCCGACCACATAACTGCCAAGATACACATAGAAAACACAACGATAACAAAGAAAAACTCTTGGGATTTTTTTTCTGCTAAAAAAGATTAATTTTTTTTGCTCCTGTATTTCTCCAAAGAATCATTCATTTCCTATTCTGGCTATTTTTAACACATTTCACTGTATTTAAATAAACCAAAATACCCTAGAATGTCTTTCATTAACACCAGAAGAAGATAAAAAGTCTCATTTTAGTTTCTTCAATTAATTAAAATATGGCAGGGCTGAATTTAAAAATAAATAATTACAGCTAATGTTTTTAAGTGTTGGCCTAGTAATAAACTAAAACAGAACAACTCGAATACATTATTTTAATACAACTAAGCTTATATTCTATTTGTTTAAATCCCTGCCACTCTTCCAATTAATTTAAATAGCACTGATTGACACTGAATATTTATTTTATTTAAATTATACAAGTTAGACAATATTAAAATTTTTTTGTATATGAACAGCTAGGAAATATGAAGGGTAGGCTACACATTTCTTTTACAGATGAAAATAAATGGGTCAAATGTTTTGTATTACTTGACAATTTAAATATGACTTTATATGCTGGCAAACTGCCCAGCAGTAGTACTCATACTTGACTCCTTTGTAGTAGAAAAGGTGTATGTCTTTTTAATGGGGAAGTGCAGCATTGTGGTGTATTCTCTGATGCTGTGCTACACCCATCTTTTTGGTGCATCAAGAATCCTGCCAAGAGCTGGAGGGGAGCTGGAGGAGGGGCTGGGAGCACAGTTGTCCTCTGCGCCCTGGGGCAGTGGGATGGGTTTTCACAGGCAGCAGCATCTCCCACACCTCGCTCCTTGCTGCAGGCTTTCTCCTCCACACCCCACCTGCTGCCAGCTCCAGCGCTCATCAGCCTCCTGCGACGCCAGCTCGATTACCTTAACTCAGGAAAAAAGTGAAAACGTTGCTGCTGGGCTGGTGAGCTGAGGCACTCTGGGCATTTCTGAGGCCAGAGCCTGAACAGGAGAGGGAAATCCTGTGGCTGGAAAATGGACATGGGATGCAAGGGCAGTCTTGGCTTTGCTGTGGGAGAGGGATATGTTGGCTGAATGGCAGCTGCATTTTCTTATGTTTGTTAAACAAATTACCTCAGACCTCAGACCTCAGACCTTCTGTGTCATTGAAAGTCACACATATAAATCAAATATTCTTTAATAGGTCATTTTTAGTTGGTGCAGGTGAATATGTTGTGAACAGCAAAGTGAGACCTGGTTCATGTCTAGGATTCCTAGGAGCTACAATATAAATAGCAACCATTGCCAGGCACAGTGGATTTTGCTGCTAAACATACAGCTTGTAGACTCAGGAGTGGCACGGAAAATCTGAAGAGGAAACTAGAAATATTCCTTCCTATTGTTAGATCACGCTGTTATAAATGATCAACTAGCCAATCGGATATAAAGAATAAATTTTATTTTTCCATTTTAAATCTATCTGGGACAGCCACAGGGAACAACATTCGAGTGTTGGGTGAAACAGCCGACTGACAGCAGGGTTGCTATCTCGCACTGTTCCACCATTTGCTAGTAGTTGAGTCCGGGTTCTTATACTGTATTTTGTGCCTCCCAGCAGCAGAGGTATTGTGTTTTCAAATTCAAACCCAGTCTTTCACTTGATGATGAACCCTGAACAGATTTCCCGGTGCTGGGCCGCGTCTGAAAGGATTTTTTGGGAATCTTCTTTTGGGATGACGATGTCGTCAAATTCAGGGTCCACCCTCAAAATGGGTATCGATGTGTTAATGGTGGGTTGATGGTCCGGGTGCCCAAGATCTGATTAGCTCAAGGAGCTACATCCTGGCAAGCCACCCTCCTTTCTGGTGTAAATCGAGATGTTAGATTGTATACAAAGCATGTCTCACGCCCGTCCCATTCCGGGAATCAAGGTTACTTTTTATACTCACAGGGTTATAGAAAATATACATTCTATCATCTACTATAACTTCCTTCTATGTTTTAATTGCACTAATTTATAATCACATCTATTACAATGCTTTTTAATCATCTTTGCGGATTAAGCCCTTCATGCTCGTTTGAGAAAAGGCCAATCTCTTGGTACTGCTGGAGGAGATCTGAGTTTCAATTGAGTCTGGAAATTGGTGTAATGGGTAAAAGAAAACACAACGGGTAACTATGATCTTAGACCTGATACTTTCTTCATACATAATTTTCAGTCTCATTTGTAAGAAATTGACTCCTGTTCCTCATTTGTTTTCAGAAGAACTGAAGTGACTTGAAAGTAAGCATGTAAAATTGCAAAAGTACAGTCTCAATTACTGTCAAACTCACTTAAATTGTCTGTTTGTTCCAAATTCTGAAGCTTATATGATTTTAGCCCAAAGAAACTAGGTTTCTAGTGCCCCATTTCATTATCTTACACTTTTTTCCTGCTAAACTAAGCTCATTTTCCTGAATGAGCTACTTTATCAGCCTCAAAGCTGTGATAGATGCAATAGATAAATTCATGTATTAAAATATTAAGAATATAATTGTCCTGGTTTAGGACAAATTAGGGGAAGGTCTCCAGAAGGAGCCCCCCAGAAAACAAACCTCCACCACCCCTTCCCCCCCCAGCTCTGGGTTTGAGAAGGAATTTCTCGGAGGAGAAGTGGAAAAAACCTATTTATTGACAAATAAACAAAGACACTCCCCAACACAAGGGAAAAGAAAAATACTCAAGCAGTTGCTGTGAGGGGAGGGCGCAGAGCTTCTGTTTTCAGGCGTTGAGGACCCCCAGATATTCCCAGGTCAGGTCTGGAGCCGGTCCAATGATCTTCGGGGGGAGGGGGGGGAAGGGAGAGAAAGAAAAAAAACAGAAAAAAAATGAAAGCAGCGAAAACCAGCAAAGGAAAAGAAAAAAAAACAAAAGCAAAAGCAAAAAAACCAAAACCAGCAGCGAAGTAAAGGCAGCAGCAAAAGCAAAGCAAAGCCTGCAGCCAAGCCGAGCTAGCAGCCAAAAGCAAAAGCCCAAGTAGCCCCACCGCGGCAAACACCCCACCGAGGCGGGGGGGGGGGGGGAGGGCAGCGGTTAGACATAACAGTGCAGTACACAGAGATAAAGCTGCACAATTGGGATAGGAGGCACCGTCAACCCAGGACAATAATAGATGTAGTAAATAACATGATGTATTGAGTATATTGTACTTTATAACCTTGAACACTGCAAAGTAAGTCCTGGTTACTGTAAAGGGAAAAGCATCTCCAAATATCGAGACTTATTCTGCACCTGTAAAACAGTAGAGTGAAACTCGAATTTACAATTGAAAAGACTGGCCGAGCAGGATATGGCTTGTCTGTCAGGACAGACTCCGTACACCTGGACAATCAGTGACTGATGCCAATCTCGATGGAGGGCCCAGAGATGAAGCATAATCACCACCTCAAAGCTGTGTTCCAGGAAATTCCGTACAAGACATGCAGAAGTGCCAGCAAATCTGCTCAAAATTCATCAGCGAATGAAAGAAGATGCATGAATATGGAGACTGAACAGAAACACAATGGATTTGCCGCTGGGCATGAAAAACTGTATAAAAACTAAACTCGAAAGCTCAACATTTGTGGACAGGTGGGGAAAGCACTCTTGTTGTGGTCACCCTGTCCACCCAGCATTCAATCAATGTTGTATGCTTTGATTGTGGCTGACTCAGATTGATTTGGAAATGGTAAAAATAAAATCTTTGATATCAGATTGGCTGATATTCATTTATAACAAAGCCTTATCCAATCCAATAATTTTCAAATGGTTGTCCCTCTCTTCTATTTACCAGTCCAGTCCAATTTAGCATTATCAGCAAATTTATGTACTTTGAAATTACATGCTCCGTTCAAGGTCATTTATGTCCACAAAGAAACCTGCAATAAAAGAATATTAATGAGAGAGAATAAAAGCAATTAAATTCAGTTGCAGCTGAAATGTACCTTGTGCCCCGTGTGAAACAGAAGCACTATACAGTACTTTATAGAGCTGCTCAGGTGGCACCTTATGGTGATTAATTAAAAAAGGCATATTGTACATTTCAGTCTTGTTTGATATTTTCCTTCCTTTTATTGCATTCTTTGATGACCTTTAGCCTAGCTTTAGTAATTCAATAATAAATTAAAGTCCTTCCCCGGCTGATTTTGAAGCAAGAATGCCTGTGGAATCTCTCCTTCAGTGTTTGCCATTGGGAGAACCTGATTATGTAACTCTTGTGCAATGGTAACAAAAGCTTCAATTTCCAAAAAACTACTCTATCCACCTCCTCAATGCATTTCTTTTCTTCTTCCTGCATTGTAGACCTGAAAGAGAAAAGGAGTGGAAGTTGGCCAAGCTGCAGGGAGAAATGATCAATATGAAAGGAGATAAATGTTATTACAGATGGCTATTTTTGCCTAATCCACAGTGTGTCACCATGTTCAGAGAGCATCTTGAATAATGGATCCCAACTCGAGCCATGTGTCTATGGAAAAACAAGGTTTTTATCCAGTGGACAGAAGTCCAGGGAAGCAGACACAGTGATTAATTCCTGAAATGGCTGGCCTATTTGGGCTGTGTATTACTCATTTTAACTTATTTAGAAAAAATAAGTGATTATGTGTTGAAAAAATTTTCACTGAAAATAAACTTTATCCCTAAATGTCTTCCCTCCAAAGCACTCTTTACACAGTTTCTTTTAGAACAAATGTCAAGAAAAACCCCACCACATCCCACCCCAAAAAGGAAAAAGAAAAAAGCAGTGGATTGAAATGTCCACCTTTTAATTCTTTGACTTAACTTGTTTCTGGTGCTGTGAAAATGAACTTCTAAACATACTGCCTGATGCCCAGTGGCCTCCAGCAGCTCCCTCCACTTCTGCACCCACCTGCAAGTTTGGAAACCGTTCCCCATCCTCAGCAAGATCAGACTCCTTCCTGCCAGATAAAGATCCTGCCAGGCACAGAGGGGTGCCCAGCACAGCTCTGCTGCCTGCAGGCAGCCTCAGTGCCTCTCCCCAAAGACAGCATGGACATCTCTTTCCTTGTGCACCATGCCTTTAATTCAAGTTGTTCTACCTTTCTGTGTTGCATTATGATTTTTCCTGAGTATGATGCTGTTCTGAAGAATGGAATCAAATGCTTTTGTGAAATAAGGATACACTTTTTTTCACCAAATCATCAAATTAAAGAGTTCAAGCATAACAATGAGACACCTTTTTTTTACCCCTTCAGGAATTTATAATGAATGTTCATCAATAAATTATAGTGCCTTCTAATTATTTCCCTTGGTTTTCCTTAATATTAAAAGCACACTGCACACAAATTCCATGTGGTTGCTTCCCAAAAAAAAAAAAAAAAAAAAAAATGCTGAGGAGAATGATGGTTTGGCTTGATCTTCCCTTCTCTCTGGAGGGTGCACAGAAGAGACCATATAAGCCTTTAAGTTCTGGAGATACAAAACACCCTGATCAAGTGTACAAAAATAATAAAATTATTTCAATCAATCAGTGTGTGCATAAGATACAGCATTCCTTCCTAAGTGGGCCTTAGATAATCCTAAAAAATAAAGACTAGAAAACAGAAACAATCACCTGGCAATTTATAGTCAGAACCCATGTAGAGTTTTATGATGGCAAACATTTTTTAAATATTTTTTCTAAAATACAAAATTATCTTTATTTTTTTTTCCTAAGCATTATAGCTATCTTTTCAGGAAATAGAGACACATTTTTTAATTATTGTTTTTTATAGTTTTCCTATATTTACAAAATGAGTTTCATTCTGCTATTTTTTCCCATTCTGCAGCTGGCTCCTAAAGTACTTTAAAAATTGAATTGCTTTATAAGAAATAAATAAACAAATGCAGGGATTGTCAGAATTTTCTTTTTTACACTTTTGTTACTAAAATTATGCATGGAGTCCAATACTTTTTTAAGTCAAATGACCTTACATCCCAGAACATTTTTAAGTTTGCATTTACAATGTTTCTCTTATTGCACAGAAGGAGCATGAAAGGTAGTAAGAGACTTAATTTGTGTATGATCGTCTTCAAAAATGTAGTACAGATATTAGCACTGTGTAGCACAGTTCTCAGAAATTTGAAAATTATCTGCCTTTGTTTCTTACACTTTCTGCTGTCATGCACTTAAAAATAGCTCACATTCATCTTTTAATTCGATAACTGTCATTTCAAGAGAATCACTAAATAGATGTGCAACAAACATTAACCTATGCAACAATTTTCCTCTATGCTCCCCAGTTACTCAAATTATTCACATTGATTTTTTAAATTATTCAGCTTGTTCTTATATGCAGTAATTTGTTGGATCAATTTAGCTTTAATTTTCTATTACAGTTCCATAAATCTTCTATATGCTGCTATGCCTTAGTGATATTGACTCTGTGCAAACAATTCAGGGGCTTCAGACATTTTTCAACATTCATCACATTAAGCATAAAATTTCCCCTCAGATCCTTATTTCTGAGACCTGAAATATGGGCAATAACCTATTTAGGACTCAGAATATTTCCTTCATTTCAGATATTGATGCAAGTGATTTAGGCACCTAGAAAAAGTGAGAGAAAATTAAACTCATCTTTCTCAGTATATTGCATGCCATGATTCTCTTGTTTCTGCACTCAATTTCCTCTCTCTTACTAGAAAAACAATGGGAAAGATATTTTAAACAATCCTTTTAATTGTTGAATACAGTTCATCATTTGTCTTGATGGATTACAACAATAAAGAAGAGACTATTTTGATCCCAAAGTACAATCTATTCCCTGATCCCTTTAATTGCAGGCAGTTTGCTCTTCCATGGAAAATCCACACATTTTTCCTTCGGTTGGATAATGCTGTTCTTTGCAAAGCTTTGTGAGGACAGAAGCAGCATTCTTCACAGGCTAATAGAGTCATAAGGGCTCCACATTTGAGGATTCTGACTGTTCATAGCTGTTTTCTGTAGGTGCTGAAAACATGTTTGCATCAGAGAGGTATTTCCATACATTCCTGTGCATGTGCAGGAAGAGACTTTACACTACCAAACCAGAATGTGCTGGCCAAATCATGTTCTCTGAGAACACCATAGTCTGGGTAGTCAGTGGAATCCATCCCACAGTTTACAACAGTGGATGCCTTCTTTTTTCACCAAGCCTGAGCCCTGACTCCTGTAAAGTGAGAAAGCAGGAGTGCATTTATTCTGATCACAACTGAGGCTTCTCAGCTACTGCTCCTGAATACATGAACCTTTAATTTCCCTTTTTTTTTTTTTTTTTTAAAGTTATTACTTTTCTGCTACTGCTTCCTTTGAAGAGCATGGGATTTCAGCAATCTTAAAAAGTAGCTGTGTGTGAATTTTGGGGGAAAAATTATGATCTTTTGCATAGTTGAATGCTACTTCTGAGTTCACAGACAGGCAAAAACTTAATCAGCAGTTTTGATGTCTCAAGGAAGATAAGACTTCTTCCTAATTTTATCTTGAGTTTGACTGCCGGGTAAAGACAAGCACTGATTGAAGCCCATAAAGAATTCATAAGCATATTAAGAAAAAGATAATTATAAGCTTCCTTTTTGTTTCTTCCCTGTGATAGATGTTCTAAAATAAATCCATGTATCGAGTATGTTATGTGTTATAACCTAAAACTGTGCTACAAGTTTAAACTTCCAAAAATTGCAAAAGGCGTCTCCCGACCACCAAGATCCATTTGCAACTGTAAAGGCTCTCAGATATTAGCAAGGCGAAACCAAAATTTACAAC
The DNA here is from genome assembly GCA_024734555.1 of Trochalopteron elliotii. Classification (NCBI taxonomy): domain Eukaryota; kingdom Metazoa; phylum Chordata; class Aves; order Passeriformes; family Leiothrichidae; genus Trochalopteron; species Trochalopteron elliotii. The sequence continues at coordinate 1,092,597 of JANPWX010019886.1, forward strand.
AGAAAGGACCGGGCTGAACAGGAGATGTCTCGTTCATCATGGGCGGACCCGCCACTTCCCTGATGATCAACGCCTGATACGGATCTAGGTGGGGAGAACCCGGAGATTGCACATATCAGCATCCCAATGCCCAGTTTCAGGAACCCAATTCAAGCCCTGACCATGCCAGGAAAAGCTTTCAGAAACCAAATAGCAAAAGAAAGAAGTGTATGAATATGCACACTGGACAAAGACTAACAATGAACTTGCCTCAAGGCAGAAAAACTATATAAAAACTGTACCGTGAATCCCAGAGCTTGTGGACGGAGAGGGGTCAGCTCCGTTGAGGCTGTCCCTGCATTCACCCAGCCTCGATATCTCGGAGATCGATGTTGCATTCCTTTATTGTGGCTGGTTTAAATTGATTTCAAATGGCGAAATAAAATACTTGATATCCAATTGGCTATGAATCCTTTATAACATTCTCTTTCTAATAGAGAATTTAAGATTCTCCAGGTGTCATGTAAACAGTAGGAAAGTGATCTCCATATACTGCACTTCCCTGAGCTATAGATCCCAAATTTATGTCTACAGAAACTCAAAAGTCCTATCTATGTGAAGAGGGGGGAGGGGGGGGCGGGTGGAGAGGTTTGAAACAGTTTAGTTTTATGTATTTATTTACATTTCTAAAAACAAGGAATATTTAGATCAAACCACAAGTACATCTAAGTGTTAGGAATTTTTCCAATCACTTTTTGAACTCAGGGAGACTTTTGTTCTGCACAATACTGTGGTAAAGTAGGTTCACACCCTTTGAAGGAGGACTTCCAAGAGCTCTTTCTGTCTCCATGAAAATTGAGCATATATTCTGACCTTTAGTTTCCTACCGTTTAACTGTGTGCAGTCCCACTTTCTTGTTTTATGACAGATTGCTTCCTTTAAGTGCTTGTGGTGCCTGAACTTTATTGTCCCTATGAACATTGATTCCCTGAGAGACCCTCAGGGTTTTGTGATGTGTGGCTTATCTTTAAAAATTTGGGTTGACTCTTCGTCAATGTCTTGACCACGTCCATGTGCCAACTAATTTTATTCTTTAAATTCTCCATTCCTTCTTTTTTGTGCATTTCAATACATCATTACCTGTCTGTTTAGGTATGTAGACTTTCCCGTGAAATTCCTTAAAGAGTTTTTATTGTTGTGGGGAGAAGTGGTAAATGTTTGCACTGTGCCACTGTTATGGTGACTATCAATTGTTTGTGTCACTTTTTTTTTTCTATTCTCTCTTTAAAAATCTCATTTTTGTGCAAATTTGAGACGAGATAAGACATTTTGCCTTTCTAGATCCTGCAAAAAATACCAAGTGCCAGTATCCTGCGATACTCCAGGGACTTTGTACAGCAGCATCATGAACAAATACTTGCTCTCTTGACCAGCCGAGGTGTTGCTTCTCCTGTCGACACTCCCTAACTCCTCCTCACAGCACGCCCTTGTGGTATCTGAGGGCTTAGTCTCAGTTTGCTGATAGGACATCTGTTCAGACTACACGGCGCTAATTGCAGTCTCCCATCACCATTGTGTTTTCTCGCCCTCTCGGCCTCTCTGCTGGCATTCAGGCTGTCAATCACCTCCAGGCTGATTGTCATGTTCTCAGCTCCGCACCTGGCCGGTTCACCGAGAGCTGTGAGATGGTTTGCTGCCATGTCATTGACTGCAGGGCTGATAGCCTGGGGGCTGTCAGGAGGTGTTTCCACAGAACTGCTCATTGTTAAAAGTACCTTATTTGAGAACAAAACGACCTGATAAAGAAGAGAGCATACAGCACAGAACAGGAGTGACTTTCGTAGTCAGCCTGCCAAGTAGCAGCTGTGCTGCTGTCCCTGCAATGTTCCTATAGATCCTGTGCTCTTGAGACTGTTATTTTTAAAAGCACATCCTCTTGTGTGCTCGTTTCATTTCAGTAGTTATATATGACTTCTGCAACACTAAATACATGTATGCAAATTTGTGTAACTCAGCTCAAGAACCAACCACACATTCAAAAATTCTTAAGGGCCTTATAATGACTGATTATAGAAAATAAAAAGGGTGAAAATAAGGCTAAACTAAAAATACTTAATGACTGATGCAGAAGTATGAAATTTCTCTGGCTTAGTTTAATATTACTATAATGATTTTGGAGAGGGCACTAAAATGCAGCTATCCACAAACTTGAATGAGGGCTTAATCTTGTTCCCTATATCTACTATACTTTGAAGAGTGAACAAAGCTCATTAACAAAAATATCTGATTAAAAGTATCCATCAAATACAGAGTTTGTGTTGCCAGGTTCAGATACAGACATCGATACAGACATAGATGCATAGATAGACATACATATACAGATAGGTATCATAAAGTATAAGATCTACTAATTTAGTTTCATAAAAATTGACTTATTAAACAATCAATTTCTTTTGATATTACTAATTAGATGCCATAGCCATAGTTACAATTCATGTACACAAACGTGTTCACATTTATACCTCAAATCAGTTCTAAGGAGGGTAAATTAGTCAAGGAACTAAAAATATTATTTGTATCATTATCTGGACTGGGAATCCCATACTATGTTTCGGCTAGGAAACACACTTGATTTTTTCTAAATTATATGGGAGAAGGTACACATTTTATAGCTACATTTTTAACTAGACACACAAAACATTGTTTCCTTATGAAACAGTCTTGATTTGATTTTGAATGACTGTACATGAATAATTTTAATTATAGAATTGTTTTTATTCCTTTTAAAGCATGATTTACATAGATATTGTGCTGAGGTGTTCAGATATTTTTAATTTCATAAATTAAAACAAAAACATTTGGATGTCAGATGGTTACTACTAAAAAAAATAAAAACTTAAAAGATAAAATGTAATTTTAAAATAAATTTTGATTCAAAATTTTACACAAAACCATTGAACCACACTATTTCTATTCCAAATCTGTTGCCTTTAATCCAGTAAATAGCTCCAGAAAACTGAAAAAGTGAAAACAAACAAAATCAAACAAAATCTTAAGATATAACCCAAAATATTTGTGTACCTTGTCTTATCCTCTGTCTTTACAGGAAGAATATATTTCTTGTATTTTTTTTTCTGAATACATAAAAGGTGTTACAGTTCAAAACAAACAATCATCTAGTTTTCAGTTTTTATTTTTAATGCATTACATTATTGAAACAGAAATAATTGAGGAATCATGTGAAATCACATACAGAATCACAGAATATTCTGAGTTGGAAGGGAGCTCCAACAATCACTGGGTCCTATTTTTAAGTAAATGACCCTTATGGGAATTGAACCCACAATCTTGGTGTTATCAGGAGCAGGCCCTGACAAATCAGATTCAACAATTTACTATGCCTTTGCAAAAAGTAAAATCGTATAGATCATTATTTTGCAGTTGAGATTATAATCACCATTGCTGTATTTCCCAATTGCAAGTACATTTCATAAAATTGGAGCACTTATTCTTCAGCTTGTCCACCTAACTACCCATTCTGTAATTAAAAATTAAAGTAATGTTATGGATAACTGGTGATACTCAGGGTCTATTGCATATCAAATGGTAACACAAACAAATGTTTAATGTGTTGACAGTGATTATCCACAGCTAAGAGTTCTGTATAGCTGAAACTTCTTGAGAGTCAGATACCAAAGGGACATGGAACAGTGAAGAATTAAGCATGTAATGAAAATGCCAAACCTTATAGGCACTAAAATAAAAAGGCAAATGGGAACAAGTGCTTCTTTGATGCATTTTGTAGCCAAATTAATGAAATGTACATGGCTGTATGTGGGATCAGATGACAATTTGTGTGGGTGGCAAATTGCTAATGTAAGTGGAGTTTAAAATTTAAATCAGTACTTGTCTTCCTTGGTAGTTTGTAACCTCTGATTCAAGAGAAAAAAAGTAAATACAAAATATACAAGAGGATCAGTGACACAGAATTTGCATCAGGATCTTGAGTATGTTCAAGAATGTTTAAAAATATATTTCTGTGTTTGTCTACAGAGGAGTTCTGTGACAATATCTATAAATAAATATAATTTAAACATTTTTACATCTACCTGTTGGGTAGATGTAATTAAATGTCAAACAGAGAGGCTATGGAAAATGTAGGGTGGACTTTAAAATGAGAGGAAGGACAGGATTAATTGCTCTCACTGCTCATGACACGGGTAGAGGTTAAAGCGGCAGTGCTTTACTTCTGCACAGTTACACAGCAACCATTGTAAACCAGTGTGCATGAAGTAAATGTTGTGGGTTAACATCATAACTCAGCTACGGTGAATATTTTTAATGGGTCTCTAGTTCAGAAAAGAAATAGCTACCTAAGGGCAAAGTGCCCAAAAAGCACACAGTCAATAACAGTGTACAGTACCACTTCACTCTGAGAAATTAAATGTACACTACATGTCTAGCTACTTAATCATTGCAGGGGAAGAGCTGCTGTCAGTCAGCAGCATCACTCTGGGTCAGGGCTGGCCGGGCGGAGGTGACAAAAATACACAGGACAGGAATGATGGAGTGCTCGAAAATAGAACATTAATGGTGGTCTGATCACAAATGCAGAGACTGCACAGTTTGAGAGGCAGCATCTGAAAAAACCCAGGGGCGTGGCTAACTTAGTTATATATAAGATAAATATACCTGGGGGCAGGGGTCAATCCCGAATGGGGGATAGGGGTTTGACTATATATGCCAAAGGTTCCAAACCAATGGAGAACTAGAACTAGAGACATGACCTATTTTGGAGTGATGCCATTAGCATCCTAATTTCCATATCCCACCTCCCATGGTCTCAGGTTTATGGTTACTGCATAGGTAACCTGGGCTGAGGTATTATCCATCACAGCTAGGATAGTAGCCACAAGCAACCATCTCAGAAAAGTCACCTGAGATCAAAAAATCCCTGGTATTTTCAGTTTACCATGAAATGGAAGGGGAAATTGCAGAGGCTCTTACCCTACGCTCCCATGCTAAAGGCATTTCAGAGAGGGGTTCCCCCAGACTGGCACTCGACTGACTGTCCTATAGCTATTGCATTGCCAGAGCTGCCACCCTGGGCTACTCTTTCTCACCTTGAAGAAACATGTGCTATCCAAGAGCTGTGAATATGGGGCTGAACAGGATATCCAATTCCAAAGTGCACATCTGACTCAAACCAAAATGCTCATACAGGGGCATCCACTGTGATTGAACTGCAGAGGGAATGTGCAGGACTGAACACATGAGGGGCCCAGCTCTCAATTTTCCCAACCTCCTCTGGGAACTGCCGCATCTCCAAATGTCTTCACTTAACCAGAGGCTGTGCTATTTGCAACACTTCTTGCTATTTGCAAGACTTCCCCACAGTCATTCCCTGGAAAAACATCTCTTTAGCCACAGATCTGAGTAATTCCTGGTACTTGAAATGCATCCAGCTCTTACCTTTGATCCATATGCCAAGCGTTGCTGGTTATTACAGAGGCTGGTGGCCACCACAGCTAGTGTCTGCACAAATACAATGCCTATTAAAAAGTCTGCACTTTGGTTTACTCTATTCACATTCTTCTGTAAGTCGTTAGCCACTGCATGTTGAATAGAAGTCAGGACAACATTGTTTACCCTGGGAGAAGGAGAAGACTTAACTCACTAACTGGAATGAAAAGCACATCCAAGATGAATTTGAATCTGACAAATACAATCATAAAATGTTTTGATGGAATGTGATCATCTTGCAAGTGGGAAAGTTCAGTGGACTGCTTCCAGCAGTAAAGAAAAATAATCTTTGAATTTTTCACAGAGTAGGATGAAATATTTTGTGACTATCTGCAACACCAACAGAACCTAACCTTCTTTTAAAGAACTGGATTGAGCTGTCAGCCAAAATGTAAGTCATCTTAGAAGACAGCAAGAAGTTAGTCTGAAATGAACAACAAAGGCAATGAAGAAGAAGAGCAAGAAATGACGACATTTCACGATTACTCTGTGTCTTTTCAACTGTTGGGCAAAGTGACATGGACCTAATGAGGAACTGGTTACACATCTGAGTTACGCCAGACGTCAGACCTTGGCCTTATTCTGTTTAAGAGTTCATTTCTGAAATTAGGAGATATCTTTGATCTATCTCTAGCAGAAGAGACAAAGCATTTGCTTTGCTCCCCACACTTGTAGTGGCAAACGCAGAACCTGGCAAGGAAAGAAACAGGAAAGAGGGAGTTAAATCATTCTAATCATAATTTAAATCAATAATCAGGAAATCTTGCTGTAATGAACCTTATTATCTTGTCTTTCGTTAATAGTTTTTAGTTAGTTTCACAAAGGAAGGTGAAACCTATTAGCTGGTAATAAATCCATTTTACAGTTTGTTTATGGGTAATATAGAATTTACAGTAAGTATGATAGGTTTTTTCTACTAGAAAGATCTGTAATATGTAGTTAAGAAATTTTAGAATTCAATACAAATGTTATCTGCATTTAATTTTTCTTGGTTTTTTCTAGAAAATCATTCTCTATTTCCTGATGAAGAGTATTTACATTTTCTTTGTTTCTGTCTGTATCTGCAGAAATTATATTGATATAGAAAATTTGATGAGACTTCAAAAAAGAAAAAGCAATATTTTATTTTTTTATGTAGAACTGATGCAATGAGAATGAAATATTGCATAGAGTTAGTGAACTTAAGGAATTCATATTCTCATAAAGTGTTTGGAAACAAGCAAGTCTGACATTTTCACATTTCCATCATGTAGGTGAGGAAAGAGGAAAGAAAAAGTTTATCTGCTTTTTAAATTCAGTGTAGGTTTCATAATTGTAGAACTATTCTTTGGGCTGAACTATTTGAATAAATTGAAATGAAAAAATTATTTCCTGAACACCCTCAGAGAATTCTAATGGTCCCTATGCATAGTATCTGTCTCTTAGTTTACGTAGAGTGGAAGGGATTTTTACCTTGAGTCTTGTTTGACTTTGTGTCTAATTTCAGAAAGAGCATTCTGTCTCACCCTTGCCTGTTACACCACTCTGTGTCAAACCTTGCAAACATATTTAAGTGTATTGAAAACCATCTACAGCATAGATGTTTCTTTTCCCACTATTCTGAAAATTTAGAGATAGTCTTATTGATGTTACATAAAATGATGGCTGGTATGCTATCAGGAATGTTAAACTGTAAAGCAGAATATGTTGTCCATCGTGCCCTTTAGCTATAATGTTGTAGCTACCTGAAAGCCTGCAAGACAGTGATACTGCAGGATGATTTCCTGTTCCCTTATGTTTTACTTTAATAAGAACTGTAGATCACCTGGTTGAACTAGTTAATTTTAGAGATAACTAGGGAATATACAGCTGTGGCTACAGCATACAGAAAGGTACATTAAAATGAACTATGTATTTTAAAGTCATAATAAATGTAGTAGCAAAGAAAATTATTCAGGGAGTAGAGCAGTGGCCTAGATTCCAAGCTTTGGTGAAGCGTTTCTGCAGTTGATTCCAAGAAATTTATTATTTTAAATGCATAGTAATTTGACTACTTTGCTACAATATTAATTTAGTGTCTTATCATACAGTCCAAAGACCAGAAGAAAAGTTCAGTAGTCAGTCTCCATGACCAGCTTCCAAACCACTGCAGTAACTCTCTTATCCATGGGAACAGCTGATGTGATACCAGTTTTCTGTTGCAAGGTCAGTTCTACTTTCATCTGACAGAAATTGTGACCTGACCTGCTCATCTGCAAATATCTTCTTGAACCAGTCTTTCTCAGAAGAGTAAAAAGATACATTCTAAGGCTTTAGTTTGACGGTGATGAGAAAGTAATCAGGAAAAGTCAATACGGCTTCACCAAGGGAAAATCAAGCTTGATCAGCCTGACTGCTCTCTACAATGAAATGACTGGCTAAGGGGATGAGAAAAAAGCGCTAGCCATGAAAAAGCTTGAAGTTAGCAAGCGTTTGATTCTGCTTTCCACAGAATTCTCATTTGGAATTTGAGATAGGCAAGACAAACAGACTGTTAGATGGACTGAAAAGCAATTGGACAAGCAGGACCAAAAGCAAGTAATCATTAGTTTGACGCCTGGCTGGAATAGATACTTTGCCAGGAGTCAGTAGTGACATATTATTTCTTCAATAGCTTCATCATTGACCGGGGTGACAAGACTGAACCCATCAGCAGCAAATCTGGGAAAAATACAAAATCAGAGGGAGTGGTGGCACATCCAACATTAGAGGTTCAATCCTGAAGGACCCTGGGAAATTCAAGCATTGGACCAGCAGGGTCCATAGTGATTCCACTATGTCTTAGTTTGAAAGACAGGTGTCTGCCAGGGAAAGCCGGAGCCTCCCTTAGAATGGAGAATGCAAACCCCCTCCCTCCGAATTATTATAATTTCTAAATTAAGCGGCTCTCAGACAAAGATATGGGGATAGGAATAACAGTTCTTTATGTACCACAGTTCTAGTGTGTATAACAAGGCAAACAAAACAACAATAACTACAGCATTACCGACAAAACAGAAACCAGGAACCTCGTGAGGGCCTTCTCGGCCGAGACGGGAGGGGATGGAGGAGAGGCTTTGCTTCACAGAACCCTGGGGCAGTCTGATCCCTGTGCCTCTGCAGGGCTCTGAGGAGCACCAAGATGGAAGCGCAGGAATGAGCAGGAATCCTGGGCCGGTGGATGGTATGTATCAGAAGCCCCTCGGTGGCAGCTGGAGCTGTGGGGATGTCCCGGCGGGGCAGGGGGTGCGGGGCTACAGCGCAGCAAAAGGGCGGAGAAGCGGCGGGGCCGGGACAGCGGCGGCCTGGCTCCAGCAGGGCAGGAAAAGGCGAGCTCAGGATTCCCAGGCACAGGAGCAGATCGTGGTGGGTCCCTAGGACTGGACTCCAGTGGTGACAGTGAATTCTCCTGCAGTAAGGAGCAGCTTGACTGTTCTTGTGATGCCGAGAGCGAGAGCAGCTGCCCCCAGTCCTTTACCTGCCCCCCAAAAATCTCACGGTATCTTCCCCCTCCGAGAGAAAACTCCCAGAGACAAAACAAGTGTAGCCAGGTGCTACATTCCTCTCCTCTGCCCACTTCCTTTTGCTTTTGCTTAAGAACCAATAAGTACCCAGTAATTAGTTTCCTAGCAACTTATGGGAAAAAATTCTGTAAGTAAAAAAGAAACAAATTTAACCCCCAACACACCACAAGAAAGGCAAGAATTGCACCTGGAACAGAATAATCCCTTCCATCAACCAAAACTGGGAACCAACTGACAGAGCACTATGCATGGTGGGAAGGACATGGATGTTACAACAAAGTATGAGCCAGTTTGCACCTCAATCACAAATGCAGAAAAAGTAGCCACACCCTTCAGAGCCTGATTTAGAAGATGAATTAATCTTCTTCCATGTAGAGATGTGGCTGTGTCTAGAGTACAGTGTGTAGTTTTGTGCCTGCTGTTCCAGCTGGGTATTAAGGGACTGGAAGGAATCCATGGGGGTTGTCAAGACAGTTAATGACATGTGACATACGAGGAGCAGTATAGAGAAATGGGATTGGTTAGTCTGACAAAGAGAAGGTTGACAGGTAATTTAATACCTTCCTATAACTACCTGAACAGGTGTTTCAAAGTCCAGAATTAAATTCCTCCATGTAGAAACAGAAGGAGAAAAAAAGGAGCAGCAGCCATGACTTTCAAGCTGAAAGTTCAGGTTGGATGTAAAGAAAAACATTTTCAGGAAAGCAGTGCAGTACTGAAAGAGTTATTGGTATCCAGCGGGACCATGAAAAGTCCATCCTCATATTAAAATTTAGCTGGACAAAGTCAGAGCTGGCACAGTTCTTACATTTCAATAGTCCTTCCTCAAGCAGCAGAAGCTCCTTCCAGCCAACCTTTCTGTGTGTCAGTGATTCCCTCAAATTCTGCTTTCTGCACCAGCTTAATTTGAGGATGAGCATGGATAAAATCCTCTCCATTTAGTTTTTGTTCTTTTTGTGTGCCAGTCTGGTGGGGACTGTGATGGTTTTCAGGGCTTTTTCCCACGACATTTTCAAACTAAAAATCTGACCTGATCGAAAAAGAATCACCGAGAATCACCAGGCCAGTTACTATAGTTAATATCACAGGATTAAGAATTGCATAATCTCAGGGAAAAAAAAGGAAGAATCTAAAAATAAAAAGAAAACAAAATACACATTTGTAAACCTGGACAAGGGGTTTATTTGAAAGAACTAATGCATACATGATAATATGCTTATGAAATATAGTTGGATAGGCGTTAGGTAGCTTCACACACAAAACCTTGACTGCAGTGGTAGGAAGAAGGTTGTGTAATTTCTAGACAGCTAAAATAATTTACAATTAATTTGAAATTCATGGCTTTAGTCACTGCATCGATGAGGAACTTAGTCACAGTGGATTGATGGGAATGTGACACTTGAAAGACACTGAGTTTCTTTATTCAAAGTTCAGATAAAGGAATGACTTATCCTTCTGAAAACAAAATGGTATCTGAGTATATAGGGCTTATTTACTGATTAAAAGGACTATCCTAGCAATTAACGCATTTTTCCAAAGTATTTTATAGAGCATAAAAAATTTCAATACAAACTATTCAAAAACAATGTATTATATTTTTTAAAAATGTAACACACCACATACTCCTCATAGCTCTACGTGACAAAATACATAACTTCTGTTCCAGTGACCCCTATGTTTCAGATCACAGAAAATCTACAAAGAAAACCCAGTTGAGAGAAAACGGCTGTAGATGCTAAGAAAAGGAAAGCTCTCCATTTCTAATTCTGACCTTATTAATCAACTGTGCTGCACAGTGCACTGGCATTCATACATAATGAGAAACAGGGAAATCATTCTCGGCAGACACATTGCACGAGGAATGCTGGACTATTCTAAAACCTCACTAATGAGAATCAAGGACTCTCAAGTCCCTCGCAGAGTTTCTACTGCCCTTTGTCTAATTGTGCTGGTTGGGAGTACATTCTTTCCTCAGCAATTGTTTTGCAAAGAGGTGGGTAAGTCCAGCTAAAGAAGCTCCTAATTCGGCCCCCTTACACTGTTGCTTCCTCTTGAATTGAGTGAAGAAGTGACAGGACTTGTGCTTTAGCTTGAGTGGCATTTGTAATAGTGAAGCTGGAAAGAGCATCGGGAGATACTCTTCCTTGACAATATTCTGAGGAACTGAGCTGGACAGATTAATGGATTTTTATTTCAAAGGACCAGCTGCCTCAGCATAAAAATCATAAAATGTGTTGCATGCTACTTTTGCATGGGGAAAGTATAATTACCACCATGAGTCACAGAGCTGGAGACTGAATTTTAGCAGAAAGAGCAAAAAAAGTCTTTTTTTGTAGTGATAACCACATGGTCACACGGGAAACCTGATAAGATGTGCAGTCTTTGATTGGGAATGCAGGGGAGAATCACAGCCAAAGGAATTTGGGCACTAGTGTCCCAGGCGGAGCTGCAGCTTTTGTAGATTCAGGTTGCATAAAAGTCAGTCTCTCATGATGTCACTGTGTTTTTCTAGATATCACTAAGTTATCAATACAAAGACAAGCTCCCACCTAGAAACTTAATCCCCATCCCCTTTTCATGGATGTTGTCTGAGTTTGTGTGAGAGCGTGATAGGCAACAAAAGTAAGTGTGAAAGAAAGATCACTTCAGTGGGCTTTTTCTTGTGTGACTATTTGCCTGTGCTGTCTTCAGGGAAAGGAGATTTTAGGTACATTTGATATAAACAAAAAGATAACATCAAAAAAATACCTGATTTGCATAATCAATTTCCCGTCTGGAGAAACATTTAAAGACAATCAAATAAATTAAGCATACTAAAATACAAATGTACGCTAAACAGACCTTTAAAAGTCAATAAAGTAGAAATTTAAGTACTAGTTAATGAGTTTCTAATCATGGTACATCTCAGCGTTGATATTCTTCCTTGATACACTTCTCCTTTGAAGGAAAAAAAAAATCAGTTAAAATGCACACACTTCAGAGGATGTCTCATATTCAGAGTCTGCATGCCATGTTTATTGCCCAACCAGTTACCAGTTTGACATATGTGTTATAAATTATGTCATTTTGAGCACCTGCTTATTAGCACTTAGTGTTTAGTTTTCAGTTTCCCTGGACTGTTGCCTACTCATAAAACAATTATATAAAAGTTAGTATTCTAAATATAGATGCCATGTGAGTGTTGATTAGGTCATAGTAAAAACAACAGCAACTAGTAAAGTATTTTGTAGATATGGCAGATATAAGATCATGTTAATTGATTTCTAAAGACAGAAAGTCCTAAAAGGAAAACAATACTCAAGGAATTTCACAGGTTCTCAATGAGTGGGCTGGAAAAGACAGAGGTAATTCAGCAGTGATAAATGCAACAGTAATGCACACTGAAGGAGAAAAATGGGCTTCTTGTAAATATTATGTCTAAATTAAGTGTACTAACTAACAGGTACATTGACATTACTCTGGATGGCACTTCAATGAGAAGTTGCAGATTCTGCTAAAAGACTGGGGCAGATGCTTACTTGGAGCACTGCTGGTAAATATAAAGAAATTATTGCAAGCAAATTGGAAATAGGAACCAAGAAACGTTTATTTAATGAAGTTCTGTATTTGCACTTACTCTGTAACTTTCCTGATTGTTAATTCTCATCAACTTACATCAACATTAAAATATGAAACATTTACACTTGTTTTGTTACTTTCTTTGCTGAAATTTACACTTTATAATTATTTAAATAAATAGTTCTCTAGTTTCACAGGTATTTGTTCACTTTTTTCACTTTTTCTTTTCATTATTCTAGAAAGAGTCCAACAATTCATCTATGTTTATTACATTTTTATGTTCTTTGTAATTGTCTTCTTTTTAAATTACATGCCGACTTATCATTTTAAGCTTGGGTCAAACTATACTTGGATTGAAATAGGTATTGACTTGAAAAATAACAAGAAGTGTTTTAAAGTAAAGAGTAAATGGAAATATCTACATCTTGAAAGAGACAATTGAAGAAGGAGCACTAACGGGTAGAAGGCAAATGTCAAACTTATATTCAAAAAGGGAAGCAAGAGAATCTAGAAAAGTACAGGAAAGTCAAATCCACTCTAATACATGTAGAGTTTTATGTAGCAGTTCGTCCTAAAAACCATTTTGAAGCATGGAAGGGACAAGAAGTTTATTGGGCACAGCCAGTTTGGATTTATGATGAGGGACTTTTACTTTACCATCTGATTTGTTCCCATGATGAAATGGCCACCACCATGTACAGGTGACATTTATCTTGCCTTTTTACACCACCTCCTGCAGTATTTTGCTAGACAAACTGTAGTCTGGGAGGTCCAGAAAGAATCTCATGGAGACCAACACAGAAATATGATAAGCTGTACACTTAGGATGTATGTAGTGGTTTGAAAGCAAAACGAGTGAGAGGCTTCAAGTCAGAAATACAATTTAATAGGAAGAAGAGAAAAAAAGGAATAAAATAAAATAAAATAAAATAGATGCAATAATACAAAAGACCACTGACAGAGTCAGAATACAACCTGAGTGGGATGATGGAAGCAGTGATCCCGTAGAAAGGTCTGGTAGCTCTGATCCTCTGGGAATCCAGTGGGTAAGGTCCCCCATATGGTCCCAAATCCCAGATTATATCCAGGTGAGAATGCTTGGCTCCTCCTCCTGGGCAGAGCATCTCACAATGGGATGATGAGTCATACAGGGGGTCCTTAATGGCCCATTAAAGAGAGATAACTCCCGGAGGGAGTTACCTATGAGTCATGCAGCAGGCCATTAACAGAAGACCCATTAGCAGAAGAGCCATTAGCAGAAGACCCATTAGAAGAAGACACCTTAACAGAAGAGGGAGGGGGAAATCTGGAAGAACACTGCTTCAGCAATTGGTTTCAACAGTTCATGAAGATGGTGATAGAATACTTTGTGCATATCTTATACTTGCAACCCAGTAACCAATGTAACCCATGCAACCCAGTAACCCAATGTAATAGCCCAGTGAAACACTACACTCAAGGGACTGGCTGCATAGGAGCAGACCTACAGAAAAGAAGCTGGATATCCTGGTGGGAAAACTGAACAGTCAGCAGTGTGCCCCTGTGGCAACCATCCACCCTGTAGCACTTATTTTTAATGCATCGGCTAGAAGCAGAACCAGAATTCTAGCATCTTCAGTTTTACACACTTTTCAATGAAAGGAAAAAAAAATAGTATTTGCTCTGAAGCAGTTCACTAAAGAAAATGTCTTAGGCATTACAGTTATGCAACTTTAATTTTCATATCTGAAGAAGCTTGTGTGTATAGCACATAATGTGATTTATTGAAATAAATTGTCAAAGTTATAGTAGTTTCAAGCCTTACCTTTTAGATTGTCATATTTTTGCTTTTAATTTTTTTTTCTCTAAAAATGTGTATATTTAATTTAAATGAACATAATGGTGGTTATTTAGATTACTTTCTGTGCATTTAAGATCAAAGAGTATATTTGGAAAATTAGAAGGATTCATCAGAAAAAGAAGGAGGATTTATAAAGATTTGCAAGAATTTTGATTTGAAGAAAAATACAAACTATTTCTCTGCAAGGGGAGACATGATAACAGGATACTCAGCAGCCCTCCATGCCTTCATTTCCTCCCATGAAAAGGAGTGTCTGATGTTATCCTTCCTTGTCCTGTCCATCAGTCCTGCCCAAGCATCCACCTTTACCCATGCTCCCATCATTTCTCATATTCTGCTGTCATGACAGAGGAACACTCTCAGACTTTCTCAGCACAACACCCTGTGTTTTGTAGCTTCCCAGTTTCCATTACTTTTTATTTTGTTTCACATATCTTTAAGAACTAGTCATCAGTTAATCAGTCACATTGAGATTTCTGTAAATCTTGCTCGTCTTCTGTGAGCCATACTTGTGAAACCTGTGAACCATACTCATGAGACTTAGGATTTAGAAGCCACTTTCAATCATTTATTTATGTAATCTACCACCAAGGGCAATATGATGGAATGAGTTTATGGTATATCAGTTGCAAGATTTCTCAGGCCAAATCAGTAGCAAATAATATTCTGTTTAGCCCCTTTGTGTTGTGAGGCTCACATAAAACAAAACCAATGTGTACTCTTGACCACTAAAATTGGTATTTTGTTCTGACAAATTCTTTGATAATCTAAGATAAAGTGTCAAAGTTATTTGTATTTCATCCGAAATATTAACTCTGTATGTCTTGTCACAATATCCATATTGTAAGAAAAGACCATTCTGGGACCAAAGACTGGATGAAAGTGTCCAGGATTTTCTAAAGCATGCTGTTGCCAGTCAGCTATTGTTTTTCTTTGAGAAGGAAACTCTAAATTGTATTAACTGTACTTATGATCTTTGCAACTATTTTTCTATCATCATCCAAGAGAGAAGCAAAGATTGAGTGAGACAAGGAGTCACCAGTCACATTGTCTGATTCAGGCTGCATTTTAAATTACATATATGTTAAATATATAATATATATAATATATAAAATAGATATGTTAAATTATATATATTTTGTTGGCAGTTATAAAATTAATTACACTACTTCTTCAGTTCTTTATTCCTCTTAACAGTGTTAGGGATGGACCATGATTGTATATACTTTGACTCAACCTCAATGACAGGCTGTTTTCTGTTAGTCATAGGAGTGAGTTAAAAACTGCAGTTTAAACATCTATCACTGCCATTAAAAGCTGCAGCTTAAACATCTCCAAGATTGGCAAGCACTAGGTATTTCAATGCAAAAGAGCTTTATACTGAGCCAATGTAAGATAACTTACCCCTTTAAAGGTTTCTTTTTAATGTGTCATAGTCAAATACTAGTTTAAATCTCCAAAAAAGGAAGTTTTTTATCTTGCCAAAGTTTATTAGCAACAGTTTCACAACTAGATATGAGCAGAAATGTCTTATATTTCTGTGTATCTTTCATGTCTTATGGCAATGAGATGTTCCCTAACTACTTTTAGTTCTCACAGCATTGTGCAGCACAGCATCATTGTACCGGTGCTGCTGACATGCCTGTAAAGCCATTTTGAGGTAAGTCAAGATCACACTGCATGGATACACACACTAGGATGATTTTCATGAGACATTCTGTTTTGTGTCATTTGCTCATTCATATTTTGCAAGTTCCCATTTACTATCTTAGAATAAAGCATCACAGAATCAGGTTGGAAAAGGCCTCAAGATCAAGTCCAAACTATGATCAAACACCACCTTGTCAACCAGACCATGGCACCAAGTGTCATATCCAGTATTTCCTAAAACACCTTCAGAGATGCTTCAAACACCCACTTCCCTGGGCAGCCACTTTCAATGTTTAATCACCTTTTCTCTGAAGAAATTCTTCCTGTTATCCAACCCGAACCTTCCCTGGAGCAGGTTGGGATTGCGTCCTGTTGCCCTGTTGCCCTGTCTGGTTGCCTGGAAGAAGAGCCTGACCTCCACCTGGCTATCAGGGAGCTGTAGAGAGTGATCAGGTTGCCCCTGAGCCCACTTTTCTCCAGGTGAAACCCCAGCTCCCTCAGCTGCTCCTCAGACACTTCACCAGTTCCATTATCCTTCTCTGTAGAAGATATGCAGAGAAAGAAAGCAACATAAAGGAACTGAGGAAAATGCAGAAAACTAAAAAGGTCACAACAATATGTCACACTATTTTAAGTCATGAAATATGAGACAGTCTAAATGCTTCCTGACACCTCATTCTAATGACAAATACTGTAATAAGAAACATAAATGGTAGAAATTATTCCATTCACTTGACAAAGATTATGAAAGCAGGAAGAGATGCAAAATTAATCAGTGCCTTTTGTATAACTGTTTTCATGAAGTGTTCTTTAGACATATGATTTAGAATGAGTAAATAACAGATCTAACTTATCCATTAACTATAATAAAAGAAACCAGTAAGAGATTTTCCCTAAATTGGTTATGCCAATTTTTAAAATAAATATCATTAAACAAGAGGATTACTGTTAAATAATTTTTTGTTCATTCCAGTATAACTTTTTTTCTGGTACAGCATGTTGTATTAACTTCCTTTTTTCCAGGAAAACCTCCACTGGAGCAAGAATCACATTTAACTCAAAAGGACAAAACTGATCAGGTTTTATTAATAGAATTCTGCTAGTGTGCTGCAAGAATATTTTATAGCATCCTAAATATTCTAGAGAGCATATTTTTGTTTGTACCTAATCATGTTTTACCCAGCTGTGAAGACTGCACAGAGCAAGGCTTTTTGTTAATTGCAATGTTATTTTCAATGTAATCAATTTTCAGAATGGTAACTTCGCTGGCACAGAATGAAGCAAGCAATATGTGCTCTTTTAGGCAGCCTCACTGAAGCAGTTGCTGGCACTGAACTGAATGAGAGTTCTTTAACAGTGCAGCTGAGGTTTGTCATAGGCTTACCTCAGTCACTTGGACCTTGTTAGCTCCCAGCTATTCCTTTCTTACACAATCCTCAGGCTGAAGAACAAGGTTCATGCTCCTTTATTCCTGTATCAGTAAGCAGTTTTTGAAAAACAGTGTTCCCCCTCTTCTTGTTACCTTCTAAGGACATGCACAAGGCTTTTCACCTTGACTGCTACAGTTTTCACTCATTTTGTGTCATAAGATATAGCCCAAGAATGACAAGGCTGTGGCTATTGATGCACTGATGTCTCTCACACCAGAGATATCACGCATGATAAATAGTAGAGTGAGGTTTCTTGGATGTTCCACATCCTTTTTTTTAAGCAAAAAGTGAGCAAGGAAGAGCTTCTAATTTCTCTCACAGGCCTTTCCTGGGGCACAGGTGCACATCCTGTCCTACTACCATCCCTTGTGGAGCAATGGCTATGGAGGATCACAGAGCCACTAAACAATTCTGGCTGGAAGGGAGTTCAGGAGACCTCCAGTCCAATCTCATGCTCACAGCAGGTCCAGCTGGGGTCAGATCAGACTCCTCAGGGCTTCACCCAGCCAGGTGCAGAAAAAACATGTGTTTACTAAACCGACATAGAGATTGCATATCCTCCCTGGACAAGCTGTGCTACTGCTTTGTTCCCATAATGAGGAAAAAGTTTTTGTCCCTTTATCCAGTCAGAACCTCTGCTATTGCTGTTTGTGTTTATTGTTTCTTATACTCCTGCCATGCACTGTTGTGAAGATCACAGCTCCATCTTCTCAGTAATGTCTTCAGAAGTATTGGCTCTTGTTTGGGTCCTCCCCCCAAAATATTCTCTTCTTGAGGTTGAACAAGCCTCACTGCAGGTGATCAGTGTATTTCTGAGTAGAACAGGGTACTGATTCCCCTCCTCCCACTGACTGTGCTGCTCTCAATACAGTCCTGTATGTTGGTGGCCTGTATTTCTGCATGTTCTGCCTTCCCATATGCAGAACTCAGTACTGAATCATTGACTTTCATGAGGTTCCTGTTGGCTGTTTCCTCCACTGGGTACAGGTTTCCATTTGGTGGCAGCTTTGCTGTCCTTTCTCTCCTCAGCTCCCCAGATTGTGGGGTGTGAATGTCATACAGCCAGGGAAGCTGGCCATTTTTACTACTGCAAATAACAGTGCTTTAAAGAGAATCTCATAACTCATGTGTTTCTCCTCTTGATGAGGACTCATAAACTTCATCAGAACACAGCATTTCCCCTACAGAATTGCATAAATTCTCCGTGCTCCTCTATACACATGACATGGAACCCAATAAGTCATATTTTTATTACTCTGCACACATTGAATTGGTCAGTAAAATAAACCTCCTCATTTGTCAGTAAGGATTTAATATCGAGCACGTTGCACTACCATAACCTTATAGAACTGCAACCTAGAATATAAGCATAGAAAATAGACATTTTTAAAAATTATTATTTATATGAAGCATCTCATATAAATCAATGAAAGTATTCATGTAATTAAAGAGATTGCAACCTAGCTCTGGAATGCTGTTGTATGTGTAAAACATTGCACACAATATTTTTACGTGTCTGTTAAAAGTATTAAAGAAGTAAAGTGATATAAACTGTAATCATCCATTCCATTATACTTGAGTTTATTGTGATACAAAGTGCTTGGTTTTGTCTATTTAGGGATTTCATGTAACTCCAATTTGACAAATTCAGTCTTTTGAAATGGATAGGTGGGAATTCTGTATGGATTTCAAGTGTTTTGCCAAGCAAGACACAACATTTTCAGGAAAGTTAACAATTAAAATGTGCATATGCATTCAAAAATCCTACTTCACTGTGGTTGGCAAAACCCAAGCAGACTGTTTTGAAAAGAAAATGTGCATACAAAAAAATCAAAGATGTAAAAGTTGTGAAGTACCAGTACCAATATTCTCGATACAAAAATGAAATACAAAGAAATAGTAATCACCTCTCTTTGAAATATGTGGTACAAAAAGTGATGTATAAATCTTATACCTCCAACTCTTCCTCCTGTTTCTCTCAAACCTCCACTTGTCAGGGTGTCAGGCCTGCTTGTGTCTCCTTTGTCCCTCCATCTCCAGAGCAGAGGCCAGGTCAGCTCCCCCCAGCTCTGGAAGTCCTGCTCTTTAACAGCTTTAGCTCTTCCTTGATTGCTGATGGTGTTTCTCCTTATCTTCTAACACTCATTTGTCCAAAATTTTAAGGATCATTTTATCGTTTCTGACCCTCACAGGCCTTAGAAACTATTCTGGCTATGCTGTTACAGCAGCAGTGCAATGCAGGCAGTTTTATCATCAGCTGGGCACCTGCTGAGGGTTCAGCACTGACCAGAATTGTTCTGTGCATCAAGAGTGAAGTATTACAACAACCAGCTCAGTGCTAGCTAACTCTGACCCTTTGGTCAGCAGAGACCTGGGACTAGTGACTAAAAACTGTGCATGCACCTAGAGAAAAAGCTACTTGTTCACCTGTTACTGTCATCTCAGAAAACAGGATGACAGAATTAATTGAAGGTCAAGTGAGGTGACCTGAGTCTCTGTGGAGTTAAGGAGAAGGATCAAAAGGAGCGTCAGCATTCACACAGGCTGACAGCCTTCAGGCAGACCTTCAAACTGTAAAGCACAGGCTGCACCAGTCAGCAAAAAACAAATATAGAAAAATCTGATATATTTTGCATCTAGATTTGAAAAGCAATATTATTTCTATTTTTCTATTCTACAAGAGATTCTCAGAACTCCTTATGCAGTTTATACCTGATTGTGTCCCTCTTCTGCCCTCCCTTTTCTTCTCTGTTCTAAATGCTTGAAGACATCTGCTTTGAGAATGACTACCCTTTGTTATCACAGGGTTACACTGGTATTTCAATAATTTCTATTTTAATCCATATTAAAAGATATTAGAAGATATTAATCCTTATATTTAAGGAGTTCATAATGGTGAAGCCAGATGCTTCTTCTTCAGAAAACAGAGGTGTAGCACTCTTTCTATGACAGAAAAGGCAAGTTTCCCCTTCTCTTTTATGAAATTTCCCCTTAGATTTTTTCTATCCTGGCCCTGTCAATCAACTTCTACCTACTTTATCTGGATCTCCTCTCAGCTCTCATGACTATGCAGGACTATTCCTTTTTTGGGAGATTTCTCAAGTATTGGCATCTTGCTGTCATTTAATCTCTCTCTTTTCCTTTGCAACTTTCTCTCATTTAATCTCTCTCTTCCCTTTACATTCAAATTGTATGGATCACATACATCTTCTTTAGGTGACAAAAATTTTGCCGCTGTTTTTTATTTTAACATTCATTTCTTTTTAATCTATCACACCACTCTTTTGTCACTTTTGCATTTACCAAAGACACTGTTGTCAGTTCTGCAAGGTTTTATCTTGCTATCACTCTTGTCTTTCAGAAAAAAAAATAGAATTTTATGAAACTTTGTGTGAATGTAACCATATAAAAATAAATTGAATTGTTTTGTTCCATTCATGCCTGAGTGTATCTCAGAATTTTATGTAGCTTTTTTGGAAATAAAAATCTGAATTTCAACGTCTTCACAAGATTAGGATTTTCATGACTTTTAATGACATTTTAAGCATTGCCTGCAGTGGAGGAACGAAAAGATATGGATAAAGGAATTACATATGTGTATAAAGTAACAATACACTGAAATAATTGCAAATAAATTAGAGATAACTGGTGAGAACAATTATTTTAGTAAAATAATGGATAAAAATAATAATGACAGTGAGTTATTTTCCATCAATTTCTCTGGCTACCACTTAGCTCCATAATGTTATGAAACATGGCAGGAGGGTGTTAAGCTCTCTTGAAGATACATTAAAAAAACAGAAAGGAATGTACTCCATAACAATAGCTGTACAGGAAACAAAAAGACAGAAAATCACAGGCAAATCTGGATGTTCACTGGGATAACAATAAGATATTACTTCTGACATGTGGTAGAAAGACACCAAGACTGCCACAAACAGGTATTCAGATGATGATACAAAAAAATGGCATAGTTATAAATACTAATAATAATACTTGAAAATTATTATTACTGTGAGAAATACCTATTTCAAAATGGGAAATTCTGCTATATTTTACTTTTTAAATACAGCGATGCAATGAATAAAAATACGACCTTGAGAAAGAGATTATGGTTTGCACCCTTCTCTTCAGAGGTAGAAGGACAAATAAAATGGCAACATGCATCTCCAGAGGCACAAAGATCATGGGACGAAATCTTGTGCTGTCTCACAGTTGCTCTCTCACATGAGAGCCTGCAGATAATGTACCTCACAAGCTATGTAGTTGAAAAGCTTCAGGTCTCCTCAGTAAAATCACCCTGAATTTTACATCAAATTTTACAGTATTTTCTTCACATGAGGAAGATTCTTCTCTTGACTGCTTTAAGGCTCTCTCTCTATCATATACTACAGCTCCTTAAATTTTCTATGGAGCTGGGAGGAAAAGAAATGTGTGTGTTCAGTTGAAATAATCCATAAAAGGAAATAGAGCCATAGGTTTGGTGATGGTGGAATTCATGACTCTCCAAAGAAGGAGACAATAATGAAAGAAATGGTAAGGGACTTAATAAATTAATAGTGATTCCAAGCATTTGGAATTTACAACATGCCTGCTAATGAACTGTAATAATCTGCCTTTGATATAGAATATAATATAATTTTCATTCTTAGCACTCTTCTATTTAGCAAAGATTTCTTGAATACTAAATACTTTTCAGTAGGGAGCAATTTAACCCTTGACTGAAATGAACAGTTGCTCAAATGCACAGTGAAAGAAAACAAGCAAAACAGCTGTAAATGATCAAAAAGAAACATATTTATGTAAGATATCATTCCTACCTGTTTCACTGTAATAATAAGCCAAATAGACCATAAACCACCTGCATGCATAAAATACTTCCACTTTACATGGCATGAGGCTTTGATAGTTCTCAGAACCTCCCTTTCGGTTTGAAATCTAAATATGACCTAACTACTGGGCTTTCATTTTAATTTCAGTGGTGCTTTTGACTTCACTGTCATTTCTTCTCTGTAAAAATTTTGAAAGAAATTTGCTCTTCTGGAATCACAAATACCCCAAACATGGGAGTTACAGCTTTTTATGCTGCAGTTGTTTTATGAATGAGTAATGGTAAGACTTGAGCCTACTCTTGTCATATTTCTTGTACATGTCCACTAGAAAACTATACCAGAAGGTGCTATATTGGTTGGTAATGAATTCAAATTAGAAATGTAAAGGAGATATGTCTCTTTGTTTAGCAAATACATTCTCCACAAACCTATCTCTAACCTTTGAGGATCACAATTTAATTTTCTATTACAATGAGAGCGAGACAGAGATATATGGTGAGAGGCAAAAAACCCTTTCAACTCAGAGGGTCCAAACATTAAGAATTTTCTGCCTGACTGTTTTCTCTCGGCTGATTAATAATGTTGGTACACTACCAACTACTAAAGGGCGGGAATGTAGAAGTGTGGAAGCCCTCAGACTTGCAGAGGTGAAGTTTCACTATTTTCTTCAGTCTTCCTCTTTGTTATGGAATTCACTGTCAACTCTTCCACTCAAGGCCTGGAGGTGTTATTGTGGTAAAGGAAATGTTTTGTGTAGAGCATGCTGTTGACATTTCCTGAATATGTATTCAGTACTTGTTCTAAAAAATGAAAGTGGTTATAACCACTAAGTTGACAGTCATTTTCTAATAGGTAATTTCATCCAATTTTTGTACAACAGTACTGTATAGCAGTAGCCTGGATATGAAATCTGGAAGGCACCATGCTTGTAAGAAACAGTCTTAGTTTGACTAAGAAATGAAAAAAAGAACATGGAAACTTTTTCTTGGTCTAAGAATTTGCGAGAATCAGTTTCACGGAGCCTATCTCTCAGTTATGTATCCTTTGATGTTGCTCAAGTTCCAATAAGACATACGAAAAGTGTGTAAAAAGAAGAAAGGATTTAATCATATTCTGGGAAGTGCTGCCATCTGTTATGTCCATCACAAGGAGACAACAGCCCTCATGCATCTCCACAGCACCGAATGGACTTCAGGCTTATCAGTTGGAACATGCTGGGAAGGCATAACCTTAATGCTACAGCTTCTGTTTCCAGCAGCACTTATTCTTCTCTTCCTTTTTGGCAGTACTACAAGATTAATTTTAAGGAGTCACTATATTGTATCCTGTAATCACAATAAATTTCCACAAAATGGATGAGTAGAAAGTGGAGAGTTCAGCAACCTTTAAATGCATGTTTCTATGCAAAAATATTTTTGTTTCTGAAATAATCCTAAAGAACCAATTTTCAGTGGGTAGACATCTGGATACACATGTCAAAATTCGACAAGACTTACAGCCCTGAACACACAAATAAGTATCTACTGAGCAAGCATTTGAACACAAATGCCTACCTAGCGTGTGATATCTTCAATTACTTATTTTGCAACAACTGTTTTTTTGTTCTTTTGGACATACTCTCCTGTTGGCAGAATTCAAGACCGACCAAAACTTCTAATCACAATTCTACCTGACAGTTAAGAATGGTTTATTTGTTATCTGTGCAAGAATATGAACAACAATCATTGCCAGCTATTTTCTCCTCCAATTGAAAGCCAAAAGAATGAGTTTAATTTGTGTTTACATTTTCTGTGACATTAGCAACATTTCAGAGAATTATGAAACCAGATCAGAGAGTAAAATCTTTGTATAATTTTAACATTTCTAAAATGTTAGAAGTTGATTGTTTTCCTATTTTTATCCACAGTATGCCAAGATCAATAATTCTCTTCACAATGAATGCAGTACCTTAACTCACAAGCAGCTCTAATGACTTTAGTGAGGATTCCCTTCCAATTTAGTTCAGTGCACCAAAGGTGTACTGTACTATTTTTACATTGGAAATTCATGATGGAGGCCTCTGAAAGTAATTGTAAACAAATTTAAAAAGACACGTTTTGAAAATGTTTCAGCAATTAGTGGTATACATCCATTTAGACTCTTCTGAACAAGACTAAAGAGAAATCACCAGTACAGAGCTTTCTCTTCAGCTCTCACTAAGCTTGTCAGAAAGACACAGCCTCTATGAGATGGGACCATATGTGCAATTTTGCATCACTATGATGGTTTGAGGGTGCAATGAGAAACAGAGGTCTAATATCACCTTCTCTAACACTGACTTAAATTAAAACTTTATTAATCCAAGTCCCAGATTGAGGTGAAATGGAAAAAGCACAGCTGTCTCCCTGAAGAGCTCTGTGTTCTCTGGGTTGGGGTGAGTCCAAGCAGACTGTGTGAACAGAAAATAGGAGTAGTCCTAATGAATCAGACCAAGTATTGTGTGCATTTAATCCAGTCCTCTGCCTCAAACCTACATCCTAGGCTTAGATGTCTAAGGATACAGTGATAACTCCCAAGAAGACATCCTTGCATGCAGCCTTTTCCAGATGAAGGCAGCAGGACCTTCTACTAGGGCATGAGGTGTTTTTCTCATGCAGAATCAAGCAACTGAGATGCAGGTGGCAAAGGCAAATTTGTCCAAATTTCACATAAATAAACACAGTCTTGAAATTACTTTTAATAACTGTTATACAACAACACAAAAAATAACACATGGCATCTCTCCACCTATCAAGGAAAGCTTTTTTTTCTCCTGAAGATTTTATCTTACGTGAGGTATTTATCCTCTGATAACCATTCTGTGCTGTAAGATCACATATTCTGAACTTTTAAATTACCAATAAGAGTCTCTAGATTGTAAGTTTAGAGTATATCCTAGTTTTGTATACTTGAGGTCATACTCACCTCCAGAATTATGTTCTTGAAATTCCATGGATTAATTTTGCACAGAGTTAAGTGTGATTTTTACAAAAGTTCACCCAGAGAGCAATTGCTTCATGTTGGATGATTAATTTAAGTCTTTTATTCTTTCTGACAAATCTCTTTGCTGCAAGCATTTGAAAAGTTCACAGCTCTTCTGTTTCCAAGGTGCAGTATAGTCATCATTCAATCCTTCACTGGACTACAAGGTATCAAAGATTTCAGATTCCTGTTCTAAAATGCTGCTATAAAATTATTCAGGTTCTAAAAAGCTTATGAGATTATTTCTGCACTTATTTTTCAGTGTCTTTCCTGCAAACAAGAAATAAAAAAATTGACTAGGAAAATATCAGAAATATCTGTGTCTTATTCCACTTTACTGTTGACAGAGCAGTCAAAAGACTTGTGTGTGAACGGGCACTGCAGAATTATATATACACTTCTGCATCTCTATTACTCTCTGTATGGACACATACACATTCATACACATGTATAAACATTTGGATCTATGCATCTATATGCATACATTTGTTAGTAATAAAAGTATCTGTTAGCATTTTTGTAAAATCTTCAGTTTAAATTATTTCTGTCATTAATTGACCTATTAAAAAATGAGAAATGAAAGAAGTCCTGGCAGATTTTCACTGAAGATTCATGCAGACATATTCCACTCAGTTTTTATAAGTTTGCAAGAAATATGTTTTATGAAAAGCCTAAATATAAATATACATGCCCAGCTGGCTGGTTTATATCTTTATTAAAATAGTATGTGATATTTCCCTAAATCAACTTTCTTTTGTATCTTTTTTATCAGAATATCAGAAGTTAAGGAGGAAATATGAAGGCATTGTAACATTTTTAGTACTTCAGTTAGACTTGTTAGTCTAGTCTTCTTCCAATCAGATTTAAAAATTGTTACAAGCAAGCTTAACTACCTTTGCAATAAAGTAATTCATTTTCTTTAGAGGCTTAGGATTGGGATTCAAAAAAACACAGTTGGTCTATAGCATAACTCTGAGACTCATTCTGCAAATATTATTGGGGCTATTCAACACACAGCATAAATGAATGACTTAATGGAGAACTGTCTAATACAAAGTAGTCTTCATCACTACTTGGACATATTTATAATATAATAATTTACAAATAAAATAGCAGGAAAGAATAAAGAGAACCCTGTAACTTTTCTTCTTACGATGCATGAGAAAATATTTTCATGCAAAGAGAAAACACCTAAATTATTAAATAACCTCTTCAGAAAATAAGAAAAAGACACTTTTGTGGCTGATTATATCTAGTATTCATGCAGTGTTAGCTGCTATACTTTCCATAGTCTACAAGAAAAAGGTGTTTGGGGTTTTTTAAGAATTCAAACACATGACGACTTTCTACTGACCCCTATAAAACTTGCAAGCAGAGTTTGTGCGCCTGCACCACACACAGGACCCCTCTGTGTTCCCCACTCATTCCATGGACCCTGATACAAGCAAGTTACTTATCCAGCTGCCAAGATTTCATTACTTATAGCTGTAGATTTTTCTACCTGGTGGAAAGAAAATTGGTTATGTCACACGCAGACTATCACTGGTTGGGAATTAGCCTTGGGGAATTGTAGGATGTTAAAAATGTGTTGTTCCTTGCTGCAGCAATGTTGTCAGGCTGCAGTACATAAAATATGTCATTTTTATCACCCACAATCTATATTGTTTACCTATTCAGATCACATAATTGCTCACATGTGTTGCAAGTCCCATTGTTTGAGGATACAGCACTTATCCACAAGGTGCTTCAGAACCTCCACTATTTGTGGAGGACTAATACTGGATTTGGCTGCAAGCCTGAACAATGATGGATATCGATCAACAACTCATGCAGCATTACGGTCTTATTTTTCTCTTTATGCCCAAAGATTTTTAAAATATTGAGGTTCTCCACTGACAGAGAACACATATACCCAGTAAAAAAGAGAAGTGGTTAGTGTAGTTTCCACCCCATGACACAGAGGAAGAGGGGATGGAGAACACAAAGAGGAAGAGGAAAGGGAAGAAAAGGGTGTAAAGAGTGTCATTCAAATGGCAGCTCTAGTCCTGAACTTCTCCACTATTTCTTCTCTTTCCTTCTGTAAATATCAGGAGAATCAAAAGCTTTCCACAGATGAGGTCCATCCTGGGGAAAGAAAAGGGCAGTGTAGGACAGGAAAGTTCAGAGCGGACGGAGAAGAGGGATAGAGAGATCAGAGGAGGGGGCAGAAAAACAGCAGTGCTACAGGCAGGGTTCCTGGAGTGAGACTAGGTAGCAGTGAGACAGTAATGTATTATTCCATGACAAATTAGGTGTGTATTTTAAATGCACAGAAAGTAGTGGAATGGTAAATACCTACCAACACCCAACATAGCCTATGAATAAGCATTAAAAGAAAGTGGGATTTTTTTTTATTTTCATGGGCTTGCAGTCTTTTGTCAGATAAAGCCAGAACTTGAATCAAGTTCTTACAGCAGAACCTCTTAAAACAGCTCATGAGAAGTTTCAATAGTGTGCTCCTGTTTGTTCAGGCAGCTATTAGATTTACAAGATTTGCATGTGCAAATATTTGAGTTCTGTGCACATTCATGGAAAAGTAGTCAGACAGACTGACGTTAAAATACATTAGAGAACAGGATCTCTTAGCCAGGCTTTCAGTATACCATTAAGTATACGGCTATGCCAATTATGATTAACAGAAGAAAATAAAAAGAAAATTGCTTTTAGCAGAAAACCATTACCCTCAATGAGAAATCAGAGCAGTGAGGGGAATGACACAAGACCTCTGCTTTCCTTATAATTACTACAGAGTTAAAACTTTGTGGAGTAAGTGCTTCCAGGAATAGACCAACAGAATTGGATTTTCCACTGAGAAGCAGCAAGAAAAATCTGTGGTCATCACCTTTCTATAGTTTGTAACTGGAGGACTTATTTATGGGCTGCTCTAATAGTTTACATATGTACCTTGCTGGCTATTGACCACAAGAGCTGAAAAGTTAGAGGATATATCTAACTACACCGGGAGGCCGTGTTTAAATTGATTTTTCCTTTTTGAAACTTTAGTTCCTGTCTAACAGTAGAACTATATGAAGATGGTTATTATTTTGGTTGGTTTTCACTGCTTTTGCTTTAAAATAACTTTACATGAAGGGCAGGCTTTGTATAATTGTGTTTTCAAAAATAATTAGGTTCCTAACTTTGCATTATACAAGGCTCTTAAAAACATAAGCTATGTACAAATAATAATTTATTGACTAACCATATATGAGACCTCCATGTTTTATAATGGATAGATGACTGATATATATAAAAATCTGTTTGCAGTGGTTTATCTCTGGCTTATATGGACAAATTGCTTCATGGCTCTCATGCCGTCCAGTTTTTAGGACCATGCCTCCAAACACAGTAAGTTGAAAGCTGTTGCTGGCTATGACAATATAAATGTCCTATAATTTTTTTTAAGCTTTTTCACCTGTCAGTCTAGATAGTGTCTGCAAAGTGAGTGCCATTAGACTCAGCAATAACTCCACAAACAAACAATGCAGGTGTCCATCTGTGTCTTACAAGCATAGCACTCATTATTCAGTGAGTGCACTTGAATGAATTTTAAGGTCCCTGTGGAGCACAATGAGAAAAGTATTTCTGGGAGAGGTTATGTCCCATATTATACTAACTGATGTTGTTGGGAAAAAAGACAGGCTATCAGACGGGCAACCCATTTTCGTATCTGAAAGAGAAACAAGTTGTTCTTCAGCGTGGGAACAATTGCTATGGCTCTAAATGGAATGTTTCAAGCAGTTATAAAACCTGAACGGGAAAGGAAAAGGGAGGTGGGAGATGGGAGGGGGAAGAAAGGAGCTTGCTTACATGAAAGAGCAAAGAACGTTACTATTAGCAGGGGGAAAAGTGGTGGGTATTAGTACTTGAAGACAGTGAAAAGAGATGCCTTTGGTAGCAGGACCCTGACAAGGGTAAGTAATTAGGTGGTGATGGTTTTTGGTATAAATTCTAATGCACTGTGAAACCAGAGATTTTACACGGTTAGTAATTTCCAGCTTAATATAAATAGAATATTTCCATTTCTAGGCTATATTGACTCTCCGACTTCAACACACTGCTGTAGTCCAGTGGCCCAGGACAAAAGTGTTTTCCTGTACTATTTTCTTTCCAACTCATGGGCAATAAATTACTGTTTAACTTTCCCTCAGGAAGCAGATTTTCCTCCACAGTCACACCCAGTGAGCTATGTTCCTTGAGTAACAGGGTAACCAGAGCTTTTCCTATACCTAACTCTTTCCTTTCCCTACAGTTTCAGTTCGGATAGAAATTTTTCAATAAACAACTCTACTGTTTTCTTCTCAGGACTGTCACTGAAATCTCATATACTCAGTGATTCAGTAATGATGTGAGTAATAGGACTGAGGACTTCACTTTGTTAAGCCTCCCAGAGTAAATGTAGATCAGCTCGCATATCTGGACTCTCCACAATCATGTATATCAACACCATAATTGTCATCACTGGTTCACGTATTCCAGATTCACTGACTCTGTCCATTATGGATTCAACTGTCCATATAGAAAATTAATTCTGTGCCAATTTCTCTTTTTTTTTTAATTCAGTTTACACTATTTTCAGTCAAAGTTGTGAAGATTTCCAATTACCACTTGTTCTCTTCAGAGTGGGTGAGGATATAAAGACAGGTGTCTTCATTTTCATTCTTCCCCGCCTTTATATCTTTATCTGAATAATCATTTAATGTAAGCTTAAATGACCTTTTTTTTTTTTCTTTCTTTCCAGGAGGTGTAGATAATAGAGTTAATAAATAAAATCTCTTGAATAAGTAAAAGGTGTTGGAATTAACTCCTTAAAAATGTGTTTATGAGCCCGGTTTCTGTCATGCTCCCTCCTTGGCAAAGAATTTACATTTAAATCCTGCTTCAGTGACAGCTGAGTACATGTTTAAATGTTATGTTGGTGGCTGGCCATCATATTGTCTACATCACAGAACTTTTAGACAGATCTACTGGGCAAGAGAAGGGATGGGGATGGGTATTAAACTATAGGATACTGTTACCTTTTTTTACATAGATACAAATGTTCAAATAATGTATTTTTGAAGGTGACTATTAAACTTCAAAAGTTTGTAGGAAAATTTAAAAATTGATTTAAATATTATGGCTATGAGATAGTAGTGATAGAAAAAATAATTATTAACCATTTAAAATGGTATATCACCAGATGTCCTCTCTCAGCTATTAAGAATCCATTTGGCAGCCTTCCTTTGTTAGTGTATTTATCCTTGTACAAAAGCAATCTACTTAGGTATTCTGGGCTATCAAAACATGACAGAAAATGAATATAACCTTTTCTGTGCTCTCTTTCCTTTAAATCTGCCTTGTCAAAATAGTAGATATCTCCAACTATGTATTTGTGGACTGGTTAAACTGCTTAATTGTCAATGTTCTGGATCATTGTAAATGAAACCCAAAGGGCAGTCTGAAGCTTCAAGGAGAGTGATTTATTTTATAATGTATGACATATCTGAATATACTGCATTGTTACAGAAAATTTTCTGATGCATTTTAGTTCAGCTTGTTCTGTATTTAATGAAGAAATCACAATGATGTAGTACATTAAATATATGTATCTAATTTGCAAAATTTCCAAAAAAGTAGAACTATATTGTATGAATAGTGCCCACTACAATCATATTCTACTCAAGAACATGAAAGAGATTAAATGGATTACCACATAGATATACATACATATATATATATATATTTCATTGAACTGATTAAAGAAAAGCAGTGCAAGTTTTGATAATGTATCTATGCTGTGATCACTATTTAGCTTTAACTCAAATGAATCTGTAGCTCTTTCCAACAGACAACCTGATTCAAACTGTTCCTAGCACAGTCCAAATCCTGCAGTCAAATGCAATTCTTAGCTTATTTATTTTCAGTTATGTTCACAGATGGAGGAAGAAGCTGATGCCCTGACTTTGAGCAGTCTGATGTTCATTTGGAATGTGAGAAAAAATTAGTGGTACCATGATAATGCCAAGAAAAGATTTTAGGATGCTGACAGACATCTTTTCTGACTCACAGGGAAGTCTGCAGAGCCAGCACAGAGACTGTGCAGCACCACACTTAGTCTTGACTGTGCTTTCACCTCAAGTTGTCAGGCAATGCAAGATTGGGCAGAACAAGTGGCATCCAAAAAAAAGAACACATAGGTAATTATGCAAAGTCAAATCTCACTCAACAGTGATAATACCAGAGATTGCTGCTTCAACACTGTATATGAAAAGGTTACAAAATAAACAGCCATTCTCCAGGAACCTGCAGGCCGAACCCAACACAAGAAGCATTGTACAAACCCACAACAGAGGCAATGACTAAGGCCCCTACTCTAAAATATCTTCCCCCAAATGTCTGTTCTAATGGTTCTCACAAATACTCCCAAAAACAGATTTTCCAAAATACAGAGCCAGTGTTGTGCTAGTGATTACTGACTTCTGCCACCTAATCACAGTGTGCAGCTGCACAGAATAATAGTGAAATTAATCTGAAGTTTACCCATGCAATAACAATGTTTCCTGGAAGAGGCATGCATACTGCTTCAAATAAAGTGAACTACTGGTCAGTCTCCACACAGGCAAGCTTTACAGCAGCAGTAAGAACTGTTTGTACAAAGAAATCCTTAACCTCTGACAAAATATAACATCTTCTTCCAAAGGAAAGGGCTGCACTGATATATTCTGTTGAACAAGTAGAGAAGTTGTGGCAGTGACTAAAGCAATAAAGATCAATACAAGTGATAGTACAATCCAGAAATGAATGTGATTTTCTTGTAGAACAGAATGGCTTGCAATAGGCACTATAAAATGTAATTGAAAATTCTGGATATGCGTACATAAGGGGCTAAATTAAGAAAACAGTTCTTTAAATGGCAATTCCTGTTTCAGAGGTGGTAAGAGCAATAATTGCTCAATCTGATTATATGAAAATTCATTGTATATTTCAGGAGTTGTAAGAAGTAACATGTGTCCTCTGTTGTTTACTGCTGTACAATGACACTGCTTCAGCAGCTTTCCCACTCACCTACTCTTCTAACACAGTAGTTTATACACAGCAAATTCTTAAGGGGAAAAAAAAGGCAGAAAATGTGTGTTTTTATTCTTTAAGGGGGAAAACAGAATAGAATATGGAAACAGAAGGAAACAATGCAGCTCATTTCAAAGTAACATGTGTGTTCCGAAATTGGCTCTGAGCATTTGTCCTGAACTTGTGTGTAAAGGGCAGCAGCAGGTCTTCCCCTTTAGTTTTATCCAGGGTCAGGAAAACAGTTAAGATCTCTGTTTAATATCCAAACTGTAGCTCAAAATGCTTAAATTCCCACACACAGACTTGGCCCATTTTAGGTGTATAACTCTTCTCCCACAGGGTTCTGCTATCTCAGTTCACCAACCAGTGCTCCAGTGGTGTTTAATGGATCAGTAACTTTTCTCAGTCACACTGATAATAGTGCTCTTCTCTGAAAATTGTTAAGAAAGAGTGGTTAATCTCTGAGTTTGATCATGTGGGGCCTTGTTGGCCTGGGGTAGCTATGTACATTTTCAGAGCTAGGGCAATTTCTCTTAATGACCCAGTAGTACAAGGCCATGAGTTAGACAAAACAAGTTCAGCTGGAAAAGCTTATGAAAAAAATAGTAGTCTCAAGGCTCACATATATAATTTGAAGAAATATACAACTTAGAAAGATGGAGACTTTGCTGAAGATGCAGACACTGTTATTTGAGGTTAATATATTTCCCAATGTTTCCAGGTTGTTAACATAAAGAAATATTTATAAAATATATTTGACATGTTTTAAAACATGAATGTTGGGAAACCTTGATGAGCTATTATATTTGATAATGATAGTGCAGTAATTACAATTTTTTTTCCATTGAAAATTATGGATTATTGAAACCTAGAATGAAAAACAATGTTACAAAATTGAAAAGGGAAAAGGAGCTATACCTTACTCATGTTATACTTCCATCAGCTCCTTTAAGAGTAGACCTTAGTGCTTCATGGGCATTAGAATACAATTATTGAAATTTTGTACTTCTTAAAATATATTTTCTCAGTCTTTCAGAAGACAATTATAAAAGAAATTTGGAAACTTATCTGAAGAAATAAAGTGAAGTTGCAATGTATTAAGTCCAAAAATACTGCTTTGTGAAAAACAAGGTCTGAAAAGCTGGTACTGGTTAAGGCTTCATGAAGGTATCCCCTGTCTAAGACAGAGAAAATAACCACTTTATTGAAAAAGTAGTTGAAAGAGGAGAACAAAATAATCTCTGATATTGCATGTGCACAATTATGTCATCCACAGATACAAATAAAATAATAAAGGTAAGGCAAAATATGGCTTTGGAGCAATCACTGAGGTTTTGCAAAAATTCAGAGAAACACATTAAATGCATATTACCAGTGGATGTTCAGGTGCTTTCGTAAAATTAACATTATATATAAACACAAATCAGTGCTTAATTGCCAGATGGTTAATGAAGACCAGCCAGAAAACTTCCATAATTCACAGTAATGAGTATGGTAATGAGCCTGCATTATAAACTGAACAGCCAAGTGATACACAGTGCCTACTTGAAGTAACAAAGCATTTGGAGTGTTTGATATTACCAGATGTTGGATTTCAACAAAAGACAAAAAAAACAAAAACAAAAACAAAAACAACAAAAAAAAAACCACAAAAAAACCCAAACCAAAACAAAACAAACAAACAAACCCCAAACAAACAGCAACAAAAAAGCCCACCATAATGAAACCAAACCAGAAACTAAACAAACAAACCAAAAAAACCCAAAAAAACCAAAGAAACAAAAAACCCCCCAAAAACCAAAGAATCCCTCAAAAAAGAAGTAAGAAAATTGTCAGATACATTGTTTGTTACAAATTTTATAAATAAATATCTGTATTAATAGCAAGCCACTAGAATTTAAATGAAGTGATAGAAATTCAAACATTAAAATTATTTCCAACATTTTCTGTTTTCATTTGCATTGCTAATGGCAACACAGACTACTACTGCTTTTGCGGGGGGCTTCATTCTTATAAAAATTAGGTTTGGTACAACTGTGAGTTGTACACATCAACACATCTAGTACTGTTTATGACAACAGAGCAATTACAAGATGACTCATGAAGATCCTTCCTACAGCTGGAACCAACCATTCTAACTGTGGTCTTTGTATGGGAACTCTGTGCTCTTCAGCTGTCAGAATGCAGGTCCCCATCCACAGACATGGCTTTTGTTCTCAGACTATATCTGAACAGTTGCTTTAATCTTTACAGCAAATTCTTTCACCTTGACCTTTTATTTTCCCCTTCAGACAGCTTTGTAGCATTCTGAAACACTCATGTGATCTGAACACATTTGGCTTTTCCGTCTGAGTAACCTTCAAAGAAGCAACACTGCAAAAAACCCAAAGGCTTCCTCTTTCTTTCCTCATTGTCTTCCAGATTTCAACATCTGTTTTACCAGTGCTCCCCTCCACATTTCCTCCTAGCTGTTCACGGGAGGTTACCTCTTTAAGAAGGGATAAATCACAAGGTGCTAGCATTTTCATCATGGTACATCAAAATGTTAACAAACATAGGCTCAGCGTA
Source organism: Trochalopteron elliotii (assembly GCA_024734555.1). Lineage (NCBI taxonomy): Eukaryota > Metazoa > Chordata > Aves > Passeriformes > Leiothrichidae > Trochalopteron > Trochalopteron elliotii. The sequence continues at coordinate 1,127,584 of JANPWX010019886.1, forward strand.
TCTATACTGCTTCTAGTTCTAATGTAATTCATTTTAAAGCATTTATTTATGGGACAGCTAAAATTAGTTATAATGTCATTAAAAATTCTGGATAAAGTATTCTATTTGAGCCACCAAAATGGGACTTAAATGTAAATTTTTTAGTGGATTCATTAACTTGCAATCACTTATATTAGTGATTGAAGTTCTTGCTTTTTCACTAGAATTCTTGCCTTACATATTCTTGATCTCTTATAGCAATTACAGTTTGTGTAATTAATCATAATTTTCATACCGATAACTTGTAAAATGCCTTACCTTACCTAAACTTTTCCTTACCTTCATCTGGTGCCTGCTGATTTTTCTGGTGTCTGGGCTGGTGAGAAATATGCTTGACACCATTTTGCTAGGAGTCAGTTTGAAAATGAAAATGAAAACAGAAAAGTGGCACTCTGCTCCTTCCAACAGCTCTGCAATCTGCCTCTTTTTTCTATCCTACCCTTCCTCCTTCCTACTCTTCTGTCTTCTCAAACAGATGTCATGACACTGTATTGTTAATAGAAAGAAGTTTATAAGGTGTCTATACAACAATTCTACACCTTTGCAAAGTGGGTATTTCCAGAAACAGAGTTCAATATTCCCCTTGGATTCCTCTCGCAGGAGGGTATCAGGTAGGGTGCACAGACATTGTTTTCTTAGACTCATGCCTTGGATTAGATCCCTAGACAAACCCCTTCTTGTGCTAAATACATGTCAAAGCAAAACCAGTGGAATGATGAGTTTTGTACAACATATTTGCTTCAGACACACTGCACTTATATTTCCTCCTTCCCTTTCATCATTATAATTATATACTTAGGAAGTCCATTTTTGTGTCTGCTTCATTAATCCTTTTGATATATTTGATATCCTATTTCAGTGATTTCTGTACATTATTGTATGCTGGTATTATTTGCTTGTTCTGCATAGCATGACTTCCATTATCCAGTTTGTTTTTCTTTTGTTTGAAGCCATGTGGTTTCCCTGGATTCCTTTCTGGATGCTGGTTGCTTTGTTATTTCTCAGCATTTCCACATGTGTCATTTTATTTTGGCTTTTGACTCTCTTGTTTGGGTTTGGTGTATATTTTATGAGTATTATATCACGGTATGTTCATAATACTAATGCAATCATGATATTATTTTATTTACTTTTAATCTAGGTGTACCAAGGAAATTTTTAGTATTAGCAATAGGAATTCAAGTATGATGTGATGGGAAGATGATATTATTGTGCCAGTGTAAGCAGATTTTGAAGATGCTTTTTCAATATCTTACATATGCAGACAAGTAAGATAAACAAAATTTGACGACTATTAGATTTCTATGTAAGTGAAAGAAAAATAATAATCTTCTGTGGGAGGGATAATGACTGATTACTAGCAAGATAGAAATCTTTGCAAGAAACCTGAGAGATGTTTAAAAGTCCTGACAATAGAAACCAGCAAGATTTTGACAGCTGTGTAAAAACAGGGTCAAATAAGAAGGATAATTCAGAATAGACCTGGGAGTTTTGTAAACCTGGTACACAGTAAATATATTAATATTAAACAGCATGCTTTTTTATTTGAAATTGCTTGATGTACCTAACATTCTTTGTCAAAATGCCCTGAAGTTTATCATATACATTGCTCAGAGAAAGAAAAGGAAGAAGGAACTTCAGAAAAAAAGGTTACAGAAACCCAGACTTGATACCCAAAACAGGAATGATGAGACCAACACAAATAATCACATATAGAATCAGGCTTGTCAAGTCAGATGGCTCATTAGCTACAGATCAGTTCTCTTTGAAATGTTTATTGGGAGTCAGGTGAATGTTGCACAGATATTCTAAGTCTGAATCTATTCACATACAAAGTACTTTGTCTTCCATAACAGCACAGTTTCTGAGGTTTTAAGTGTCTATAATTCTTGATTAGGTAGTGTGTATCACTGATTTTAAGATAAGGACTGGGCACTTAGAGAAATTAACAATGGAAATATACAGATATATAAGCAAGTCCCAGAGATGAGGAATAAGAATATTTTTAGAAGCATCCCTCTTCTAATCATTTCCTCTTAGCAATAGGCCTAGGGGTATAGATTCAAGGGCTACTGTCAGGAGAGAGGAAATGAAACTTATGGTTCATACCAGCTTGGTAAGAAAAGCATGCTTAGAAGATGTTTGCCTCACATTTTAAGTTTTCTGTCATTATCTTCAGAGTACTAAGTGTAATATAAATCACAAACTACATGTATCTTCTTTGTCTGTCGCGGTGTCAGTGTCTCTTTGCCTCGGCCAGCCCCTGGCACCACGGCAAGAAGGGGCATGGCTCGGTAGCTGAATGAACCTTGCCCATCCCGTGGGTTCTGGTTTGCCCGCAGAAATGAAGCGACGACAGCAGGAAAGAAGGAGAGAGTCTGCTCGGGGTTCAACCACTGGCTTTATGCATCCCACAGTGGGGATAACCTCAGCTCAGGGTGCTGCCTCAGCAGAGACCCCTCAGCAGGAGCCCTTAGCAGAAAGAGTGGGAGCACCTGAATGCAACATCTCTTATTGGGGGGAGGAACCCAGGGATGGGTTCAACTGAGGACAAATCAGGGATCATGTGGGTATGGCTCTGCAGGTAAATGACAAATATTATAACAAATTAATAACTCAAGCGGGGAGACAGCCAGAGTCTAGTCCGATCACTCAAGACCCTCACTGGAACTTTCTAGACTTTTGGGAGAGCCTCAAACTGATAGACAAGACCCATGGGCTGTATAACTTATGACTGACACATAACTAGGGTTGGGGTAAAACCAAGAAGGGTTAAACATGGGTGACATGGGACAAACCATTACAATTGTAAAAAACAATATAAAACACTGAATAAATACATACATAAAACTGATAAAACCAAAAACACACCACTACATTTTTCTTTCTTTAGCTCCATAAAATCTTTCTTTTCCTATAATGACTTGAGGAACAAAATTATTTGCTCACTATATGGTGTTACACACAGTTAATAGATATCCATGCTTCTTTCAGTGAAATATCCAATTGATGTACCTAATTCCTTTCTCATTGGTACCAAATTTGAGCCCATCATGAGAATACTATATGACATTTTACTGTTACTCTAGTTTTTTCTTGTCAATGATGCATGCCTGTCCTGGGTTGCAGTATAAGATATGCACAAAGTATTCTATCACCATCTTCATGAACTGTTGAAACCAATTGCTGAAGCAGTGTTCTTCCAGATTTCCCCCTCCCTCTTCTGTTAAGGTGTCTTCTGCTAATGGGTCTTCTGCTAATGGGTCTTCTGCTAATGGGTCTTCTGTTAATGGGTCTTCTGTTAATGGCCTGCTGCATGACTCATAGGTAACTCCCTCCGGGAGTTATCTCTCTTTAATGGGCCATTAAGGACCCCCTGTATGACTCATCATCCCATTGTGAGATGCTCCGCCCAGGGGGAGGAGCCAAGCATTCTCACCTGGATATAATCTGGGATTTGGGACCATATGGGGGACCTTACCCACTGGATTCCCAGAGGATCAGAGCTACCAGACCTTTCTACGGGATCACTGCTTCTATCATCCCACTCAGGTTTTATTCTGACTCTGTCAGTGGTCTTTTGTATTATTGCATCTATTTTATTTTATT
>JANPWX010019886.1:1131327-1149036 GCA_024734555.1 Trochalopteron elliotii
TTTATTCTTTTTTATTTTATTTTATTCTTTTTTATTTTATTCTTTTTTATTCTTTTTTTTTCTTTTTTTTTCTTCTTCCTATTAAATTGTATTTCTGACTTGAAGCCTCTCACTCGTTTTGCTTTCAAACCACTACAATGCCCCATAAATGGATTCAAATAGATCTTAAAAGTTAGAAACATTCAGTATTTATAAGGAAACATATGTATATATTTACAAGGAAATAGTCACCAGCTGATTTGTTTCAAGACACCAATTTGTATTTTTAAAAAGGGCATGTAAGGTAGGAAACATAAGTTCAATGCCTAAAACAATAATCCACAAGCAGAGGAAGAAAGTAGAAAATTTTCCCAAGCCAGAAAGTATAATCTGTTATCTACTGACTCATCTAATCTATGCAAATTTGCAAAGTGCTCAGCAGAGAGTAAATGTGGTATCAGTAAAGATGGATGTTCCATAGAGGCAAAAAGCAATGTTTATCCAGATGCTGCAAAGACATCTTAATTTGTGGCTCCTTTAGACCAAGAACAAAGCAAACCACCTGCAACCATAGCTACTAGTTCAAATGTCAGATTTCTCTCCTAAATGTACTACAGAGGCAGCAGCAGCTGACAGGCAGTCCAAGTGTAGAGGACAAGTGGGTAATGGAAATAACAGGAAAGATCCTTTGCAACAACTGAGGAAAGCCAAAGGCGAAAAGAAATGCTATAGTCACTCGTATGTGAATGTTTGTGCATGTTGCTCGGTCCTGCACTAAGCAGTGCATATTCAGTATTGCTTTGGTCTGTTCCTCACCCCCTGTCAGAAGACGCAATTCTTTTTCCTGTCTTTACTATTGGAAATGCAGACTATAACTACAACAACAACATCAAGTGAAAACCTGACTTACTCAGCAAAAATGTAGCCAGGGATTCTTACTTACTGCCTCATGTCTAAGTGCACGGAAATTCTGCTGTCTGCCCAGGCAGAACAGAAAGCAGAAAGGATCCTTCACATGTGGCGATCCTGCAGGAACACAGAGCTCCACAAGTCAGCACCGGTGCCTAGCAGGCTTACTGGGCCAGGTGGCAAAACACAAAATTTTGAATAGGTTTAGCTTTTGTCCCCTTTTATACTGTTTTTGGATGGGATGATACTAATGGACAGATCTGACAATCCTAATGTTTTGGAAGGTCATTCCTTTTTCTGTAACTCACATTTAAGTGAGCAAGTGAACATATATATAATACTCTTTTCTCTCTCTCTCTCTCTCTCTGGTTGGTTGGTTGGTTTCGTTTTGGTTTTTTTTTTTACATTAGAGAAGCCAAACAAGAAAACAGAGGAAAATTTCAGAAACAGGGCAGTTCATCTACAGCACATCATATTTTTTAATTAAGTTTCTTGTTTAACATGAGTTTTAACCATTGTCATGACATCAGGCTGACATCAGGGGTGCTGAATAAGCTTGATTGGGACAGGCTAGCATTTGCATGTGCATGTTCTCATGCTAATTTACATTGGGGGGTTTTTGAGATACATCACAATTTACATCACTTTTTCCAAAGTGCTTCCAGTATACCAGAAGAAATAACTGGTTTTCTGTTCTGAAGGATTATTTTAAACCAAGATCCAGTGCAGTACTGTATTTATAATTACAGAGGAAAGAAAGAAGCAAGACATAAAGGAACTACATGAAATACTATTTTGTCAGAGTTCTTAGATGACATTTGACCTCTGTGAACAGTTACTGCTTATCTTCTCTCTGGAATAGAAAACTCTTTTATCCATATCCCATGTTGCATTCTAACAAAGACAAATGTTATAAATGCAAAGTCAAATGCATATAAATGCACTAAAATTTGAAATGGTTCTTTTTTCACTGAAAATGCAGTGTTCTGACAGTTGTATCACCTGCTTCAAAAGAAAGCCCAAATATTTCTGCAGCAAGTGGCTTAAGGAGAAAAAAAATATTCAGTACAAATCTTCTTTAGTATTTTATGGTCTACTTTAAACAGTATTCCTGTAAAGTTAACCATATGAAGTTTGGGTTTAGTTACGTGGTTTCAGATACCCAAGATGGCTGAAACAAACCACTTGCCATGGCACCTCTGTAACACCTCACTTCAGCTTTGCTTCAACATTACCATCACCTTTTCAATATAGCAAGGTTCAATAGCAAATTCAGTTTTTTTACTGACACTCATTTTTTTTTTTCTTTTTCAACACATTCAATTTGGTTATATATCATAAATATTCAAAAACCTACTTCACAACATATCTATTAGCTGATGGGTCTGACTAGATGGCATAAAAGAAATCTAATTTGAGAGACAGTTAACTCTCCAAGTTTCATTCCTAGAGATGGTTGGAGTTTGCTGACTAGATGACAGACTGGCATGATAAGACAGATATAAATAAAATTAACAAAGAAATCTTCCACCTTGGGGCAATATCTGATCTTCCCGCAGTTGTGTGAAATCAGTCAAAATTCTAAATAATAACAACAACTACGACAACAACAACAACAACAACAAAATAATAATAATAATAATCCCATATCTTCTGAAGGCCTAAGTAATACATAGCCAGTTAGGCACATCTCTTTTGGCCAGGTTTTCATATTTTGAGATTTGAATAATCCTCATGAAAACCAGAAGGAAATAATGCTTTTGAAACTATTTATCAAGGCCACCCTGAGAAAGGAAACTGAATTATTTAAAAATTGCCCTAATTTTTTTTAAGATAATAACCATGTAAAGTATATCACCTAGCTAATCAGATCTTGGGCACCTGGACCATCAACCCACCATCAACACATCGATACCCATTTTGAGGGTGGACCCTGAATTTGACGACATCATCATCCCAAAAGAAGATTCCCGAAAGATCCTTTCAGACGCGGCCCAACACCAAGAAATCTGTTCAGGGTTCATCATCAGGTGAAAGACTGGGTTTGATTTTGAAAAACACAATACCTCTGCTGCTGGGAGGCACAAAATACAGTATAAGAACCCGGACTCAACTACCAGCAAATGGTGGAACAGTGCGAGACAGCAACCCTGCTGTCAGTCGGCTGTTTCACCCAACATTCGAATGTTGTTCCCTGTGGCTGTCCCAGATAGATTTAAAATGGAAAAATAAAATTTATTCTTTATATCCGATTGGCTAGTTGATCATTTATAACACTGCTTTTGCTAGTTTAGCAATATGCATATCCATATAGCCAAACACTTTGTGGACTTCCTCTCCATGTTGTGCTTCATCTCTTGAAGACGTGAGCCCTGTGAGAGTCACAGACTTATCCACTTAGTTCTTCAACAGCAGTTCCAGTTCTGATGTAAACTGCTTGTGTTAGATATTCCCATGGCATGCTAAGAGCTGTAATCTGTATGTGTAATCCTCTTTATGTTGTGACGTAGCACAAATTGGCTGTCAGCTATGGTATTTGTATCATCTCTGGACATTAAAAAAAAAGGGAGCCAAATCACCGTAGTGTCATGAACTTGCAGCATATTAAGCTGCTTGTGCCATAATGCTTTGGATACTTTCCATATTCTGAAAAATATGGATTAAATTATGTTTCCCAAATCCCACCCCTGAAGAAACTGAAATGGTAGATAAACGTTATTAAACACAATCACCAAAAGAATTCATGTAAGAGCTGCACAGGTGCTGCCCCACACCTTCCACAGCTCCTCCACTTGTGCATGTGATGTGCCTCTGGGCATGATGTCCTGCCACGGCAGAGCCCGGGAACACAATTTACAGCTCATTTTTCCCGCCATTGTGTCCGAATCAGCATTTCCAGAACCACGACAGGGACTTGTCTGAGAGCAAGAAAAACTTCACTGAGCCAAGAAGGAAGGGATGGGGGTTACAAAAGAGAGTTCGATCTTTGTTCATCTGTCTATTTATTTATCTGGCTAGCTGTCATCCCTTCACTTACTTGTTTCGTTAACTATTTAATTAAGGCGGTCCGCGCTCCCCGCCCGGCCCGGCGTTGGCGGGGACACCCTGAGGCCTCACGGCAGCCGCGCGGCGCCACCTGGCGGCCGTGTGGCAGCACTGCCGGGGCGGGGCAGGGCCTGGAGCCCTCCTGGGCCCTGCATCCAGCGAATTCATGGAATACCGACAGCAGCTGCTGCCCGCGACCCCGGGGCAGGCTTTTCCTTTCCTCACCTGGCAGAGGGAAACACGTCCCTGCTGCAGGCGGGCCCGAGCCCAAGAGCAACAGGTTCTCAGGATTACTCGGCCGGAAAAACATCTACGGCACCAGCTGCCGGGCAAAGTTGAGGCACCAAAACAGGTGCTGGTGGCTGGGAGTTCTGCAAGAGCTGGCCCTGTTTTTCACCTGTGAGCCGCAACTGCATCCTAGTCATGTTCTCCAGATTGTGGTGGTTTCCTCCTGGAGCTGACAACGTCGACCACTTCACAGTGGCTACCATCGCCGCCTCTGAGAATTGGTCTCAGGGGTAGCCCACACCCCTGCATCCCTGCAGCTCAAGGACTAAAACCTAGATCGGCTACTAAGCATCTTCATCTGTGACCAAAAGCTCACTATTTTGTCTTATTTAATAGCTGGGTGCTTTGGAGCATTGTGATAGTCCGTAGGTTGTGTCAGATCCTTAGACTTAACCTTTAGTATTAGCATTCCTTTTTGTTAATGGCAGGGATAAAGTGGGTATGGAGACTGCTGGAAACCTTGACATAGCTTGCTAACAGGCCCATTAGACAGCAGTGCACTTCACCCCCTGATCCTCTATAGATCTCTGCTCTAAGTGGGGGGATAGACTTTCAGTACAACAATTGGCTGCAATTTGGAGTGAAGTGCGCAGGAGACTGATGACCATTAGCGTTAAGTTGTAGGAATGCATTGCATACTAAATATTTTGAAAAAAACTCTACCATTTCTAGAATTTTATGCTGAGTGTATGGCCAATTGCCAGCTGACATTCTTCTCTTGCACTGTAAGAATGCTCCTCTCTTGGCTCCTCACCTTTACCCTATAAGCTCTTCAGGGCTGGGACAAACATTTATGTTTCCTTTTGTCTGAAATAACAGATAATAAGTATCCACATTGTGCTATGATGTTTGCATATGCATACAGGAAATGCAGGGCAGAGAGTCTTGAAAATTATCTATCATTTTTCTTAAAATATCAGTTTTTCAGAGTTAATGCCTCTGCAGAAATGTCTCTATTTAGGAAAAAAAATCCATTTAGAAATGTATACTATAAGGTGACTGTTTCATAAGGCAAAACTGAAAACTCCATTTTGGAATTTCAGTATTTAACTTTTTCTGTTTCAACAGTGTGATAGATATGATTATAAATTCGTGCAATTAAACGTAGGAACTATAATAAATGTAGTAGATGATAGAATGTATATTTTTGTAACCCTGTAAATGTAAAACTAATCCTGGTCCCCGGAATGGAGCAGGCGTTTTCCAAATACCAGGACATGCTTTGTGAACTGTGAATGTACAAGTTAACACCTTGATTTACACCAGAAAGAAGGGTGGCTTGCCAGGATGTGGCTCCTTGAGCTAATCAGATCTTGGACACCTGGACCATCAACCCATCGATACCAATTTCGAGGGTGGACCCTGAATTTGACGACATCATCATCCCAAAAGAGGATTCCCGGAAAATCCTTTCAGACGTGGTCCAGTACCGGGATATCTGTTCAGGATTCATCACCAAGTGAAAAGACTGGGTTTGAATTTGAAGACACAATACCTCTGCTGCTGGGAGGCACAAAATGCAGTATAAAAACCTGGACTCAACCACCAGAAAATCGTGGAACAGTGCGAGATAGCAGCCCTGCTGTCGGTCATCTGTTTCACCCAACATTCGAATGTTGTTCCCTGTGGCTGTCCCAGATAGATTTTAAAATGGAAAAATAAAACTTATTCTTTTATCCGATTGGCTAATTTTCATTTATAACAAACAGCATATAGTGTCATTTTAAAATTTTATATAGGAAGACCCCTAAAAGCTGCAAATATACACTGGTTTGCAAACCATTCAGAGTCTTTACTCTCCCACTTTTTTAGCTTATAATCTATTGCTCAAAGGAATTCCAAAGAGTCTTTGCAAGCAAAATCAATCACCGGGGTTTCTTCCATGATATACTGCTCAAATGAATGATGCTCCAGGTTTATTCTCCAGTGATGCTCCAGACCATCAACAGGTTTGTTGATGTCTGCAAGTGCTGTGAGAGACTTCTAACTCTCCTTGTAATAGTGGGCTTCACTGTTTTCTATGTTCACTTTGAACAATAACGTCCTAAAATCTGCAGATTATCCACATATAATAATGTCATTATATTGTCCATTATTTAGTTTAACATAAGAGATAAGATTTGGGAAATTCTGCAAACCAGCCTTCTGTGATTTGTTGACAAGTTTCTTCCTAAAGCCTGTTTCTTAAGGCAGAGAGCCAGACTACTTCTACCATATTTAGTTTCTGTTTACATATGGACAGTATTATTGGATCTCATTCATTAAAGTCATCTCTGAGTCATGAAGGTCTGAATCCTACCTCTTCAAACGTGTCCTGGGGTACAGCTTCTTAATCAGGCCTGACTGGTAGCTTTTCCACGCCTACATACATAGTACATGGAAAATACCTAAACTTATATGCTCATAAAAGAGTAGAATGATTGTTGGTAGACTTTTGTCCTTTAAAATTAAATGAGATGTTGCTGCAGTGAAAATATTCTTTCACTGTTCATTTCCTGGATGATACATTAAAATACTGTTACTGGGAAAATCAACACAATATATTTGAAAGTGTACAGAAGCAGTAAAAAAGGAAGAAGAAAGTTGGGCATAACGTTGCACATTACAGCAATTTTTTCAAGTAAGATAACTGTATTTTGTATAGCTATTAACTGGTTGAGTTTGAAAAAGCAATCTGACTGGCTGGGGAAGATTATGAGCTCAACAGGTAAAGAAAATTCAGACTGTTTATATATGCCACTTTCTTTGCCAGGAAACAAATTAGCTTGAAGCATGTAACAGAATAAACAAAACAGACTTGGCCTTCCCAGCATGATCTGTGACAGTTGCAGAAGCAATGCGTAACTTAGATCCTGGCAATGATCTCCTGATGTTTTGCACATAAAAGATATGAACACAGCACATTCTAGAGGATAGGGAAGTGTGTAGCAATCAATAGCACAGTAGATTATCAACAAACATAACAAAGTGGCTTGATTTAATATAGGTCAATATGTACATCCAATTTAATATTCTTCAGTTGTCCTACACAATGATTATATAAAAACTCAATCACTTTTTTTCCCCAAAAAATTTAGCAAAGTTGCCATCTGGTTTACTAGTTACATCAATAAGATCTTGCAGATGCTATTACTGAAGCAGAATGAAGATAAGTAGCAAGATAATTCCTATAATTAATAACTCCTAGGTTCTGATTGCTGAAAAATCAAACTCTAGCAAATGCTTTATGCCATTTTATTTAATCTGAAAAGCTTCCATTCTGAATTTTCAGTTCCTCTGTTAATTATGTTGTTTTTACCATGCTTAAATCAGTTGTGCTATGAAAAGAAGAACTGATAGGTCAGGCTTGCCATGGCTGAAAGAACTGATGCTGAACAAACAGAGAAGTTATTCCACATGGACTATGGACTGTGTGTTTTCACAGTGAAGCCTGCTCTACTAACTGCCTTTGAAAAAAACTCTGAGGCAGACAGACAAATAATCGGATTAATGAGAAACCAAACTGCAGATATGACATATTTAACCATGGAATTTGAATATTTTAACTTTCTAACAGGTAGACCATGACAATTTTTTTGTTCAGTTAGCTTTTTGATGAAGCTATATCTGAGAACTGACAGATTTCACCCTTTTCATAAGTTAGTTTTCATTGCAACAGTATTTGCCCTTCTTAGGCTTATCTTAATTAAAGGAATAAAAATTTCTTTTTCTGAAACAAGTGCAGACTTTGTGACTTCAGCCAGAGTATATCACACATTTCTGCTATGCAGTGTTAGAGAGGGAGGACTCTGTGGTGTTTTCTGTGCAGCAATGTTATCAGTGTTAGGCAGCAGTCCTAGTTTCTGTAGGATGGTATGAGCTGAGTCTCCATAATTTCAGGATGTGTAATTATACTGAGACACCTAAATTCCTTCTTAGCCATTCACATGAAAACTCACTATAGCACTAGCTACAGAGAACAACTTGTGATGATTCAGACAGCCTTGAGTTTGAAGAAAAACATACTAAAAGGTAGGAGACAACAAAAGCTACTAAATGTAAGCTATTCTTTTGGAAGGAAGGATGCACACACCTCTCGAGCGTTTTGGAAAACCTTAACCACAATACCCACAGGTAAGATCACCATATGTGCATTTATCATCTAAAATAACTTTATTCCCCTTTGTTAAGCCAAGACCTCTTTTTCTACATATGATTGCAGACATGCTTAAAAAGTTCTTAACATCACCTAGATTCAGAAAGAAAAAGTATCCTGAAGAAGTGAAAAAATAGATTCACAGCCCTGCAAAGTGGTATCAGTGTGCTCGTGCTTGATTCTTCAACTTCAGTAGCTGAAGATGGAAAAAATCCCAGTTCACTCATAAGAAAAAAAATTTAAAAATCAATTCTCTGACATATTCTCACAGGGGAAAAAACAAAAAAGCAGGAAGTTTTAAAATAGGGGGGAAATTTGTACTTTCTGTATAAATATAGCATTTATACTTTCTGTATAAATATAGCATACAAGGGTTTGAAAGACATGCAGCAGCTATACAACTCATCCAGGGTTTTTTCCATTTTAGGATCAAGTCTTCTTCACCCATAGCACCTGGTAAATGAAGGAGTGCCTTAATGCATTAGTCTCCCTTCTCTCAAGTAAGATGTTCCATTATTTCAAGAAGGGAGTGGCTCAAGCATTTGTGTATTCAAGTGTGTCAAAAAAAAAAAAAAAGACTGAAAGGGAAATTTGGAATTTGGAAAAAAGCACAGTAGTTCAAACTTTATTGTCAATTGCATGAATAGAACTCCCAGGATCATACTCTCTTTGCCAGAAATGCAGTCAGAAGTAAAAATGCATCAATGTTGTCTTTTCTTGAACCTTACCTCTGTACCTAAAAGCAGAATTTAGTTCAATACTTATATCTATCAGATCAATTAGCTAAGACAAACTCCCCTTCCATTATGGTTTTTGCTAAAAGGCCAGGCTGAGGACTGGAGATCCTGAAACAGAGGAATGTTTTTTATTATGACTGCTTGAGAAAGTAAATCTTTTTCTTCCTCAGGCTTGGAATAGTAATCTTTATCTTGTCTGAGCAGCAGAAATCCTTATGCAACCAAATTCGCAAGGCACTTTTGTTGAGCTTTTGAGGAGCTTTCCAAAATTTTGTCTCTTTGTCTTTGACTAGGCCAGGATTTTTTAAAAATTTAATCATTACCATGATACCAATAATGACAGCATGGCAGACCTCTTAACTTACCTGGGTCCTAATGTATTAAGCTTGTACCATATCTCTCAGGCTTTGAGATCCCTCTGTCAAGAAAAAATTACTAACGTTAAGTTCCAAAATTGTTTCTTTTTGACAAATCAGTTTCTCAGAGTTGCATTGGGCACAGCAAGGCTTGATTGTCCTGGGAAGGAAGGCAAGCCAGGAGCCAAGTGTGACAGCAAGTCAGTTGGGAGCAGTGGCCTCACTGACAAAATCACAGAGTTCAGAATTAAGGTAAGAGCTGATCCCAGTCAGATGCAGCCCAAGGTGAGAAAAGTTCATTCCAAGGGTCTAGATTCTGGGCCAGACAGGGGAAAGTCTAGGACTGTGCCCAGAGCAGCTGTTGCACAGCTGTTGCACTAGTGGTAAACCCACAGCTGGAAATGCCCCCTGGGGGAACTATGGGCAAGTCCTTCCCTCCAGCTTTCCTCACTGCACTGATGGGAGAGCCCACCTTGGACTCTAACAGCTCTTCACTCTTCACTTCAACTTCTTTGTGCAGGATATTAAGAGAGATGGGACCACTGGGATATGTCTTAAAACATGATTTATTGCCTAAGTCGCAAGGAGTGAGAACGTCTTCACCGCATACACCAGGAGTTCATGGTCAGTGGTCGTCAGTGGTCACAAGATCACAGCTTACACGGTCTTTTAAAGGTTAATTAGCCAACAAACTACTGCCACAAAGAATGTTTTTAGTATCACACCAATCCCTAATTAATTTGTACCACATGTCCTGCCACAGTGCATACCTTTTTAACCAATGTTATGATGACACACAAACTTACAGTACTACACCTTAACTTTTCTGCTTCTATATCCACACTTCAAAACTTAAAACTTTCCACTACCTAGCTTAATGTGTTTCTATCTAAACTACAAATCCACATTCTTGCTTATAGTCTCCAGATCTGGAAGCCTTTTCCAAGATCTCAGGTCAAACCCTGTATTAATTTCTGTGTTTGAGCTGGCATGCACAAGATTTTGAGAATTTTCTGTGCCTTGATTTCCCACACTTCTTCACTCTGTCAACTAAACACCAGAAGATGTTCACACTCAGAGACCTGACAAATTCGACTTCGTGCCAAAATTTGGAGACGTAACACACATACATGGACATACATGCTGTACTTCAGTCAGCCTCAGAGAATTGCAGAATTGCTTCAGCTACTCTGGGCTTTGGTACCAAAAAAAAAAAAAAATCTATTCTGAAAAGCAAAAGTTATCCATTTTGGAACAGTTGTTAGGGCTTCCAATTAAGCTGGCTCATTTACTATAAATGGCCAAAAAAGAGACTTTTGAAACTAGTGGCTGAAACATTTTTGCTATATATTTATAAACTAATCCTATAATCTCCTCATTTTTTTTGGCTGGTTAACCAAATCAATCACTGTGGCAGTTTTCATTTCTCTCAGTGTGCCTACAGGATGCAGTGTCACTATTTTACTGTGTTACAGTTTCACACGAATACGCAGGAGACATTTGGAAGAGGGGAGCAGTCTTGCCTGGCTACAAGCTCTTATTTCAGCCATTTTTGTTGGATCTTTCATGACTAGTTTTAAAGGGTGTTGAATGCCTAGGATGTATCAAGTTCGAAGCAACAGCTGTAGCTGCTACAGTAGATGAAAAAGAGGCATAAAAGCAATTAGTTGTCTTTTAACATTCTTTCGTTCATGACATAAAAAGTTGCCTGCTTCTGTTTAAAAATACTGTCATTTAGAAAGGAGGTACAGAGTGAGATTTCTGCAACTGTAAGGGAACCTTTGACTTGTCTGTGCATAGGCCTTCTGCATCTCTTTGAGTACTTTCCTGATGAAGGCTTTCCTGACTAACATATTTTGAATTGTAATCCTAATGTGTGCTGTCTTGATGGGTTACCAGGATATATATTTGTATGTTGATTAATAGAGCCTCAGATATATATCTAGTAGAGTACCTGTTTGTGTAGCAGCTTTTTGTGGAATTTTTGAGGGCTTTGTGGGGGGTGTTTTGTTAGATTTTTAATATATGGATTTTAGACCCTGTTTGCTAGGGTCTATTTTTTGATTCAACGTATCACTGCTAAATGAATTGAATTAATCAGAGACCTTGGTAGGAATTCAAATTACAAAGAGCTTTTATTTAGGAAGTACTTTTAGAGATAGAGAAATTGCATGCAATAATTTTTTCATACTTAATAGCCTGTGTATATCTTAATATATTAATGTGAGATACAAATATATGTAGACTATTCTGTCTCTTTAATGAAACTTTAATTTGTTAGGGTTGACTTGGGAATTTTTGTTAGTTAGTATTTCATTTAGTAGTCTGAGTTATCCTGCAGAACTCAGTCTTTGCTAAACCATATCAACAGGTATTTTAGGAGGTCTAGATGATAGGAACATGGCTGAGGCTCTAATCTGTAATTCAACAGGTATTTGTGCAATGCCCTTCATAACACACTTTACCTGTTGGTCAAGCCTGAAGGGATCAGGCAATTGGATTGGATGATAATTTTATGTTTCTTACAACTGAAAATTCTACTTCTATTCTAGTCTAGCTTAGTCTATTCAAATGCAATATAAAATACACATTTATTAACCAGTTAGTAATTGCTACGAATAGCAACCACATGTTACCAATAAAACAATCGTTTATGTATTCTTATTTTTTCACACCTGGTTTAAATGTCCAGCACAAATGAGGACCGTCAGAGCAATATTTTATATCTCATAGTTGTGTTTTAGCATCCAAATGGATTATCTAGATAATGTGACCTGGAATAAAACCATAGTTAATTTGTTACTTTTTTGTTTTACTTTGTCTTTGGAGATGTAAAACAGTCTGAAACAGTAGATAGTTAGTTTAGCAGCTCAGTAGGCTGAGTCCTAGTGCCATGCAAAGGAAGTGATTTTAGCTGTAAGAAAGATAAATCATTTATATTAAGCTAGTTTAGAATCTTTGCGTATTTGCAGGACTATTTAATTGATTTTAATATGGAAATTAAGGTTTTGTTACATAGAAATTGCCATAATGAATGAAGAGAAAACTTAAATCTTATTAAGTCTTTGCTAAAGCAGTAGGAATGAAGGGACCTTGGGTAAGTACTCTGAAGTACAAGGGCAGAAAATAAAAGAAATACTTTCACAAAATGAAATAATTTTTATTAAATATTTAATATTAAATTAAATATTAAATATTTATTATTTAATATTTAATATTAAATATTATTACATAGAATTTAAAATTCTTTGAAATCTAAAAATCTGGACATAGATTTATAATAATTCCTTCCATAATTGTTGGTATGCATTTGTTATTTATACTAATGTAAACCTAGATGTTGACATTATCTCTATAATTTGCAAAGTAGACTGTGGGAGTTGGCCAAGCTGAAGCAACTCTAAGCCTAAGGCCGTGGGAAACCCCTTTCCAGTTGTGGTGAGTAGTAAAGGTTCATGGGAGCTTGCATGTTAATGAAGCTGTTCCATATAAGTTTATGTTTATATGATTGGTCAGTTGTGTTGTACAAATATGGTTGTGCTCCCAGTTTGAGTTTCTGATTGGATCCTTACCCTCAGACCTACTCTATATATTGTCATGTTTCCTCAGTTCCAGGTTACCCCCACAGTTCTCTTGGGTACTGTGCACCGTTTTAGGGCACTGTCCCTATTTTCTTTTATGTGTTATAAAAGTGTTCTTTTTCTACTGCCAACCATCGTTCCCGCTCCTAATTTTCCCCTAACGTTCTCACCACCCTCTGCCCTGAAGTCAGGGGCCTAAAGGTTTGTCGCAGACACCCTCACTGTGACAGTATACCTTATATTCTGCTAGCCATTTATTCTTAATGATAGTTTTAAATGACACAATTTTTAAGTAATGTTTCCTTGCAGAAATACTCCTTGGCTAATTTTACAATATGTCAGCAAAATTATTTGAACCAGTTTAAAATTTTCTACCTTTACTTTAGTAAACGGAATGTTTCCTTGTTCTTATGTCACATGGGATTATATGTACATTATCTGTGTTTTAAACTGGAACGCAATATGATTTCCTAAATTTACAACCATCTGAATTTTCTGGAGACAAGATTTCATTTGCAGTTCTGTATTTGTTACTGGTGTTTTTAAAGCTTCTTGTGCTGTAATTTCAGAGTTTGGGGGATGCCTCTGAGTAACTGTACTTAAATAAATCACTTGTAGTGTGTACATACAATAATTCTCATGCTTCTAAGAAATATTTGCTCTGTTGTGAAGTACACGTAATGTCTTGTTTGCTCAGAAATATCCTGAAATAAGCAACTGTACAACATTTCTAACATAGAACAGTAACTCCAGTCGAAGCTGCTAATCATGCACACTGCAGAAATACCAAGCACCTGAAAAAAAAAAAAAAAGAAAAAGAAAATTCATGAAAGCTACTGGACAAAATTTCTGCAGAGAAAATGGGACACATCAAGAAAGCACATAGGCATGGCTGTTCATGGTTTACAATAGAATTTTTTTTACAGGAATCATATTTTCTGCCTTACAGTACTCTGTCCCAGTTTTCTTTGAAATCCTCTTGAGGAAGGATGAACTTGATCACCAAAAATTTTTTCTCTCATTATAACACATAATAATCTAGGGTTGGAAAAAGAGGTGGAAGTCCTTGATACAGTGATCTTGATACAGTATTCTGTATGCACTTTCTGGGTGCAGCACCAGTATAAGAAGCTACAGTTTGTCTTCCTGAGGAAAAAAACGCATGGTCTGAATACTGGAAGATTTAAATTGTTATTAAATCCTAAATGCTTACCTGAACTGATCCTTTTATTTATGTATTTATTTAGTCCTTTGAATACAACATGAATGATAACATGGATGCATCAGTTGCATCAGATGGGTCTTACGCAACCATTAAAAATTCATTAGGAAAGACTTATTGGATTTTGTATTTTGTTTTTACTGGAGTAAAGCAAGTTTTCAGAAAGAATTCTCACTTGTTCCTCAGCTAAAGATACAAAAGCAAAATGTTTGCAGAGTAGTAGCATTCCTCTATTTAGGCAGACATTTTCAGCCAAAACTTCTTGCACTGCCATGGGATGATGAGTTGATGCACCATGATAAGAATTCACAGAGGGTCATTTTAACTTTTAGTGCCTCATTTCTCCTGTTTCCTTTTATGCCACACCCTGCGGGTGTGGGGGGTTGATTCCTTAAGAGGATGTTTTTCAATATAAGCCTAAGCTGAAAAGCTCTATCCTCTGTTGCTGAGGGATTTGGGCTCTACTAATAGTAGAGGTAGTCTACAAACACTAGATCTTGATCTTTTTCAATAACTCACATCATTGCCTCAAAGTATCTGAATTGGGCTTGCCTTTCCATAAGCCTGTCTGCACACATGCCTGTAAGTGTCCCTCTGATAGTTTTGAACCATCAGCTGTTTCTAGCAAAAGTGATTTTAGAAAAAAGGAAGAATGGAATGGAATGGAATGGAATGAAATGGAATAGCATAGCATAGCATAGCATAGCATAGCGTAGCGTAGCGTAGCATAGCGTAGAGTAGCGTAGCATAGCATAGCATAGCATAGCATAGCATAGCATAGCATAGCATAGCATAGCATAGCATAGCATAGCATAGACCTCACCAACGGTGAGTATAGCAGAACAATTCCTTCTATTGGCTGTTGGGCTGTGCTGTGTCTGATGCACCCCAGGATGGAGTTGGCTCTCCTGCTGACTGAGGTGGAGCCTGCTGTCCACCAGCACCCCCAGGCCCCTTTCTGCAGAGCTGCCATGCAGCCAATCCTCTCCCAATTCAGGGTTATGCCTGGCATTACTCAATCCCAGGGTCTAAGTTTAGTATTATCAGCAAATCTGTCAATTCCTGCATGCAGATAATTGGTAGATATATAGAACCAAACTGACTCTAGAAGTGAGCCCTGAGGAACCGCACCAGCAGCCAGTCAGACACATTCACAACAACACTTTGATCCCTGTCCTTCACCCAGTGCAGCTTGTACCTTCTCATCCTACATTTGGGCAACTTGTCCAAAAAGATTTTGTATCTTTTGATACAAAATATCTTTTTGACAGTATCAAAAGCCTTATTAAAATCCAAAAAACCAACATGCACTTTGGATGCACTTTCCCTTCATCCTCTGGGTAGGTGACCTTAGCATAGAGGGATAAAAATTAGTTAAGCAGGACCTTTCTGAATCCATGTTGACTGTGCCTGAAGATTGCATTGTTCTTTGAATGTCTTTCAGTAGTACCCAGTATGTTCTTCACCATAGCTTTCCCAAGTCCTGAGGTTAAACCCACGGATCTGTCATTCCCTGACTCCTCCCTCACACCCTTTTGGGAAAATTGGAAAAACACAGCCAACTTCCAGTCAGTGGGGACCTCCCTGATCTCCCAACACCTTTTAGATGATCAAGAGGGGTCATACCATAACATCCACCAGTTCTACCAGAACCCTGAAATAAATCACACCAGACTCCATAGACTTGTGAACATTCATATATACACTGTTATATAGATGGTCCCTTAAAATTTTAGTGTCCAGGAGTGGAACATGACTGTTCTCACACTGATGGTACTGACTCAGAGGACCAGGCCACACAAAGCCTGTCAGATTACTAAAGACTGAAGCAAAAAAACTCCCAAATCATTGAATGCCTCTGCTTTTTCTTCATCCCTATTAGTCAGGTGACTATCTTCAACACACTTAGATTTTTGTCAGTTCTGCATAAAATTAGCAGCTATGTACAGGAGAAAGAAAACTAAGTCAGGATTTCTGTGGAGCATGAACTCCTCAGTTAGCCATTTAGAAGGCTTCCTGACTGGCAGCTGGCATTGCACATACTGGCCAAGGTATTAGAACACTAGAAATTAGATGCAGTGTATCCTGTCACTTGTGTTGCTTAAACTGGAGGGACATGTAAAATAATGACAGAAAACACAGAAGAGAGAAATTACTAAAAAAATGAGAACTGAGCTAATAATGTAAGGGACGTGTTTGATTCTTGGATTCTTTTTGCTGAATGACAGCATGAATATGGGCTACATTAAGAGAAATTACATTTCATTAGGCCCAGTGTTCACTTGTTTTCTTCTCTGGGGATGAAGTTTGTTCGTTTTCATGTTGTCATGTTTCAATAGGTAGACATTGTCATTAATAAATGATTAATTCCTAACCATTTAGAGTGTACCCAACATGAAAATAGTCAACAGCCATGGAAGGTAGTCAACAGTCAGTAGATGGAAGAAGATGCCATCATCTAATACCTTTTTCTTTTTATGTTTTCCAAGAACTGACTCTGTTTATTATTGGAACAGAGTGTAGCAATACTTGTGTTGATAAGAGTGTCAAACAATGTAAGCTTATCCTAGTGGAAATATTCCACACAAAGTTGACACTGAGAGATTTCTCATGACTAACATTAATAAAAATTAATAGTAAAGTCTGTGCGGGTTATGACTGGGTTGAGGTAGTTTTCTTCACATGTGTAGTGTAAGGCTGTGTTTTGGTTTTGTACTGAACACAGAGCTGATAATTCAGAGATGTTTGTTATTGCACAGAGCCAAGGCCTTTCCTGCTTTTCACACTACCATGCTGGTGAGGAGGCTGGTGATGCGTGAGATGCTGGGAGGGAACACAGCCAGGACAGGTGACCCCAGACTGATCAAAGGGATATTCCAGACCATGTGACATCAGCTCAGTGTATAAAATGGGGGGAAGAGGAAGGAAGGACGGGATGTTTGGACTAATGGTGTTTGTCCTCCGAAGTCACCCTTAGTGTGATGGGGCACTGCTCTGCTGGAAATGGCTGAACACCTGCCCACCAACGGGAAGCAGAGAATTCATTCCTTGTGCTGCTTTGCTTGTGTGCGTGGGTTTTGCTTTCCCTGTTATAAACTGTCAATATCTCAACCCATGAGTTTCGTAGTTTTTACCGTTTCAGTTCTCTCCCCAGTCCTGTTGGTGGGGAGTGAGGGAGCAGCTGCCTAGCGCTGGGCTGCAGGCGGGGTTAAATCACGACAAACCCTCGAAGGCAGCGGTTAAAAGCGGCCGTGGTTAACACCAGCTGAAGGCCCGTCCCCGGGCGCTCCAGGTGCAGAATCTCCCCACTGCCAGCCTGGCCCCGCCCGGGGCCCCGCCCCGGGCCCCGCTCCCCATTCGGGATTGGTCGCTGCCCTCCGCCCTGGCTCGTGATTGGTGTCGCAGGTCCTGCTGTCGGCGGGATTGGCCGGCGGCGGGCGGGAGGCGGCGGTGGGAG
>JANPWX010019886.1:1149436-1267216 GCA_024734555.1 Trochalopteron elliotii
GTCTTTTGTGCTGTGGAGCGGCGGCCTTGCTCCTTCCCACCGAGACGGGCCTGCGGCAGAGGGCGGGGGCCTCAGCCGGTGGGTCAGGAGGGCACGGCGGGCGGGCCGTGGTGGTCCCACGAGTTTCCGTCCGTGAGGGGCCGGGGCCGTTTGTGGGTGCGGGGGAGCCGGCGGGGCGCGGAGTGATAGAGCAAACACGGGCAGGCCTTCGGGGGCAAAGGGCTCAGAATTAATTCCCTTTCTTTGTTGTTTTGGTTTGTTCTTGTTTGGTTGGGATTTTTTGTTGTGTGTTGTAGTTTTTCTCCCGCAACACCGTGGCGGTGACTCTGTACCCCGAGGAAAGGGGAGGCCCTTGCGCGGGGTCTACCTTGTGTCAGCCGAGCACCCGCGCCTGTGGGCAGAGTGACTGGCGAAGTGTCATCGCTTCAGCGAGGTTGTGAAACACTTCTCTCTTTGCTTGAGGAGAGGGGGTCCGTGCCAGCAGCGTAACCCCCAAACACGCGGTCAGAAGGAACGTGCCGTGCGCCCAGAATCCAGAGGAGATTTGTCAGTGCTTGTAGTTGATATGCCTTTGCTTCCGCACAAGTGAAATTACCTATAATTGTACTGCCCAGGATGGGTTTTGCACTTAGAGGAGCGTAGTACTTCCTGCTGCGCCTCTAGAAGTTCTCTTCAAGTGCTTGTGGGGAGTGGTGTTGTCTGTGGTGGAGCTGAGCATTCTCAGGATGCCCTGCAGTGCACAGTAGCTTTACTGGGTACTGCTGGTGAATTAACACTGAAACATGTCAGTTACATAGCACGTGAATCTCGTGGTGCACAAAAACTTTGTAAGTTTAGAGGCTGTGTACTTTATGGGATGTGTTTGAAAGCTTAGAGACTGTGTTGAGGTCCTTTTTCTATATTGCAACATATTCAGCACTTCTTTTTTTCAGTGTAGTTCTTGATTTGCGTTTGTCTGTGCACACTGTTAAGCTGTTTGGAAGAATGACTTTTGATTGGATTTTTGCCACACTATCTAGAAAAAAAAAGTCTACTGTAGCAATGAAGAGTGATGTCTGACTGTTAGTATTCTCTTTAATGCAAAAATGAAGAATACATACTTTATGGCTTGTGAGAACTATGCTTATTTAAAATTGTGTACACAAATGTGTGTAATAAAATAACTTTGCTTGTAGCTGAGTCAGACTCAGAGTTGATTTTTCTCTCACCCACTAAAAAAGGAAGCAGTGTGGTAAAAAGATGTTCACAAAGTCTTTATTTTGAAATAAATATTTTGAAGGATCAGGAAACTTCTGTGAAATAGGCCCATTTTAAAAATTTCCTTTGCCGATAGAGTGAATTGCAGTGCAGTGTAGTAAGGTGCAAGAGTTCTTGACAGGTCAAAGCTTCATCAAAATAAGAAATATTTATGAATTGTTGCCTTGTTAAGCTAGCTGAGCCTATGAAGATGTGTGCTTTTGCAAAAGCAGTTTTAACATAGCAAGTGAAAAACACTGATAGGATGTATTGGATGACTTCCACAAACACTGTAATAGGTATTTGTTGCAAAAAGTTGAGCCGGCTTTGCTACCATATTTACATAGTAATATCCCTGATGGCCCATAGTTCTTGTTGATGAGTTTATTTTGATTCTTGGATTCTTAGGAAGGCTTCCATGAAACCAAAAGTATTACTGTGCTGTACAGCAGTAGGGGCTGGTTTTGGGGCAGACAGGTTGTTTGCAGGGTGAATCATGTTCTTTTGGCATCTGAGGTAATTGGAGATATGGATGTCATTTGGATCTGTAACCATAAAAATTACTGTTCCATCAAGGCTTGTCCTAATACTTCTGAGTAGTGTTTTGGCTGAAGTATGGGGAACAAACTTGTTCTAATTAATTTACTCACTGATACAGTAATAACCCCCCTGCATTTTATTGGATAGGTCTTTAAGTCCAGTCAAGCCCATTTCAGGTACAATGATGCTTCAGCAATCTTGTATCTATATGTTTAGTAGTGTATTTTGACAGGTTCTGAAGGGCTACTTCGCATTTATTTCGGGTGGAAGATATGTTTAGAGACTTCAGTTAATACCATGAAATAAACGCTCAAGTTACAGGAACAACTTCAAATGTGGAATAAGCAGAAATAAACCCAGACTACTGGAGAAGGACAGTGGGCTCATCTCAGCCTTCTGTTCAAAACATCCATGGACAGAGGGTACTGTAATTGTCCCTAGAAGGACACTGACCTGAACCAGTTGTGGAACTTCAGCTTCTGTGGTTTTGATAGCCTGGACTCAAACAAAACACATCATGCAGTTTATCAGGGGAGTGTTCTGAAGCACTTGTAGTGGTGCTGTGCTGTTATTTGAGTTGTCAAGATGCAAAATATAGTAGTTCTTACAAGAACCTTGGTTGTCATACAGGCCACACCTGACTGTGTGGAGCAGGGCTGTGACTTATTTATATGGGAAATTGAGGTAGTTGTTGATGAGCTCATAGTAATGAGTGCAATACTGTGCAAGGATGACAGAGTGGATGGTCGTGTAAATTGCTAAATGCTCACGCGTTGTGGTGGGAAAAAATATTTATAAATTCTGCTGCCAATGGCATTAATCATTCTGAGTAGTTTTAAAACAGCTTTTCAAATTTGATTAATTTCAAGTGTGATGTTTTTATACTAAATCCTTATGCAGCATTTCAGGTAACTGAATTTGTGACTGTGGAAGCAGAGAGAATTCCAACTGGGATGTGTGTTTATCCTTAACAATTATTAAAACAGGACCTGTAAAGTTTGTCGTTGTTCAGATTCTAAAGTCCCCTGTGACTTTTATGTATTGCTGTACCATCGTCAATATCTCTCTGCTAGAAGCAAAGCAGGGAAAAGAAAATCCAAGGTGATAACAAATTTGAGATTTAAGTGATGCCACTAGCTGATACAATAGAAAAGTGTAATTCAGAGAAATGGTTCTGATCCTGAGGGTAGATTGTGGATTATTGCTCAGGAGATTAGTGATAATTGGTTTTACCAAAGTCTTCTATCATGTCAGCTGAGTGTCAGAATGTTCCAAAACATTCAAGAGAAGTTTCCCTAGCCCAGGTGATTTTAAACAATAGCAAAACTTGCCTTTTGTTTCAGTGGTGCTGTAGTCAACTTCATATGTTAACTAGATCTTCATTCATTATGTGTTTGGTGAATCAGATATTTATCATTTGGCAGCTTAAAAAAATTGGGGTGTAGGGTTCTTGAGAGTACTTTCAGGAACCTGCAGCAGTATTTTTGAGGCCAAAAAATTGGCTCCTATGTAATGGATCTGTAATATGTTTCCATGATTGTAATAAGGTGCTATAAGTGAAAAGTAGTGGTTTTCAAAAGGAGATGGCCAAAAAGAAAAGTCAAGTACTTGTACCATACTGAGTAAACCCAGTAAAATTTCATGCAGCATATTGATTGTGTAACCTTTTAAAAACAATAAAAATTGTGATTTATCTTCTATGTGAAAACAAGCAAATAGTTATAGGTAATCATGTTGTAGCATGAGCAGTTTGGAGGAAAAAACCCATAGATTTTCCACTCCATCCAAAACTAGTTATGTAGAACTGATTGCAGCCTGGGGACAGAATAAATATCAGAAGTTTTGGAGCTTAGGTTAAGAAATGACTGTGGAGCTGGTAAGGACCTCAAACAGTTATCTTGTCAGGCTTATCCTCTTTTCCAGCCCTTCCTCCCAGGGATTCCTCACTAGATGTTTGAATACTTTTCTTTGAGCTGTTTTTCTGATGGATATTCTTCAGCCTCCCCAAGCTGTCTGTTTGAGGAATACAGTGTCTTTACTGGTAGAAACATTTCCCTTACCTCATTTCCATGTGTTGTTTCCATGTGTCAGTGATCTTTTTTTGAAGCAAGGTATTTAAAAACTATATGCAGAGCATAAGATCTGATTTACATTGTTGATCAGGATACAGGGGTTACTTTTCCTGTCTTGTAGTTTTCATTCTAATGCAGCTCTGTGTGCAGCTCTCTGTGTTGCTATTTGCCAAAACAGAGGGAAGCAATGACTTGACTTCTGTCTTTTGCTGTCCTCTGTAATCCTCCACTGCACTTCTGCTCAGCTGAACATTGCCAGTTCCCCCTTTAGTAATTCTTCCCAGCTGAACATTGCCAGTTCCCCCTTTAGTAATTCCCTCAGTTGTTTATTCCCTCTTGACAATAATATCCCATGCTTCTCTTATTGAGAATGATCTTACTTCTTACATTGAAATCGCCTCAGATTCTGTTTCATGACACTTCAGGTGAGCTCTCCTGTCTGTTGGTTGGATCAGAGGCTTTTGTAATCCTTGTATCCAAGGTGAAGAATTAATTTTATGAAAGAAGAAGAGTTTGAAGTGCTAAGACCTCAGTACTCTTCAGGAAAAAACCAAAACCAAACCTCCAAACTCTGAAAAAAAGTTTAAAAATTGTTTTTACTGCTTCTGATAGTGGATAAGGTTTGATTACATGTTTTGGGTTAACTTTGCTTTAATAAAGACTGTTATATCAGATGACAGCAGTGCAAAAACACATCTTTACGTCTTCTAGTCTGATGAATTATATCTCTCTGTCATGTAAGATGGAATGGCCTGCACTTCCACCTTGGGATTCTTTTGCGATTTCTAGTTGCTGTGTTTATCAGGAGGGAAGGAAGTGATTGTTCTGGTTTCTTGAAGTGTTTTGGGGTCATATGCACTGACAAGACTAAAGCTGTACTGTTGCAGAATTTCTTAGGAAAGATGTGGACTGTGAGTGAATCACCCAGACTGGGCCTCAGTGGCGCAGTTAAGAATTCAGTTGCCAAGTCTATGGCGCAGTTAAATTACAGCTTAAGGTGTTAGCCAGGGATAGAGAGTTTTCTAGTAAGTAGTAGGTATAGTAATTAGTGGGGACTTGGTAGCTGCCTTAAGAGTTTGTTAAACAATAAGTGTTTGCATTCTTTTCTGTTCTGTGTGCCGATGAACATGCACCTGTACATGTAAACTGTGTAGAGATGTATATAACTGGCCATTTCAGCCAGAATAAAGGGAGAACGTAGCATTAACCATGTTGGTTGGACCTGCGTTTGATCTCGCCCGACTTGCCATTTATTTTCGGGGTCCCCTCACTTACACTGTACCTCTTCTGCTTAAACTGTAGACAAGTCTTGGCATTTTGTTGATTATTGGCATCTATTGGAAGTATTTCAGATCCAGACACATGCCTCCTCCTGTGGGAAGTTTATAATCAGAACTTAAACAAGAATACAAGATGTGAAAGTTATAAAAAGAGAGGACAAATATGGGTGTGGGGGATTGGTGTCTGAATTTCTGTATGCCTTCTGACAAGCAGTAGGTAAAAATTCTTCTGCGCTCTTAGTTTAGTATACCTATTTAGAATACAAAAGCTTGTGATACTGGGGAAGGAAAGAGATAAGCTTGCCTGATGGTTAGCAGTGATGTATTAACAGAACAGATTGCTACAGGGACTACTGGTGAAGTCAGGCTTTTTATACTGAAAGTTAAAATGGTAGCTTTCTGTGGGAGGATGGGGCTTGCTGTTACTTGGTTAGTACATGGCATACACATTGTCCTCATCTTTAAAAGCTTTTAGTACTGCAGTTGCTTAATGCTTCCCTCTTGAGTTTTAATGTGTAATTTCTGCTGAAGCTATTAGTTAGGACAAAAGCTGTAAAATTGATTATTACAGTGGTAAGGCAAAGCTGTCAGTTTATCAGATCAGATCAAACAGAGGATTGAGAATTTTCATCAGGGGAGATGAAAATGATGGATTCAAACTATTTACAGTTACGTGTAAGAAAGGAAAGAAAGCTGGGCGATAGTTAGAACAAGTCAGTATAAAAAACCTGGAAATAATGCAGGAGTTATGTATAGTGCTGAAGCAGATAGATCCTTGGAGAATAGTGTCAAATCAGTATTGGAATGACTCAGTTCTACCACCTCAGCTGTGCTAATGCAACAGCCTGTTGAGCTTCTTTAAAATGGAGACAGACTTAGACTCTCGAAGGAGATCTGACAGAGCTAAGTTCACATAGGCTGCTTTACAGCTTGACAGCCAACCTTTGTAGTGACACCTGCATCAAAGCACCATCCTAACTCTGGCTCCTTGGCTGAAGTGACCAGATGGCAAACAGCCTGGGGGAATTCTGTGCCCTTGTGTTGGCCAGAAGAGCTTGGATGAGAGAATGGCAGCTGTGTAGGATGTTCAGCTCTACAAGGATGTTTAAGGGCAGAAAAGAACTGCCACAAGATGTTTGTTGGTAGCAGTTTGCCCATTCAGACACCTCTGTATGGAAAGTGATGGCTGGGTTCCACTTATTAAGGGAGTTCTGGACTTGACGAACTTTTGTCTCTGCTTTGTAACTTGTCCTCTGAATCCAGTTAGGGGAGGGACTGCTTGAATCTGCTTTCTAGAGGGACCCCTTTGGAAGTTTCCTCTGAAATTTGCCCTCCATTTGGGTAGAGTTTTGAATTGCCCATGGTGATTATAGGAGGTCATTAATTGAGATTTGGAATATACAGACAATGTCCAAAATACTAATCAACTTCTTTCTTTCAGCCTGCATGTTGACTAATACTTTGGTAAATGCAGAAATTTAATTATTCATAAAATTAATAGTTATAGGTGTAATATTAATAGACTAATAATTCAGAACTTCAGTTTTGCATTTATGGCTCAAATTGCATACAAAACTGCAGGCTTTTAGGGAAATGCAAAAGAGAAACCATTTAGTATTTAAATAGGAGGAAGCTGCTCTTAATTTGCTGGTGGTTATTTGCCTCTTTTGGGAAGAGTCTCAGGTCAGTATCAGAATATTTTGATATGATCATGGCTTTTGGGGGTCTTTTTTTTAAAAATGTAATCTGAGAGGTTAAAAAACCCACAACTGAACAGTATTCTAATTTAAAATGAAGTCAATAGTGGGGCAGCCTGATGGCGTATTGAAATTGGACCACAGGCTACTTCCAGCCTCAGGAAAAGAGAAGGAATGATAGTGAGTAAAAACATTAACTTAGTGGAATCTGTAGCTCAAAAGAGAGTTCAAAATGACCTGTAAGGTTGATGAAAAGACAGTGCCTGGAAAGTATGTCCCTCAAGCATCTTCCATTTGTCAGTGTACTTGTGGCTGAGCAGATACTTCTTTTGGAAATAATCACTACTTTATTCTTATATATTCTAGTGAGGAGCCTTAAGTCACTTCTAAACCAGGTAGAGAGTTTGTAGAAGGAACTTTTGGTTGAATGGATTGGATCAATAGGAAAAAGATTTGATTTTTGCTTATCATCCAGCATACTGTTTTCAGCTAGGATAGAGCTAAATTTCTTCATGGGAGTTTGCATGGGATTATTTTCTGTATGTTTGGCTGAAAACAGTGTTGAAAACTTGGGGATATTTTTGTAATTGCTGGGCAGGGCTTGCGCTGAGGCAAGTGCTTTTCTGCTTCTCACCCTGCCAGTGAGAAGGC
Source organism: Trochalopteron elliotii (assembly GCA_024734555.1). Taxonomy (NCBI): domain Eukaryota; kingdom Metazoa; phylum Chordata; class Aves; order Passeriformes; family Leiothrichidae; genus Trochalopteron; species Trochalopteron elliotii. Next base: position 1,156,913 of record JANPWX010019886.1, read on the forward strand.
TGGGGGTGCACAACAAGTTGGGACGGGACACAGCTGGGACAGGTAATTCCAACTAGCAGAGGGATATTCCAGACTGTGTGGCATCATACGTAGCTGGTAGAGGGAAGAATGTTGGCCAGGCTGCTCTGACTTTGGAGCTGTCTGAGCATTGTTGGGTTTCTGGTGAGCAATTAGGGGAATTAGGGGGTTTTTGCATTATTAATTTTCCTTGCTTTCGTGTCTTTGTCTCCCCCCCCCCCCCCACCCCTTAGAAAACCCCAAAATTCCAAAACTCTCTTTATCACAGCCCATGGGTTTTTTTACTTTTACGCTTCTTATTCCCTCTCCTTTTCCAGTGAGTGGGAGAGTGAGTGAGCACCTGTGTGGTGCTTAGCTGCCTACTGGGGTTAGACTCTGGCATATGGTTTTCTGAGGTTTGGATGAATATCAGACAGTGAAAATAAATTTTAACTGAATATTCATTGCTTTGAGTATTAATCTGCTATGTATGTAGTTTGAAACCTGTTAGCATAGTAAAAAAAATAAATAATTTCAGTATTAATCTGCCTATAGAGGTAAGAAAAGGAAATTGTGACAGTAGCAGTATGTCTCAATTATTTAAATTGAAATATTCCTCTGGGTTTTGGGATTATTGTGTGCCTTTCTTGTGTTGACTGAAATGAAGTAGTCTCCTTGCAGTCCTGAGCAGTGGTGCTTAGCAAACTGAAAATTGTCCATTCTAATTCAATTTTTTTTTTAGTTCATCTGCACTTAAAAGCTTTCAATACCTGCAGGGAAGAAAAGATGTAGAATACTGGTTCTGGGTAAAGAATATTGGATAATACAGTTTAAAAGACAATGTGAATACTTTTACCTGCAACATTTATTTGTGTTGATCAGGGGTGTGATTTCATTATGATTCAGAAATAGTCAATTAAGGGGAGGGATGTGAAGAATGAGTTGGTTTTAAATTTTGCCTATTTGACAGCCAAATGAATTCATATACTTCTGGGAATAAATGCAGATTTATTTTTTTAAGATGATAACCTAGAAAACAGTAATTGTGTTAGTATTACATGCATTTCCTTTTCAGACTTTGAATGTGAGATCCTGTTGTCATCTTGTAGGAGAAAATGTTTTCTGTTGTTCATAGATATAAGACAAAAAAGAGCAATTGAGTAGGATAAAGGATTTATTTTTATTTCTGTGTCAGGTGTTGAGATAGGATTCAGAAGATGTGTGCAAGTTTTTTACAAATGCTAGGAAAATCTGAGGAAGAACACAAAAAAAATATTAGTTGTTAAAAGATTGAAAAAGTACTTCCTAGAGAAATATAGAGAAATAAGGCTAACTTCACATTTCTTTAAAAAAAAAAAAGCTAGTTTAATACTTCCTGCAGCAGAAAATTATGACAACTTGGAATTGTTTCCCCCCAGCGCTCCTTGTCCACTCCCCTCTGGGCCCCCCAGCCACATTCCACCAAGCTTTTTTTTCTGTGTAATAGCCCTACACACCCTGTAAGAGGTTCCACTCCAGCTCTTGTTAACCCCACTTTAGGTACTGGAAGGTTGCTCTGAGGTCTTCCTGCAGCCTTCTCCAGGCTCTCCTAGAGGCTCTCTTAGTGTGAGAACATCCCCAGCTCTCTTAGTCTGTCTTCATAGAAGGGGTGCTCCAGCCTCAGGTCACCTTCATGGCCCTCAGTCATGCACTCCTTGAGCGAAGAGAGCTGCTGCTCTTGTCATTAGTGCACAGGATGTGAGGGCGTTGAGGAGACAGGAGGGAACCCAAGGGAGAGAAGAGTAAAGGGAGGTGACCGGGTTTCGGTAGGTGAGGACAGGATCCTGCCAGCATGTGTCTGAGCAGGAAATTCCAGTTGTCCTACATCTAGCTCTGTAAATTGGTTTGAGAATTTTTTTATGTAGTATTGTGGTTAAGAACATGGATGATTTCTGTAACTCAAGTTACAGTGCTAGGTTGTGAACACATGCAGGCATGCATCTACTCTAACCTTGAACACTTAGATTTTGAATAAAAACAGGTAGGGTTTTTGGTTTTTTTTTTTTAATCTGTGGAACAGGACAAGTTGGTTAGAATTTGGTCTAGATTCTGAGGCTTTCTGTGCTGCAGCCTGTAATTTGCTGTGTCTGAAAGTCGTGCCCTTAGTGCGGTGTTGGTAGAAGTAGAGAGGAAGCCCACCACTCTGTCAGTGATTAAGGCAGTACATGTTAAAGGCTGGACCTACCTGTTTGTGAACTGCATTTTATGAGATGATATCTCCCATTTTTTTAATCAGCTTTGGGTAATCCAAAATGCTTCCCTGTTCATGATCCTTTTGAGGAATTCAGGTGACTGTAATAACATTCTGGAAGTATGGAGGTGTGTTTATAAGCATCTTCAGCTAGAGAAGTGAATAATTAGCTTGTTTGCCTTACCTTATTTGTTCATTGGTGTGTTGCTTTTCTAAGACTGGCCAGTTTTGCAGAAATGCATCTTGTCGGTGACTATTGGATGTGCTTTGAACAGGCCTACTAAACTGAGCTTCTGAAGCAATACCTACTTCTTAGGCTGAGCTAGCCTGGAAAAAATACCTGAGAAGATACTGTGTTTCACAGCTTCATTGCCTGAAGGGTTTCTTGTAAATTGGTCTGTGCGTTCATGTGGCTAAATGCTGCTCATTTTAGGCATGTGGGTAAATAAGTGCCTGCCTCATTCTTTTTATTTTTGAGATGCTTAGTATTTAGGTAGAAGTTAGTCTCTCCTGAAAATTAAGTGTGACATCCGTATTTCCAATAAGTGGTGAAAGCTTTTGCTATCTTGATCCAGTAAGTCTTTCCCAGGACAGAAGAATAATAAATGCCTCCTCTGTCTTCTAGAAACAGTTGAATATGTGATGAGAGACTCTGTATGTGAGAGCATTATTTGGAACAAAAAATGTAGTGCATCAAACAGATCTTGTGAACATCAGTTTTTTAAAAACTAAATATTTGCATTCAGAGGACCTGTCTCTGAGTGGACATCTGTTTTTGGACAATACTGATGTTTTAGAGAACAAAATGAAATTAAGCATTCTGCAATTTTGTTTTATTTTTGCCTTGTTTGTTACAAACACTTGTTTGAGAACAGACTTCTGCGTTGCTGTTCTGATTTGCTAATCTAACTGTTGGATTTTATTCTGCAGATTTGGATGTGGCTGCTAATTAATCAGCCTCATCTGGCAGTCTGCTGATCAACCATGTTGTAATCAAGGGAAATTTCAGAATTGTCAGAGCTTGGTTGAAAAAAAAATAACATGCTGGTTGACTTAATAAAGATATTAACTACTGGCTGACTAGATAGGAAAATGAATTGTCAGCCTTGTTTTTTCTTGCATTAGTTGCTAGGATTTTTGTTTTGCAAAGACACAGAGTTTTTACCTCTCTAAAAATTGTGTGAGTGGTATAATTAATAACAAAACAAACATTATAGGTTCTGGTTTTTGACATAGGATGGGCAGGTATACTCAAAATATACTCAAAAATATTTCCAGGGAAAATTGTGTGTAATCAAGCTATATAGAGCTTCATAGGAGAGGAAAATGAGGAAAAAAAGCCTCAGATACCTGCTAGTTTTTTCCTGCCAAGGTTCAGTCTCTTTCATATGTCTCTGCTCATAGATACTCTTTTTAAGTGTAATGAAGAGACTAGTTACACAGCCAGGAAACAAAAAAGCTTTCATATTTTTCTGAAGTTCATAGTACTCTGTATTAATGCTTGCAAACTTTATGTTCCTTGTCTTTAATGTTAAATTTTTAATTTAGTGAGTTTCAAGAACAGAAACTTTTTAATTCCATACATAGTAAAGATTAGAGTGAAAAAGTAACTTAAAGGGACACGAGAAGTCACTGTATATCTGAAATAGTGAACTTCTAATTACACTTGTACAAGCAACAGCCTTTGGGCATGAACCCTTGTGTTAAATTATTAATACCCGATAATACCGTTCTATTATAATCTTCCTTATTACAGTATTGTCAGCCTTTTTCTGTTTCTCAAGCTCCTTTTTACTCATCCCATATTTTCTAGGTAAAAGCTGTAAGTTGCATTAATATGAAAAACTGCTGTAAGAAGCAGCAGTATGTGAGCAATGCTTTGTATGGACATGCCTGAACGTAGCAGTAAGAATAAAGCCTTCTCCCTGGGACTTTTGTTTTAGAAGGTGTGATTTGATTAGTTATACTTTTACAGTCACAAAGATAAGCTAGTGAGGGCTGCTTGAATTACTGTATTACCTGAAGAATTTTCCATTATAGTGCTTGCAAATCTGTTGTGCAAGCTTATACATGTGTTGTATCAGATTTATGAACAGAGTGAAAAAGATGAAAAAAAGCTGTGACATCTGGGATTGATTTTTTTTTAAAAAATTAAGTCTCTTTTGTTTACTAAAAACATGTTAAGGTGGGGCACAGTGTTTGCCAGTATTATTTAGTGTAGGTGAAAACTCAGTTACATGCTTTCATAATGTATGGGCCCAGAGCACTTTATGTTCTTAATAATTATATTGTTAATGAAGCATATGACTTTAGAGAAATAGAAAATCCCTTGATAAAAGAAGTGTATCAAAGTGTTAGGGAAGAGGGAAATTGCAAAGACATTTTGTTGCCTAACAAGTATCTCTGTCTTTTTCTTTCCTCCATAATTTCATGTAGTAATGGGCCAAGGACTTGGCAAAACTGCCTGGCCCAAACCTGCGGGACGATATCAGACTATTACGGGTGGAAGATGTGGAAGAAGACATTCCTATGTTGGGTTTAGACGATTTTTGAATAATCAAGACAGAGATGGACATCAACAGAGTGACAGCTGCAAACAATTAGAATTGGAATATGTTCAGAAAGAGGATTCTTTATGTATGTACATATCTTTGTGTATGTGCCATTTTGTTGCAAACTGGGATGCTCGGGGCCGGAGCGGGAAGGCACATTAAGAGCCATGTAAGTGACTCATGTTATTGAGTCACTTAAATAGTATGAAAAGTACATTTCCTATGTCTTTGCTTTTCTACTAAATTTCAGTCTCAAAAGTATTAATAATCTAATAAATTTATATTAGGTTGTGTAGTTTTGCCTTGAAGAGCATTCATTATGAGTGAGTGTGTTCTGACAAACTAGATAATAACATTCAGTTATTTTGTCTCCAAATTAAGATTCACATTTGGAAAAAAATGCCTATTCTAATCTTGTGAAAATCAGCTTAAGCCTCTGAAAAATCTATAGAAGTTCCTTTTATTTGTTTATACCAGTTAGAGCACTTCTTTTTCTTGTTTAATGAGTATTGGATGTTAGTATTTACCAAAATGCCTTCTATGACATTAGCATCTGAGTAATACTTCAGTAGGGGAATACAGAATGGCTTCTTGGATTAGAAAAATGGTCCCATTTCTTTTCCTGAGGTTTTCAGCTCAAAAAACCCTGTTTGATATGGCCTTAGATCTTCCAAAGTACCTGGGGGAAAGGACTTGGGGGTACTGCTTAACACTGGCTGAATATGAGCCATAAGTGTGCCCAGGTGGCCAAGGACACCAGGCTTGTGTCAGCAATAGTGTGCCACCAGGGCAGTGACCATCCCCTGTGCTGGGCACTGGGTAGGTTACACCTTAAGGCTGTGTCCAGCTCTGGGCCCCTCAATTCAAGGAAGGACATTGAGGGGCTGGAACACATTCAGAGAAGGGCAGCAAGGCTGGGGAAGGGTCTGGAGCACAAGTCAGATGAAGAGCAACTGAGGCAGCTGGGAGTGTTCAGCCTGGAGAAAAGGAGGCTCGAGGAGACCTTCCTGCTTTGTACGATTGTCTGAGAGGAGGCTGGAGTGAGGTGGTTGTGGTTCTTTCTGCCTGATAACAGTTGATGGAACAAGAGAAAATAGCCTCTCTTGCAAGATTGCGCCAGGAGAGGTTTAATTGGCTGTTTGGGAAAATACTTTCACCAGAGGGGTTGCCAGTCATTGGAAGAGGCTGCCCAGGAAGGTGGCAGAGTTGCTGGTTCCTGGATGTTGCAGCAGCTGTCTTGTTAGAGGGTAGAAATGAGCCCAGACACAAGACTGCTTGTTTATCACAGTGTGAAAAGGTTCCTGGTTTATTCCTCTTTACAGCTCAGCCATCCTGACTCCAGCTATTCACTGACTCTGCTACAGCAAGCTCCTGTTGTAGGTTTCCCTTGCACCCTCTGACTGCAGGCTTTTACCTAACTGCACTATGAGTGCAGGTTCCAACATCAGGCTCTAACTGTAGACCCAGACTGCCCTCACAGCAGTGATTCTCTCTACCCAGGATCCTCCTTCTTCATGATTCTCTCATTACCTCTTCCTCAAGGTTCCTCCTCCTTCATGATCCTCTCCTCACCAGCTAACCCACTCCCTGTTATTACTTACCTTTATTGGATATAGCTGTGACTCATCAGGGGCGAGGCTGTTGGGTAATTAACACATCTGTTACTTATCAGGGGGAAGGTCACCTGTATTCCCTTCTCTTATATCTGGAAGTCCTTAAAAGGTGTGTATACTTAGTCTAATGGTGGACTTGGCAGTGTTAGATTTATGGTTGCACTTGATACCTTAGTGGACTTTTCCTGCATAAGTGATTCTATGGGTCTACAATGTAGGGTTTTTTTTTTCCTCCTTCCCTTATAGACTATTTTGAAACTGCTTTCTTATTCTAATTATTTTTTCTTTTTAAATGTTAATGGTGTAATGCTGTTTTAGCTTTGTATTCAGTAATTTTTGTGATCTGTTATGTGATGTAGATCATCTTGAGGTGGTTTTAGTCTTTTGTAATTGAAGTGTGTTTATTGTTGTCCATGCTTCATACACTTTCTATACTTTCATCTGGTTAAAGGTCTATTTCCTATAAGGCAGTGTTGACATTAATGGAGAACTTTGTACTGTCTCTATATAGTGCTACTGCATTTTTTGTTTCAGTTGCACAGAGCAGCATGCAGTTATTATCTGCATGTATCATCTCTCTGTTCTTAATACAGTTGCTTTGTATGTAAAGTAGCCTAATAACAAAATACCTTTCCTTTACATTGGTTTTTGTGTGTATTACAGCTCTTCAAATTTCTTACAGAATCATTTTGGATTGATTTACTTTTTGTCTGCACTAGGCTACATTTTTCCCCAGATGGTATTATATTTGGGTGGCTAGGTATTACCTAAAATGCTGCATGTTTTCTGAGTTAGAAGGAACTCACAAGTATCGTTAAGTCCATCTCCCAGCCCTGCATATGACATCTCCAAGAATGACTCCATGTGCCCAGGAGTATTGTCCAAACACGTCTTGAACTTGATCAGGCTGGTGCTGTGACCACTGCCCTGGGGAGCCTGTTCCAGTGCTCCTCTGGGGCAAGAACCTTTACCTGATATCCAACCTAAAACTCCCCTGACGCAACTTCAGGCCACTCCCTTGGGTCCTGTCACTGGGTACCACAGAGAAGAGGTCAGTGTCTGCCCTGCATGTTCCTCTCTGGCGATGTTGAAGAGCCCAGTGAGATCCTCCCTCAGTCTCCTCCAAGATGAACAGACCAAGTCACTTCAGCTGCTTCTTGTGTGGTGTCCTCCTTTTGGTTCTTCACCATCTTCATGGCCCTCCTTTTGGCACTACTGTCTGTATATCTTACATGGTAGTACCCCAGACTACCCCCAGCACTCGAGGTGAAGCCACCCCAGCCCAGAGCAGAGTGGGACAATCCCCTCCCTTGCCCACCTGGCGATGCTCTGCCTGATGTCCCCCAGGACAGGACTGACCCTCCTGGCTGCCAGGGCACTGCTTATACATGTTGAATTTGCCATTGACCAGGATCCCCAGTGCTGCTCTCCAGCATCCCGCTTTAGTGTCATCAGCAAACTTACTTAGTGTACTTTGCAGTCCTGTGTCTTAAGTTGTTTGTGAAGATTTGAAGAGCACAGGACCAAGGATGGAGCACTGTGGAATCCCACTAGTGACAGATCACCAGTTTGATTTCACTCCATTCCCTTTGTGCCTGACCTATGAGCCAGTTACTCACCCATCACATGATGTGTTTACACAGCTGTGTGCTGGGTGTTCTGTCCAGAAGGATCCTAAGCGAGGTAGTATCACATGCTTCATTAAAATCCATAAAGGTTGCATGAACTGGTTCCCTTGATCCAGTAGGTGGGATACCTTGTCGTAAAATGAAATTAGGTATGACAAGGAAGACTTTACTCTCATGAAGCCATGCTGGCTGTGACCAATGACTGCATTTTCTTCAGGTTTTTCCCTACACCAGAATAGTTATCTCTCTAATTTTGTCAGTCATTGAAGTGGACTGACAGGCCTGACTTTCCAGGGTCTTCCTTGCCCTCCATGAAAATTGGGACAGCATTAGCCAGCATCCAATCATCTGGGACCTCTACAGATTCCCAGAACTGTTCAAAAATCATTGAGAGAGGCCTTGTGTTGTGTTCATCAGCTGACTAGTTGACTACCCTCTGATAAATCCCATCAGGCCCTGTAAACTTACAGAGATTCAGAGAAGCAGCAGATCCCATACAAGTTCAGGGTTGACTGGGAGTTGATCATTCTCATGGTCATTGTCCTCCAGCTCAGGGCACTGGGACCTCCTTGGACATCCTCTCTTCATCAGTCTTGAAGATGGGAAAAGAAATCATTTAACATCTCTGCCTTGTCTCTGTCCCTGTCTGTAAGGTGACTATCCTCATCCTGTAATGGGCTCATGTTATTTCTGCATTGTCTTTGCTACTGACATACTTAATAATGCTTTTTATTGTCCCCCACTGGGGACAATTAAGAAAAGTCTGTTTCTGGCTTGCATCAACCCCAGCTGAGTTTTAGCCACAAGAGTTTTCTCCCCACAGTGGCAGCAGCATCTCCGTATTCCTCCCATGTCACCTGATTTTGGTTCCACTGGCCATACACATTGTTTTCTGGCTTTAGCTACAAAAGAATATCCCTGATCATCCGAGCCAGCCTTCTGCATCACTTGCTTGACTTCCAGCATTTTTGGAATTGCCTGTTCCTGTGCCCTTGGGACGTGGTCCTTAAACTGTGACCAGCACTGACCCCAGCACCTTCGAAAGCATTTTCCCAAGATCTCACTAACTAGTTCCCTAAGCAGTCTGAAATCTGTTCTCCTCGTGTCCACAGTTGAAGTTTTTACTTTTCCTTCTGTCACCAGAGACTTCAAATTCAATCTGTCCTCAGTCTCCACTTGGGTCATGAGACCCTCTGTTACTAAGCAATAAATCAAGGAGGGCACCTTTCCTAGTTGGCCCCTTTTAGTACCTGTACCATGAAGTTGCATTCCAGGTGCTTTAGGAATCTAAGAAACTGTAGGAAATGAGTAGGAGGAGATATTAATGGCAATATTAAAAATATGACTAGATTTGATCCTTGGTAATTTATTATACGTGACTCTGCTTGAGCAAGAGGAGTGGACTAGATGATCTCTAGAGGGGCCTGCTAACCAGCCTTGGCTCCTAGCAATTTTGTAGAGGAGCTTCAAGACTATAATTAGATACAGTATTATTTCCTGGAAGCCACACTCCTAGTGCTGAGGGGTATACCTCTCATAAGATTTCAGTGCCAGGAATTCACCAACCTAGTAATGGAGCCTCATCTGACAATTTAAATGAGGTTTTGGACAAAATAGCATCGACTGTTGCCTTGGGTACAAGTTTAAAAATTACTTGAACAAAGGATTGATTTTGTAGTAACATGTTTTACCTTCTTTAACTCTTCCTGCTAGATTTGATCTTTATTGTCCCTTTATGCAAGAGGTGTTCAAGTGTAATATAACTAAAATGCATTTGTGATGAAGCAACTATTAACTGTAGTACCACATTCAACCCTGCTGTTTTCTTTATATGAAGAGTTGCACTCAAAAGGTGCAGGTACAAGGTACAGTTCTTTTAGTATGTAATTTATTGTAGCAGTAAGTGGCTTTATCTGAGTGTGGTAGAAGGCACAATTTGGCCAGTTAATGAACGGATACTCCAGTATGGAGGGAAATGTTCTTTCAGTTTTTCTGTTATCTTAAAATTCTCTGTTATATAAAAAATGTAAAAATTCTGCTTGTGTATGTGTTCCTTCAGTTCTTTTTTTCCCTACCACATCTGTAGCTGGAACTGTATAATTTAGATCTATTTCTGTAGGCTAGTTTGTATAAATGAGAAAGTAAATATATTGTTGAAGAATGACTGCATCTCTGATAAATGTTTCTATCACTCTGCACTGCAGTCCTTGTAAATTATCCCTTCTTTTTAATGAGCAGTTGTTGCAGACAAGAATATTTCTGTTGGTTTTGATTATTCCAGTGCATTCTTTCTTACAGCTTTTTCTGAAGATTCCCGTCCACTGGTTCAAGTTTCTGCTGATTTATTGGATGAGCTTTTGTCAAAAGATGCTGGCACTAGAGAACCTGTTTGCCAAAATGCATCAAGCCAAACTTCTGAAGTGACCACATCACCCTTTTCTGTATTCTCTTGTGGCCTAGAAGGCAACCAAATCTCACAAGACTTGATGAATCCTTATGAAAAATCTGCGGACCTTGCAGAATACACATCTGGAGGGCATAATGATTTGAATGGTAAAAATGGAATTGCTTTTGTAAACATTGACTCCTATGAGCCAGATAGCAGTGATGGAGAGGAAGAGGATGCTCTAGACAAATACTCTTGGATAAGAGAAGCAGCTGGTCTAATTCAGGGAAAACTAGATAACATACTTTCTCAGTGTGAAAAAGAGGTGGAGTCTCTTAATGACTTACAGTCCCAGCTGTGTGCTTTCAACCACAGCATTTATAGAGAAAGTTATGAAGAAGCAGGACCAATGCCTTTGGCATGTCCAAAGAGTAGGACACTTAAATCTGCTGAAAATGGAGCTATACCGAAAATTAGCCTGAATGATGACAGTTATGAAACACAGCAGACAAAACATATAGTGGATGTTGGAATTGGAACCCCCATACCAGTTGCTGATGTATTAAATATCAGTGATGGAGAAACTGACCAGGAAAATTCATCTGAGCTAGTAGTGCGGCCTAAAATTAGAAAACAAAATACTGCGAAACAACTGGAGAGAGAAAGTCATCTCTCTAGTGATGATGAAAAGGAAGATGATTCCTGGAGGAGAATTGGAATTGCTGATATGCAGCAATGCCATTCTGAGTGTCCCTTGAGAGATGGCAAAGACGAGATGAGTTCTGGTGTGTTCTTTCTCTCAAGAATGCATAGTCATCAAAAGAACATGGAAATAGACTTAAGAAGAAATGCAGTAGCTCGAGAACAAAACAATGTTCTAAGTGACAGTGCTTTTTGGAATGAGTTTGAAGACCACAATGCACGTTACTTAATGTCCCACAAAGACGAAGACAGGTAAAATTTTGTTTTTATATCTGTTTTAGTATTGAATCATTTGTGTATATAATGTGCAAAACTGAACAATGTGCTAGCAAATGATGCATAAAAATTTGAGGCATTTCAGAATATGATCAGATAACAAGATGCTAACTTTTCCTTACAGTTATCCTTCACTCTTCTGGTAGTGGAAAAAGCCTTTCCTTATGTCTGTAGTCAGAGCACTTATCACTGTGGAATATTACTTATTTATTTTTATTTCATCTTTACTGAGCAGATGGAGCGTAAAGACTGATAGCCTTGTTCGGCTTTGAAAGTCTCCTTCTAGGCTGACTCTTCCGAATTTGGTTTTTTACCAAATCTCAGTATTCTGCATGGCAACTTACTCATGTTCTTGTCTCCAGCCTTTTGTAAGAAATTGTTCTTCCTTGTAATATTCCAAGAATAACTTGATAGAGTTGCTTGTAATCCCCTTTTAATGGAAATTCTTCAGACTACTAGGTGTTTCCAAAGTAGCTATTAATTACTACAGTTTTAGATTTAAAGATTGCTTCAATCTTGACATGAGAAGCAGTATTCAGGTTCCTCCTGCTTTGAACTCTTCACCCAGAAGACAAAGTAATTTGGATAAACTTTATGTTGATTAACTTCTATTCATAAAATGTTAGTTTAGAACTCTTCACTATTAATTGGAATTATATAACTGAGCTATTTGAGAGTAAAAATATCTCTAACCTTATGATCACTTATGGAAGATGTAGTAGTGTTTGTAATGGCCTTTTTTCGTATTATTCTTGCAGTTTGCTTTTATCTTGTTGATTCTGTTCCTATGGCATTTTTTACAAGACAGGTCTTCTGGATGTTGATGTGGCTCACTTGTGCATGTGCTTGCCATTTATAAGCTAACCTGCTTAGTAGATTGTGTTTCCTGTGTTTTTGTAGAGAAAAAAGTACGAAAATTAATTAACATGAAATTTTGTCCTTAAAACGTTGCAGAGTTGCAACTGTGAGAGAACAGAATGTGTTTTAAAATGGGGTAGTAGACTTAGGGCCTTTTCTTCTTCAAGGTGTAGGTATAGGGTCCCACACTTATGGGGGGATAATGCCCTGTACCAGCACAGGTTGGGGGCTGACCCACTGGAGACCAGCTCTGCTGGTTAGGACCTTGGGGTGCTGGTGGGTGACAGGTTGACCATGAGCTGGTCATGTGTGCCCTGGGGGCCAGGAGAGACAGTGGGATCCTGGGATACATGAGGAAGACTGTGGCCAGCAGGTCAGGGAGGTGATTCTGCCCCACTTCTTTCCCTAGTGAGGCACATTTGGGGTACTGTGTTCATTTTTGATTTCCACAGTTGAAGAAACATAAGGAGCTACTGAAGAAGGTCCAGTGGAGGCCACAGAGATGATGGGGTCTGAGCCATCTCTCTTATGAGGAGAGGTTGGATCTGGGCCTGTTTAGTCTGGGGAAGAGAAGACTGAGAGGGGATCTCACTAGTACAAATATGTATCTGCAAGGTGGGTTCCAGGAGGATGATGCCAGGCTCCCTTCAGTGCTGCTCAGTGATAGGACAAGGAGCAATGGCCATAAACTAAAACATAAGAAGTTCTACTAAAACAAGAGGAACTTTAGGTTGAGGGTGGCAGAGCGCTGGACCAGGTAGCCCAGGGAGGTCATAGGGTCTCCCTCTCAGAAGACAATTCCAAACCCACGTGGGACCGTTCTTGTGTCACCTGCTCCAGGCTGGACTGCAGGATAGCAGGGGGGTTGGACTGGGTGGTCTTCAAAGGTCCCTTCCAACCCTGACAATTCTGTGAGTCTTAATAGAAGTGCTTGCAAATGAATCCTTCACTTCCCTTTTTAAAATTTTTTTAGTGCATAGTCTTTTCCATTTTTGAAATGCTGCTGCTAGAAGATTAAAATACCATGAAGGAAGTGTAATGTATTCTGTAGTTATTGCATTGCCTTCCATAATGCATAGTGATGGGTTATTGTAGCATGATAAAAAGAAACATGGAATGATTATTTGAAATGTTCTTGATGATGACAGTAACTGAACCAGTAAACAGGAATCATGTGTTTTTAACTTAGAATCCCCATAATTTATGTTCTAAAACCTAAAAATACTTATGTTTATCAAACAAAATGTCAATGATTGGTCTGTACAAAGAAGTAATATGTTCACTTGTAAAAAGTGAAGTTTTATGTTTAAAGGCTTAAACCATATTTTATGTTCATGCAGAGCTGCATAAAAAGTGGATTTTACATACCTGTTAAACTACATCCTTCAGCTCAGTTTTAGCTTATTCCCATCCCAGGGTGAAATTCACCTTTTGGTTGCTGCAGTGTGAGCCTCCACCTCACATATTTGCTTCAATGAGGTGCACAGCTGTTGTGGTATTAACATGTGGAAGCTGTGTGGGAAGGAGAAAGTCTTGCATGTTTGTTAGAACCATGTATGTTCTAAGTTGGAAGGGTGGTGGAAGGTCCAGGGTCAGGGGTGGAGGGAGGAAGATCCTGTATTCATTAGTTCCATCCATTTAATTTTGGACTGTATGGCAGGTACAGGTTATAGGAGGGGGTTCAGCCAGGGGAGGGACTATCATCAGCAAGTCCACATGCAGCTGTGCTTTTGGCAAGTGACAAGTCTGTAACTCTCTAACCGTTAAGTAATCTTCTGCACCTGTGTAGAATTGAGCTCAGTTAAATCCTGAGTTTTGAAATATTTAATTGTTTAGTTTAGTTTAATATTCAGTTATATTTAGTTTAATATTCAGTTGTTTAGTGTTAGTGACATTAGGTATATCTGTTTCTGGTTTGAATTAGTGTTTGTGTTTAAACCTTAAAGAGAACAAATTTTACTAAAACCAAAGGAGGAGTATTTTAAAGCGTGTTGGAAGTCATTCTTGGATTGTAAAATAGGTACAACTAAAACAAGATCTGTTTATTTCAACTAGTCTTACAGTACGCAAGATGCAGTTGTAAAATATATATTTAAAAACTTGATCAACTGACATTCCAAACCAAACTAACCCAAAACCAAAGAACCACAGAACACAAGGTTAAAAAATACCAGTATTCAGCTTTAGATGATGTAATATGAGATGCGTTAGACTACATATCAGAATTTCATAATAGATATGATTTCTATTTTAAAGTAATTCATTAAAATAGCCCCAGATTAATGAATATTCCCATTTCTATCACTTTTCTGAGCCATCAAGATTGTGACAGAAAAATTTATTCCCACCTCACATTAAAATGCTTGTATATAATCTGCATCTTGAACTTACTTACTCTTGTAAAACTTGCAGGGTATACTATGCAGTTTTTCAGAAGCACTTGAAATTCATTAAGTTGAAAGTTCTGTTGGCATGTATTTGTAATATTCAATAAAGGGAGGAAATTAGTGAGTTTGTAGGTGGGGAGGTAACAGTACACTTAAATATATTGGGTTTAGCAGATTAGAAAACTGTGCTGTGAGTGTTGTGGATTGCTTTATAAAATGAGGTCTAGTAAGCATGTTGGCTGTTTGCATGTATGTTTTCTCTATCTTTTTGAAGTGACATGGCTAGTTGACTATATTTTGAATTTTGGTAACTGTCACTGTAGTGAGTGAGTCTTCTAAGTGCCATTACCAATGATAGCCATAGTTCATCCTTCCTAAGATTGTACTAGCACTACTATTTTGTTTAAGCTGCCCAAAGCTTATTTACTCCCCATTTCTGTGGGGTGACCGAGCAAATTGTCTTTTCAAAACCCCCTGCCATTCATCTTGTTTGGGCTAGTGAATCAAATAGTTTGCAGTAAGTCATCTGTTACACCTTTCTATGTTTAAAAAGGTCATTCTATATGGCTTATATGTCCTGAGAGCTTTTACTTTAAATTTGTTTGGCAGAGAGGTAAGGCTGACATTGATTATTTGTTAATCAAGCAGTGCTGCTGTTTTTGTAATGTGGGAGAAAGATGTGTATACTGAGTCTGGTTTCTGTTCTTGAGTTGTTTCCTGTACTCTGCATATGTAGCAAGGGAAGAACAAAACTTTTTTGCAAAGTAGGATGGGTAGAATTTTTGAATTTTTTCTTACAGACTGCTTTTTTTTTTTTAATCAACTCTGTACACTTGGTTTGTAATGCATCTATAGATAACACAAGATTAATTTCTCTTAGAAAATAAATCGCCTATTTTGAAAGCAGTGTTGATAGACAAGTACAAAATTGTTTGTTTTCTTTCCCCTAAAGCAGTGTTTGAATTCATACTCTATTACCTTGTTTTAATTGCAGCTCAGAGTGCAGTGATGGAGAATGGTCTACGTCTGTGCCTTCCTATTTTACTGCTGTGGAAAAAGAGCAGTCTTCAAGTGATGAAAGCTGGGAGACTATCTCATGCAGGGAGGAGCATGACCCTGGTGTGCAGAGGAGTGGCAGTGGTGTGAAAGAGGAGAGCACAGACTTCTCTTTCCAAGAAGGGTATACCTTTATTTTATTAGCTAACTTCCTGTAGCTTCTGCCATTGCCAGTAGTAGGGTATTCACATAGCACTACACAAAATAACATCTGAAAGCAGTTACCATGCTAGCAACAATCATTTGCCTACATCACAATAATCTGAATAGTTCTATGTATTTCAAATCAGGGAAAATATGGCACTTCATGCAAGCAGTTCTATGTAATGAAAAATACAGAAGCAATGAGAGTGCATTGACATAAAATGTCAATATGGTTAATAGACCTAATATATTGACTTCTAAAAGCCAGTTAGGCAAGTTAATTGTTAAGATATACATGTTACATAAATGTCTTTTGATACTGCTTAGGATTCCATGAAAAGAACTTCTTTATCTCTGCTTTATTGCTTCTCCAATTCCACTGCTGCTCCTTATTTTCTGCAGCCCTATCAGTGATTAAAGTAAACTTGAATTACTTGCTTGCTCTAGTAACTTTAAACTTAGTTTATTTTTCCAGTCATTCAGTACTTGATAAACAGCAGCTGCCTTTGCTATAAGGCAAAACCTGTAGCTGTGTATAGCTAAGAAGAATGTGCTTGGCTTGTCTCTAAGCATCTAATACTGACTCTAGTTTGGATCTTTATAAAGCAAAGACCACACGTAGGTGTTCTTTCAGCTTCTTCCACTCTTAGGTGCACAGTACCTGTTGTCAAGTAGTCCAATTTGTTGTTAATGCTTTTTTTAGTATTCTCCATATTCTTGGGTCTTGGAGAACTAGTGTGACTTTATGAAAACTTTGTGACAGCTCGTCTCTTTCAGAACTACAATAATGGAGCTGTGTGCTTTTTAACTCTTCTTTTATATTAACAGCATGAAAATGTAAGCATCTTTAACATAATTGCTGTTTATTTTCCCTTTTATAAGGAAAGTGGGCCTCACAGCCTCTAGCTTTGCATTGGAGGCTATTCTGGGGTGTCAAGATAATATTTCTCCTTAATGGCTTAAGGAACTTGAAGATAAATAAGAAAATGTTTAGTACGAAATTTATTAACCATGGCAGGGATGCTGGCTGTACTAGGGAAAATTCAAAGCAAACTGCTTACTCTACTGCTAGCCTTGAGCCTTAGACAAAACTTAGCCACAGAATCATGGGTGTTACTAGATTCTGGAGCTGGGAATACCACTGGGAATTTCTTGAATTTTTATGGCAAATGCTAAATTTCTAATCTGTGACTTTGCAGTATAGGAAACATGCCGGTTTAGTCCTTGTGTTGTTTGACTTTTGTTGCTTATGTGTGTTTGTAAATTCTCCTAGCTTTTTAGTTTTAGCTTTTCATTTATTTATATAAAGGGAGCAGATGTTATTGGAGGAAGGTGAAATTCCTTGGTTACAGTACCGAGAAGAAGTGGAAAGTAGCAGTGATGAGGAGAATGATCCAATTAGTGATTTTGTGCATCTTGGATTCTTCTTGTTGGATGGAAATAACAACCTTGAGGATGACTCCAGTGTGAGTGAAGACCTGGATGTGGAGTGGAGGTATGCGTTTGATAGTTGTCTGCTTTAATTTCAGGAGTTTTGTAGTTACTGTTTTGTTCTGTATGTAAGATGTCAAAAGCACTTATCAGTATGCAGTTGCTTCAGGCACTGATAATCTCAGTTTTATAGCTTAAGGTATTTCAAGTGCTATGTATCTTCTAATGAGAGAAAAGGGAACAGATTTTCTAAATCAGGCTGTGATTTGAGAAAATTTTGCTGCCTGAAATATGCAAGGCATGGGTGCATTCTTAAATTTAATTTCCAAGTGGAAGTGTAACAAAAATAAGGCAATGTAAATGTAATCAACATTCAGGTTAGTCCTATTTTATAATTGGTCTTTTCCTCCTCTGAAACTGGTGTAAGGTAGTCACTATAAATCTGTTTTATTTCTCTTTAAGATGCCATGCACTTATCTAATACTATCATAATTTTGAGTGCTTCACACAATTTTCTGTCATTAGATTACTGAAGGATATTGCAATCAATTTATTATAAAAATGCTGCAGATACCTGGAATAAAGTGATTGGAGCCACATTTAAAATAGTATCATGTATAATAGCATAATGTGTTTGTCTTACAATATGATAGACAAAAAGCTTTCCAGTAATAGACATAACTCTTGCTCTGTTCTGCTTATTAAAATATAAACTCCAGTGCAGACATACCAACACTGTTGTTTGCTCCTTGTGAAGTTATATTGTGGAAAAGCATAGAAGGGACTAAAGCATGAGAGTCCAAGCTAGAAGTAAAGCATGTGTTCTTACACTGTCAGGCAGTAAGCTAGCAATGGAATTGTGTGATAGGGACAGAAGCTGTGTTTTAAGTGTTGGAGGTTAGCCTTGGTAAGCTTCCCAGTTACTCAAAACAGGAACAAAGATGTTGATGGTTTGTTAAATTTTGTCTGCTGAGCTTATGCAGACCTGTGCATGATTTCACTTGTGCCTGTTTTAAGATTTGGTTTCTGAATTTCTAAAACAGAACTCAATGGAGCTGCCAAACCATGGACTGTGACACATGATGTAATTAAAATCTGATTGTTAGTTGTAAAACAACCTTAATAGCATATATATTAAACATATTAGCTGAACTTATGCCTGTTCATGGTAGAAACTCCCATCAGGATATTCTGAAGCATATGCTGTGCGAGTGTGATACCACAGTGCTGGGACCAGGGGCAGGCAGCTGCAGAACTGCCTCTGAGAGGCTGGGGCTGTCCCAGTTGGGACACAGCTGCTTACAGCTGGCTCCAGTGGACTCACCACAGGATGGGGCCTCTAGGAAAGTACTAAAAAAGGATAAAAAATGCTGAACAGCAAGCAATGTGTGAGAGAGATATGAGGATGATGTGAGAGAAGCAACCCTGCAGACACCAAAGTCAGAAAAGAAGGGGGAGGAAGTGCCCTAGGTGCTGGTAGGACAGGTGGAACAGATAGGGATTTGCTGAAGGAATTGTGTCTGGGGAGAAGCCGTGCTGGAGTAGTTGGTGAAGGACTGCACCTTGGGGAAAAAAAACCCATGCAGGAGCAGAGAAACAGCGTGAGGAGGAAGTAATTGCAGAGAGGAGCTACCCATGGACAGACCACAACCCCTTTTCCTTTCCCTCTGCCCTGTTGGGATAGGGGAACTTAGAGGACTCAAGGATGAAGGAGTGAAGTTGAGCCTGGAAATAAAGGGAGGGCTAAGGGAAAGGTGTTTTAGTTTTTGTCTTAGTTTCTCACCATTCAAATCCATTTTTGTTGGCAATAAATTCATAGAATCATAGAGCAGCCTAACTTGAAAGGAACCTTGAAAGATCATCTGGTTCAACCTTCAATTAAATTAAGGTTTTTCTTGAATAGAGTCTGTTTTGCCTGTGGTGATGATTGATGACTCATGGCCTTTTTTGTTGACCCATGAATCTTTAGTCTTATTTACATGTCCATTTGAGGCAGGGGAGGTTGAGATCAGCTGGCTGGGTATCTGACTGTTATTAACAGGTGATGTGCAATAATTTGATATATCCAGACTTCGTGTTGTAACTATTTGTTTTGAAAATAAGACCATGTTTCCTAACCCATATTTTTCAGACTACTTGATGAGTTTGGTGATGGCCTAGGACTTGCTCAAGCCATTCCTTACATGGAACCTCAATTTCTCACATTTATGGCACTAGAGGGACGCTTAGAAGCTGTGGAGGTATTAAAATATTTTTAATGGTCTTAAATCACTGATGTTGTGACACAGATGTTTATAGTTGAATCTTTTTCAACTTACTCTGAAAATCAGGAGAATGAGGGGAAAAGCACTTCCCTGTGCTAGCTTGAACTTTCAGGTCTGCAAACATGAAAATACATCTTGGAAGTTCTTTTAAAGGATGTACTACAGGAAGTCATTGGTCAGTACCTATTCCTTTCAGTACATGCATTTATTTTCTCATAAGGCAAAGAAAGTTACTGGTTTGTACCTATATATATATATATAGCCATTTAATTCTGAAGAATTTAGCTAAATTCTCTACATAACAAAGGGAAGCTTCTACTTGAATCTGTGCCTGTGAGTTGTCCCAGTCTTTTTTTTTTGCAAGAGTACATTTGAATGTCTCAAATTTTTTTTATCAGTAGAAGACTTTTCTGTGTTTGACTGTCTTGACTCTTTGTATTTTAAATTAAAAAAAAAAAAGCTTTAAAAAGTCCACCCAATTATAGACAAAAAAGGAAAAGGAGGAATCAGGAAAAGAAACCAACTGAAAGTGAAGGTGCCTTTTATTTTTACCTTGTTCTATCCCATTTCACCTGTCTAATTTTGGATAGACCAAAGCATATATTATCAGGAACCAGCATGGTTATGATCTTTGTCTTTTGTTTATTACTTCAGGTTGGTCAATGTCAGAGTGAATATAGAGCTAGCCGAAATCCAGTTTGATGCAGTGCGGCAATTCTTGCACCGCCAGAAATCTCCCCTGCAGGGTATTTGTCAAAATAAAAGTTAAATGATGTGTAGACATATAATATGGTGTTGTAACAGCTGAACTGAATGTTTTGTGGGTGACATAAGTATAGGGCAGCAAGAGGCAGTTTGACTCTTAGCACCTACTTTAAAGGGGTGAACAGGGCAGGCTGTATGTCATAGTGTGCTTGCAGACAAAATACCAAGGGCACTTGAAATGCTCTCTGAAGCTGGCAGGCAGTGGAAAAATCATAGATAATGGGGTTTTTTCCATGGAAATGTGCAAAGTCAATGATTTTCTGAATAAGCTTCCCCAGTCTTTTCCAAGGCAGTGGAAGGGCTGTTCCCTTAGGTTAGCAGTCATACAATTTGCAAGTTCTGTATGTCCCCCAAGCTGTATAGGGGGTCATCATTACTCTGATTAAGCACAGTATTTTTACCTACAGTTTATTCTGAGACCATTGCAGTTGGGGCAAAAACCAAATACAAATGCTGAAATCATCTTAATGTTAGTAAGGTAGTATTGTCTGCTGTACCAGAATTTGATGGGTATTAGCTGTAAAATTGGAGCAACATACCTGTTTTGTAGGGGGACTTGCAGACTGAACTAGGGGTAACCCCAGATAGTCCCTTAAACTGACAGATTTCTAGATGAGAATATGTGTAGCAGTAGGAGCTGTAAATATTTCTTAGCTCATGCTACTCTCTCTTCTGCCACAGAGGTTTCACTGTAGGTATAAAACTGCTAGTTTAGATCTGTGGTAGCTTGAGCTACTCTGTCACTGTGGTCAAAGTCCAGGCATGTTTTCAGGTTGCAGCTTGTAGTAACTTCAGGGGAAGTTTAAGAGGAAGGACTACTGAAGAGATTTCTGTATAATTTAGTGTTTCTCTGGTATATAGAGCTTTTTAGTAAAGTGTATTCCCATTAAAAAAATGTGTACACTTCTTACTAAGACTTTTGTGGCCAATAGACTAAATAATTTTCAAGGTTATTAGAACAAGAAGTAGTTGTACTTAAAGGATGTGACTAATTCACTCGGTGTGAACCCAGTGCTTCTGTGTTCTTGGTTCTTCAGTTTCAGCTTGTTTGCTGTTCAAACAGGTAGTACATTTCTCAGAAAATACAGCATGATATTCTGAATTCTGTGATTTTAATCTTTTTTTCTACTGGATGTCGTTTCAGTCTTACATAATTAAATTTATGGTGTACACAGCAAATATATGCAGCAAATATGGTGTAGACTTGTAGTCTGAAAGATTTTGTATAGTAAAAAATTTGAGTTTAAAAAAAAGTTACTTCAGAGCATTTTGTCTATTTTAAGATTAGAAATATCTACATGGATTTTGGGTTTTTTATTTCTTGAAGTTTACATTGTTAATGTAGCCAAGGTACTTAATATTTTTTGTTTGTGCCTGAGTAATTCAATAGTTGAAGCCAGGAAACACATTAGTGAGGGATTAATTTTCAGAAGCAATATGAAAGGACAGCTTTAGATTGGCAAGCTTTATTACATTTTCAACTTGCTGCCTTTTCTGTAGCTTTATAAAATTAAAAAATGTTCATTGTAGATCAGGTTGTGGCTCTGTCCTCATACTCTAAGAATTCTTTAAAGGCAAGGCATTACTGTTTTGACCTTCAGTTTCATCTCATTCATTACAAAAACAAAAATGATGCAATGGTTAGTTTGACAGACATATCTTCCATTTTAAAAAGTAATACTGCTAGAATTAGATTCCTTTTTTGCTTGTTTCTTTTGTATGAAACTTTACATTTGTAAGTAAGAGAACTTGATTTCTGCTTACCCCTTTCAGACTGCTCTGGCACAGTTGGAGTCTCTTACATTTGATGTTGAACAGACTCATCCACCAGCTACGAAAGAAACCATAGATTGTCTGCCACAGATTATCGTCACAGGCGACTACAATGGTATGGAAAAATAATGAAAAATTAATTTCCACAAAGCTTGTAAGAACAAGTTTAACTTTCTCTAATACCATAGATGCAAAATTTAAGTATACTTGCTGCATAATGCTGTTTTAAGATCTTTTGAATCTGAGTATAATTTTGATCCATTTGGAAAACTAATCTTTAGTGAAGTTACTGTGGCCACTTTGTAACCAGTGATTAGTTAGTGATACTGTTGATAATATATGTATTTTAATTTAAGCTCATCTTAGATGTAAAATAAGTTATTAATGCTTTTTCTTCATCGTGGGTTTAGGTCAAGAACAGTGTTGTACTATCTGTTGCAGTGATTATGTGGATGGTGAAATCATAACAAAGCTACCCTGTCATCATTTGTTTCACAAACCTTGTGTAACTCTTTGGTTACAGAGAGTAAGTACTACAGGATTGGTGGAGGATTTGTGGGGGGCATTGTGTATTTTGTATATTCTTCTTGGCACAACAACTTTTAACTCTTTGAAAATGTGGGATGAAATACCAAGAAATAACTGGCTGTTGAATTTATGCATTATGGAATGAAATTCTAGTGCAAGTGAGGAAAGAAATTTGTATTTGTACTCACCTGAAGGGCAATTTCTTAAATCGAGGGAATATTTCTGTAGGGAAAAACATGTTTTCCTTTACTCAGAATGAAAGACATGGATGAGTTATAACTTGTTTTGGTGCAAGAAAAGCTTTCTTTACTATATTCCTACCTTGAAGTAAAGACGATGGAAACATTTTCTCTGAGAAGAGCAAAGGGTTTGCCCTGTCTTACCACAATGTCAGCTCCACTTATGGTGACAGCTAAGGCTGGCAGAGGAAATACTGAAATGCTTGCAGATTAACTTTTTTTTTAATTATTTTTTTTTTAATTACCATTGGTAATACCTATACGGTATTAGATTCCATTTTCATGATCTGTGATCAGTTTCCTTCCAGATGTTTTAAAAAGGCTTGCATCATGTTGAAGCTAGACTAAAACCACCATAATTAATGGCATGTTTTAATACCATTATAAACTGCTATTTTTTTTTTGTTGCACTTGCACTCTCCTTTGTGTGCAGTGCAAGCCTGGACTTGGTAGTTCTCAGTGAGCTTACAGTGTAACACAATTTCCTCAAGAGTATAAGAGAAAGATTAATTGATTGTACCATGAGGATTATATCAGAACACCTCTAGCATGGAGAGTTGATGGATTTAGTTGATGAGTTTATAATTTTTTTTATTATTATGTTGATTACTGTATTAATTTTTATTGTTTTACACATTCTGCCTTTTTTTTCTATTGTCATAGTAAACTGCTATTGCTGAAAAATAGGACAAAATAATTCCTCTTAGATTTGGGCTGTAGCCAGCTTATTTTTAATTCTTGCCTCAAAAAAAAAAAGTCCCACCTGTAAAATCAATGCTGTGAAGAACTTGGAGAGAACCTGATGCATTTGCTGTGTAGCTGGTGTAAAAGCAAAACTAGTATTTCTTCTGAGTTTGTGTTAGCTGTCAGCTCCAGGTAGCTATGCAGTCAAATTTGAGTTTGAATTAGTGCCATTGTGGAGACCCTAAATACTTTATAAATAATAAATTTTAGATTTTCATTAGAATTGAATGCAAACTGTGCAAATGACCTGTTTTTATTTTTTTCCTCTTTTTGTAGTCCGGAACATGCCCTGTTTGTCGTCATGTGCTTGCACCTGTACTTCCCGAAGCAGCTGATGACACTGTTTTTTTTATTTGATTGATGATTCAACGTCTTCTGTTAACATTGCTACAGGACCCTCAGACGAGGGTCAGAAATAAAATCTGACACCAAAATAACAATGTAAATTTTGCCTGTTTTAATTATAATGTGAAAGCAATTCAGTATAAAACATTAATATATAATCATGGATTGGCTTGGATTGGAAGGGACTCTAAAGATGATCTGGCTCCAACCCCCCTTACTGTAGGCAGGGACACCTTCCTCTAGACCAGGTTGCTCCAAGTCCCATGCAATCTGGCCTTGAACACTTCCAGGGCTGCATCCACAGCTTCTCTGGGCAACCTGTGCCAGGGCCTCACCACCCTCACAGTAAAGAACTACCTCCTAATAGGTAATCCAAACCTACTTTCTTTTAGTTTGAAACCATTCCCCCTTGTCCTGTCACATGCTGTTGTGAATAGTCCCTCTCCATGTTTCTTGTGGGATCCCTACAGGGACTGGAAGGCCACAATTAGATCACCTCAAAGCTTTGTCTTCTCCAGGCTGAAAAATGCCCACTCTCTCAGCATTTCCCCATAGCAGAGGTGCTCCATCCCTCTGATCACCTTGGTGTCCTTCCTCTGGACTCTCTCCAACAGCTCCATGTCCCTCCAGTGCTGGGACCCCAGGGCTGGAGGCAGCTCTGCAGGTGGGGTCTCACCAGAGCGGGGCAGAGGGCCACAATCCCCTCCCTCCCCTGCTGCCCACGGGGCTTTGGATGCAGCCCAGGACACACTTGGCTTTCTGGGCTGGCAGTGCCCATGGCGGGCTCATGTCCAGCTCTCAGCCCCAGCACCCCCAAGTCCTTCTGGTCAGGGCTGCTCTGGGTCTGTTCATCCCCAGCCTGAGCTGGCACTGGGGGCTGTCCCGGCCCAGGTGCAGCACCAGCACTTGGCCTTGTTAAACCTCATGGGATTCCCGTGGGCCGCTGCTCAAGCTTGTCCAGAGCCCTCTGGATGGCATCCCATCCCTCAGGAGTGTCAACTGCACCACTCAGCTTGGTGTCATCTGCAGATTTGCAAAGGGGACACTTGATCCCTTCATCTATGTCATTAATAAAGACATTAAACAGTTCTGGTCCCAATAGGGATCCTCAAGGCCCACTGCTTTTCACTGTTGTTGATTGGGACTCTGAGCCACTGACCACCACCCTCTGGACATGGCCGTCCAACCACTTTTTAGCAATCTAGCAGCCCCATCCATTTCCAATTTAGGGAGAATTACGTTGCGGGGAACACTGTCAAAGGCTTTGCTGAAGTCCTGATAAATGACACCTGTAACCCTTTCTTCTCCCACTGCTGTAGTCACTCCATTGTAAAAGGCCACCAGGTAGGAAAAAATGAGAAAACAAATGGAAAAATAAGCTTCTTTCTGTTCAAGTTTCATGTTATCTATACATATACTAGTACATTGGAGGCATTCAGATCCTGGCAGGTGTTGATAATTTGTTTTGGCCATTAGACAAAGAGGTTAGTTTTTTCCTAACTAGCCATAGCAGCAGTAATTAACATAGGAAAAGAACTTCACTTAAGTCAAAGGGAGAGTCCTAAGTGTTTTGGATAAGTTTACATGGTAAGCTGCTTCATAAGTCTAAACCCTATAGACGCCTTCCTTGTTATACAAAGCAGAAAGCTCCCGCTTCCCCTTCTTTCCTTATTCTCTGCTTGATTGAACACTTGAGGAAAACAAACTTTTTTTTTATAAAGTAAAGCTGCAAAATGCAGTTTTTCTCTATCCCTGAAAAATAGCTTCCTGTAAACCACATAAGCTCCTTATTTAAGCTGTGAAAAGTATTTAGATCAGAGTATCTGAGTTGAAAGGGGCCTTACACATCACCTGGTTCTAACCCCCCTGCTGTGGGAGATAGGTTGTTCCAAGCCCCATCCAGCCTGGCCTTGAACACTTCTAGGGATAGGGCAGCTGCAGCCTGTTCCAGTGTCTCACCACCCTCACAGTAAACAATTTATTTCCAATATCTAATCTAAACCTTCTCTCAGTTTAAGACTCTTACCTTACCCCTTACCCCTCCTCTTACAACTGGACTCCCTGGTAACAAGTTCCTCTTCACCTACTCTGTGGCCCCCCCGGAAAGCTGCTCTAAGGTTCGCCTGGAGCCTTCTATGGGCTCTCTCAGCCTGTCCTCACAGGGTAGGTGCTCCTGCTCCCTGGATGTTTTTGCAGCTCTCCTCAGGTTCTGCTTGAGTATGTCTATGTCTTTTTTATGCTGAGGGCTCCAGAGCTGGACACACCACT
This sequence comes from Trochalopteron elliotii, assembly GCA_024734555.1. Taxonomy (NCBI): domain Eukaryota; kingdom Metazoa; phylum Chordata; class Aves; order Passeriformes; family Leiothrichidae; genus Trochalopteron; species Trochalopteron elliotii. The sequence continues at coordinate 1,183,099 of JANPWX010019886.1, forward strand.
CCAGGTGGGCGGAGACTGCTGCATGGGTGTGAAGCAGGGAGCTAGAATCATCTCCCTTCACCTGCTGCCCACAATCCTTTAACACAGCCCAGGACATGTTTGGCTTTCAGGGCTGCCATTGCATGTTGCTGGGTCATATCAAGCTTTTCATCATCCAGCATTCCAGGTACTTCTAAGTACTGCTCTCAATCCATTCTCTGCCCAGCCTCTGTTTATGTTGTACTTGGAACTGCCCTGACCCAGGTGCAGGACCTTGCACTTGGCCCTGTGTAACTTCATGAGATCCACACAGGCCCACTCAGGCCTGTCAAGGTCCCTCTGGGTGATATCCCCTCCCTGCTGCGTGTCCATCACACCACACAGCTTGATGGTGTCAGCAAATTTGCTGAGGGTGCTCTGATCCCACTGCCCATGTCACTGACAAAGGTGTTTAGCCAGGCCAGTTCCAACAATAACACTGGAGAAATCTGCTTATCCCTGGTCTCCACCTGGGACCATCAAGCCACTGACCATTTGAATGTGACTTTTCTGTCTGTCAAATCTGTGTTTAGAGAGAAGGATATTGTGTGGCACAGAAGTCAAGGACTCCTGTCAGAGCAGTGGCATCCTGGACACCAGACCATGCTTCTGTTCCCACTGTTAGCACATCTCTCTGAGTGCATTGTCCAAGCAGGTTAAAATCTTTGGCCGAAACAGTGGCCTGTTTGTCTTTACTTTCCCTTTAATTCCCTTTTGTCTTCTTGTAAATCCTCTGTAATCTTACCTGCAGAGCTCTGCTCATCTCACTCCGTGGAGTAAGAATTGAAACAGATCCCCTTGAAGAAATGCCTCAGGTGAAAAACCCAGTTCAAAACCGCCCCTATCTTTTTGCAATCTCTACAGGTTTTCTGCAGTTTACCCCTGAGATACAGCCCTAAATTGTCGGTGCACCATCACCTATTTTCTTTGTGAACCTGCTTCCTTCCTTTTTTCCTTTGCTGACTGTCCAAGCCATTCACATTTCTTCCTCTTGTTTCCTGCCACCTGTATCTTGCTAATTTTCCCTCTTCTTTCAAACTGCATTGTATGCCATATTTGGTTTAGGGTGCTCATTCTACTTATTACCAGACCTGTACCCTTCATCACTGGAAATTCCTCCAGGTCCTGATTGCTGCAGCCCAGGCTACCTCCAGTTTTCATGTCTCTCATAACTTCCTCCATATTAGTGAGAAACAAGTCAAGAAATGTTTCTCCTCTGCTCTGTCTTCATTGTCTGGACTAGAAATTTATCTTCAGTGCTCTCCTGTATTTACCTGGACTGCTTGCAGTTGGCTGTGCCATTTTCCCAGGAAACATCCATGTGGCTGAAGTCTTCTATTGGGATCATGACCTGCAAATGTGATTCTTCCTTCAGCTGAAGAAAGAGCTCTTCACCAACCTCCTCTCCTTGATCAGGTAATGGGCAGTAGATACCAAACACAAGGTTTCTGTTGTTGGCTTAGTCTCTAGTTTGCATCCATAAGCTCTTGACTTGCACATTGTTGTTCTTCAAAACCAGCTTTGTGCAATCAATCTCAATTTTGGCATAGAGGAAAATTCCCCCAACTCTCTTTTTTGCCTGTCCATTTTTCAATAGTTTGTAGCCATCAGTCACAGCGCTCATGTTGTGTGAATCATCCCAGCAAGTTTCTGTGCTAGCAATCAGGTCATGGTTATGTCTCGTCTTCTGTAAAGAGGTTGGTACCAGCTGGATTCTGTCTGGATTTTTAATCTCTTTGCATGAGTTCAGTGCAAGATCACAAACATGTAAGCCTTTGGAGGCTCTTACACCAAAAACATTCAACTAATTGTACCTTTGTGTTTGCTTAAGCAGTTTTTCCGTTTCTCTGTTGGATTTGTCAAGCTTGTAGGATCTGAAGTAGCTTAAGTTAATTCCTCCCTTTATTTTCTTTATTTATTTTAATTCCTCACAATTATTTCCTCATTTTATTTCTTTTATTTTCTGCTTCATCAGTTGTCTCTGATGCTTTGGAGTGAAGGTGTTCAGCTGAAACTCTGTGGGCAGATTTTCATCTGCCTGAGCTCACCAGTTGTGGCTGTTTCAGAACTGTGCACCTCTGGTTCCACTTTCAGCTTGGTACTTAGTGCACTCTTACCTCTGGGCTTATTTGACAGCCTTGGAGCCCCAGGATGTGGTGCTACTTTGACCTAATGGTTCCCTTGAATTTTCATACCCTACATCAAAAATAATCTGCCATTGTCTTTGTGCATGGTATTGTTTCCCCTCAGAATACATCTCTGGTGCATCGGTGTTCTGGCTCACCTTTCCAGGCTTGAATTCGCTGATCATCAGATTGACTTTTTACATTGTGGGAAATTGTGTGCTCAATATCTGATATCAGAGACTCAATCATTATCATATGCCAAAAAAGAAAGGGCGGGGGGGAGGGAGGAGGAGAAAACAAAACACAAAAATCTCACATCCCCTAAAACCCTTTTTCAATCTAGTAAATACAGTGTGCAGAAAGCTAACAATCTTCCACTTTGAACTAATAATGCATATCTGCTTAGAGCACACTGAAGGTATTTTCTTTCTGTTGCTTTTAACATCTTCTCTTGAACTTAATTCAAAGATATGTGATCAAGCTTTTAGGGACACCATATAGGATCAGTTGTTAAATGTTTAACTAATTCCAAGATGCTACCTTCTTGTTGTATTTTTAAAGATCTAAAAAGTCCTGTATTCTTCAGTTTCTTTAAAGAAATGCAAGGTTGTGTTGCACAAAAACAAAGTGTTGCAACAATGTAATTCTTCTGAACATAAAGAAGACTATAGTTTTTGAGAGCTTTTTCCTCCAGAGATAGTTTAACCATTTTAAATTAAAATAATGATAATGAAATACATCTCATAGGAGGAGGGAACTGGCTATAACTTGTTGACATGATGATAGAATTTGATATTTGGGCCCTAATTTGCAAAGCACGGAATTTTCCTAACCTTGGGGAGTTTGGTTTCTTGGTGGCACTAGCAAGGCCTACTGAGTGATCCTTGGAACTCTTCTTTTTTTCTGGGTTTTTGTTTTCTTTTTAGAAACCTCCCCTGTTTGAGAATTACTGCTTTACAGTTTGTATCTTGAAAACTGTATTAATACTGTAGTGATGCTGCTTGGCTTTCTGCATAAATACTTTGGTGTATTTTCACAAAATTCCATTTTTTCTTACTTGAACAGAATAGAAGTGGGGCTTCCTGGGTCTAACAGAATTTGTCCAATATAGGGCTTCCTTGAGTAGATTTTTAGTTGTTAAAGATCAAGAAAATTTATTTGTATCGTAACCTCCCAATAAGATACAGCTATTTCCACTGAACAAAATATACTGCTGTTGGTAGGCTTGTTCTTTCTCATAAAGCCAAGGCAAAGATTGAAACAAAATTGAGTGTCCCCTTTGATTGCACTTCTACCTTGAAAATATTTTTTTTTCCAGATGCTTTTTGTTAAAACAGATGTAATGAGGTTTTGTGGGACACTGATGGTATACAAAGAGAGCTGTCTTTACATTGAGGCTTGATTGGTTATGGGCTCAATTACTGAATTGTAGAACAGCTGGCAAGGACTAGTAGATAAGGCTCCTTGTCTTGTGTTACAAGGAGACAAGTGGGGTGACAGTAATCTCTGTGTAGCCTTTGGATGTACAGACTTGGCAACAAAGGTTTAAACCAGTGTTCAGGAGCCTTGAAGTTCCCCTGACTTTTGCCATCATGTCATTGAAATGAAGTGCAAACCAACCCAAACAACGTCTGGTACTAGTCAAAGCCCAGGGAGCGCAAGGGTTCATCACAAGCTCATGTCACATTCCTCCAATGCAGTGTAAAAAATAATTGAAAATAAAATTTTCCTAGGTTTGAAGCAAAGTTTTTCAGATGACTTTGGGTGGAGAGAGAGCAGCATATTTTGCTGAGAATATGATGTATTTGGCATGGATGTAATTTACCCCCAAAACATATTTCCAAAACATATTATCTTTCTGTTTGAACTTGTGATAGAATCATTCCTGAAAAGGTCGATTAAGGTTTAGTGAATTTAAGACTATTGCCATAAGGAACACATTTTAAAGCAGCAGCATTAGGATTGTTTATTTCATAAAATGAATATGTGCAGCTGTAATAATCCCACTCCACACCTTTTAATAGAACAATCTCTCTGTGGTGATGCAGTAACGTTAGCACATCTGAATTGATACTATGAATGGAGTAAGTATCCTGTTCAGAAAAATGTCAGATGGAAAAAGAAAAAAATCCTGGCTCAGTAATTTCAGTTTTATTTTATCTGCACATTTTTTTCAATCCATGCTCTTTCCCCTGTTGTTTGGGGGTTTTTTGTTGTGATTTTTTTTGTGATTTTTTTGGTGGGGGTTTTTTGTTGGTGTTTTTTTTTTTTTTTGTGTCAGTGAGTGCTTTAGGATATACAAAATAGAAAACAGGAAAATATGTTAGTTGTGTGCAGTTCTTTGGTTAAGGTGGTACACACAGACAGCTAAGATGCATAATTATTTAGACAAGAGAAGTAATATCACTATGTGGAGAATAAGACCTTTTACAGGCTAATAAGCAAAATGTGTATTTACAGATCTTTATTGTCCTAAAATTCCACATAATTATAATTTTTTCCAGTCTTAAGCCTCTGTGTAGATAGACAATTACTGTGTTCTGAGCCATATATCATAAATAATTATACACAAAACAACTAATGATGGTTATTAATGAGTAATTATAAGGATTTAATTATGTATTGAGGCCAAAATGTAAAGGGCATGATTTATTTATACTAGAGTTGCTTTGCCCTCTGGAGGCAAAACAAAAGGCTCTCAAGAAGATGTAAAAGAGAATTAGGTAAGAAATAGGAAGAAGGATTAGTCTAGCTGGTTTCTTCAGCTACCTTTAAATCACAGTAAAAACAAGTCCTTTTTTTGGTTGTGAAGCAAAATTGTCTTTAGCTTGCCAGACAGCAGCCTTTGAAAATATGTCAAGGAAGTCAATGAAATTTAGTGTGACAGTGAGAATTACATTTTCCAAGGCAGGTTAAGTATTTTATGCTAGGTTTTCTAATTGGCAAGAACCAAGGCCTACAATTTTAGTGTTTTAAGTGGTACTGATTAGTGATAGGACCTGGCTGTTCTTTTATAGCACTGTGTAAGGAAAACCTAAAGAGGAAATAAATTTCCTAATAGGAAATAAAAATCATTGGTCAAAGTATTTCTTTATTGTATATCGAGTACTATGGCGTGTTAATTTGGAAGATCATCTCTGTCAATGGGTAGAAGACTTTCCCTGTGGATGAGTGGAATTCCCTCCTCTTACTAAAAGCAAAAATACAAAAAATGCTTTTCTAACACTGCTTTAATGCTGCAGTAGGAGGATGTCAGCTGCAGGAACACTGACACATATTTAAAAATTCTTTTTGCATGTTCTAGACATCCCTTTTTAAGGTGTAACTTGCTAGTCAAGGACGATGTTCTTGCAATACTGTAAATAGGTTCCTCTTAAACTATTTTAGTGAAATGAATTGGAGCCTGCATAGAACTGTTCTGTACATGCCTTTGTCTTTATTGTTTTTACTCCCCAAATCACAGGTCATGTAAGAAAGAATAAAATTTTGCTATAGAGATTAAAAATGGGATTTAGTACTCATTATTTAAATTAAAATTCCATGAGACTGTGAGACTTTTCTTGTGATGATATGAAAGATAACTGGGTGGATCAAGCCAAAGCAAATCTAGAATGAGACACAAAAACAGCAAAGCCTGACTAAAGAGTTTGCTCCTGAATGGTGAGCTTTTGGGACATGAATGAATAGCACCATTTAAACAGAAGTGGTGCAAGAAAATAGGAGATCCTCAGCAGTGTTTGTCACCTGCAGATAGCAACTGTCCTCCTTCAGTTATCTTTTTCCCTGTGACACAGCAAGTATCTTCCTTGGAGCTGCGGGTGTTCAGTGCTGCTATCCGACTAGCTCTTTCACCAAAATCACATTTAAGGGTACAGCCTGGTACCTTTCTGATCCTGGGGGGTCTGAGCCTCAGGCAGAAGCATGGCATTGGCGTGGAAGAAAGGAGGACTTCACGTGGGTTTGAACTGGCTTTTATTTTACTCAGAGGGTGGCCCACGTAGAAGTGAACTTTTTCCTCTGGGTCTCAGCTTAAGTACAGACAATGTGAACAGGGCAGGGGACAATCTAGAACCAATACCAGTGGGGGTGGGGGGGAGTGACCCAGGACAAAAGGACAATTAGCAATACAATTCTATACATAAAAAAAGGGATGGAAGAAACAAGACCCTGCCGAATCACACATTCCCACTAGAATCTTCCAGGCTTCAGGGTGGGGTTGCAGAGTGATGGACAGGGCTCATAACTCAGGAAAACTGAAAGGGTTTAGTATGGGGTACATAGGACAAACCATTTTAAAGCAAGGAGCAAAAGCATGCAGAACTTGGAAAAACCCAAAATGCACCACAACAGGAGCTTTTGAAACAAATTTCTAGTTCATCAGGACTTCTGATGAAGAAATGAAGGACCTTCAGGTCCTTTCATTTTATGCAGTTTTCATGTGAAAGTGGCTGGCAGGAAGGGAAGAGATGGGAGCAGAAAAAGTGTGGTCTTTCAAGTGAATTTAGGCAACCAACAGTATCAACCAAGACCATATTCAGTTGTGAGTAGAGGGAAGGAAGGCAAAAAAATAGGAGTGTATGGCAAAAATATGCTTTTGGCAGCCCTGTCCCACAATAGAAAGCATGGAAGCTCCTGAGGCACTGCTGTCTGACCCCCTGCACTCCTCTTCAGAAAGTGTGGCGCCTGATCACTAAAACACATCAAAAATCTCCTGGTCTAAATCTTACATGACCTGTGAGACTATTTCTTTCTGACTGAGAGGAATAATTTGCATTTGGTAGTGTCAGGGACACAGAAAGGATGTCTGTATGCCCTGCAGGTTAAGGGTGTCTTCACGAAACACCTGTGACCTGCAGAAAGGTCTTTATCTTAAATTATCACTTCAGAATGTGTCACTGCGCACTGTCCTGCTCTGAATCAGTTATCATATCTGACCAAAAAAAAAGAAGCATCAGTTAATTTGTTGAGAAAAATTAATTTTTGTTCTGTTATTGAAAGTAGTTTGATGAATGACAGTAATCAGAGGCATATTATTGCTGGTACAGTCAGTGTGTGTTAGTGGGGAAGTATCTGAAGGTAGCATTTTCTCCTTCCATGCATTACAGAGGGCAGGTATCTCTCTGTGGGCATAATTCAAGCACAGAGCACCAAGAGCAACCTTTCATTTTCAAACATGGATGTTTCATTTTCAGAATAAATATGTATTCAAATTGTAACTTATATTCTGAACAATTATAAAAGATTTTGACTACATTTTAGGGTTTGTATTTGGGATGCCAGTACTTCTAGCAAGTGTTTCACTTCTAGCAAGTGTTTCTTCAAAGTGTCCTTTGTTATTTATGACATCATGCACCTGAGAGAGACAACTGACTTTTTCCTCCACCTGCTGCATTTTGAAATTATCAGCAAGGCAGTATAATGAGTTAACTTGCATTAACATTCTGGTTGCCTTGTTATGCTGTGAATTGGAGCACAATGGAGAGTGCAAGGTAGCCTCAACTCCTTTACAGCAGTACCAGAAGAACAGATGCACTCAGGGAATGTACTGCAGTGCAGGGTTGCAGCTTGTCAGAAAGACTTTAGACAATATTACCTTAAAATAAAAAAGGGGGAGCATGTCAGGGCTGATCCAGTTTTTCACAGATTTTTTTGCACTGTTTCCACATTCACTGGATAATCATCTGAATACCGAAGAGTTGATACCACAGGGCTAGACTGAAGTACAGTATCTGAACAAGCTGTTTGGTTTTTTAGTTTGTTTTTTTTTTAAAAATAATTACCTGCCTTCAAAACTGAGATCACAGCTATGTACAACATACAGTGGAATTTCTAGTTCCCTTTAAAGCTCCAGAGATCAGTTAGAAATCCTTTCAGGCTTTTCATTATCCAAGTACAAAATATATCAAATATTGATGAACTTCTTGAAACATTGTGATCTGTCATTACATCATTTTAATTAAAAAAACTCTACTCTAAAAATCAATGTATATATTTATGTTGGCTACAGTTAAAACTGTAGCTATGCAGTTTTTTGCTGTCATTCTTACAAATACTATTTATGTCCTCCTGTATTACATAAATTAAGCTTTGATGAAGGTCAAATTCTTCAAAATTCTTGCTGCACTTTCCATGCATAAAATTCAAATACATTTGCAGTTTCCAAATGCAAAGTCCGTTGCTGTTATATGACACACATCCTCATTCAGAGGCAAATAAGTTTTTTTCTTCCCTGAGGTAAAAAAGGAGTGCGAGAGCAAAAAAGTAGCTCAACCTTTGTCTGTTTCCTTAAGTGAGTCTCTTGTCCTCTGTATGTGTGACAATTAGACATATGAGGTGATGACTAATTTTGCAAAATTTCAAGAGTGTAACTTAGAATGCCAGAACTGGCTGAAAGATGTTGTGAAAATTCAATTTGAAATTCTAAAATACATATTCATTGCAAAGATGCTTACAGTGCAAATGCAAGCATTTGCATTCGTTTCTCTGCTACTTAAAAAGCTAATGGAGGATAGATAGTACTAGATGCTCAAGTACTAAACTTTCAGCCTTTAAATGTCTTTGTCATGAGCTTTATTATGTTTTCTTAACCATGAACACTATCCTTTTTTTTCTGAGCATCTGTTTAATACAACTGGGAAGTGATTTATAGTTCAAAGCGGAGAAGCAGAAGATTGAAGGCTGTCCCTCAGTAACTAAATACAGAGTGCAGTGTGCAAGGGAAAATTAAAAGCTTGGCTGTTTTCCAGAAAACTTAGTAGCAACATCCTTTTCAGGCAATATTCCCACTGAAATCCGTGTACTAAATTAATATTAAATAGACTTAATTTTTTTTCACAACTGTATTATTCAATGCAAAAGCATCTCATTTCTTCTAAGAGCTTTTATTTGCTACTGCCTCAAGGTGTATGCCATTTGTTTTCTTTAGCTATTTATAAAACTTTAGTTTGTGGCTTTTATAATTTTGGCACAGTAAATTCTAGAGCACTTGATAAAGCAGTGAGGGATCAGTACAAGCAATGAAAAAGAAGAAAAGAAAGAAAAGAAAAACATTTTGTTTCCTAAATGCTTGTATAAAACAGTGTGGGATTGCACAAAGCACTAGGTAAGAAATGTGCAGCAGGAGTGTATGGTCTGTGGGAGACTGAAATGTGAAAAAAATAAATGTATTTTAGATACAAATGGGCAGTCTTTGTAATCTGATCATGCTGAGACAGCTGGCAAGCAAAGTGGTAGAGTGATCTCTGCAGAGCTTCCATGAGAATTGTGAAGGAGGACGAGGCAGAGTCTTTATGGAGTTTGACAGGTAGCATTGCAGTGACACTTTTCTGCAAGAAGGCATATTGTTCAGGAAGCTCTCTGGCTCTTCACATGTATTTGCTGCACTTTGCCTGGCAAAATACTGGATTTCAGAAGTCATACTGTAGCCATAACCGTGTTGTTAAGTGTGCTAAATCCTGCAGAGAGACTTAGACAAATTCAAGAGATAAGCAATGACCAGACTTGTGGAGCTCAATGAGGGAAAGTGCTGGATGCTGCACCCTGGATGGGCAGCCCTGGATGTGTGGACAGACTGAGGAATGAGAGGCTGGAAAGCAGCACTGTGAAAAGGGATGTGGGTGTCCTGGTCAATGGCAAGTTGAATCTGAGTCAGCAGTGCCCTGGCAGCCAGGAGGGCCAACCCTGTCCGGGAAGACATCAGGCACAGCATCACCAGCTGGGAAAAGGGAGGGGATTGTCTTGCTCTACTCTGGGCTGCAGCAGCATCATCTCAAGTGCTGGGGGCAGTTTTGGGCAGCACAAAAAAGAACCATAAGAAAAACACTGAGCTGTCAGAGTGTGTGCAAAGGAGGGCAATGGAGATGTGAAAGGCTCAAGGGAAGCCATATCAGAAGTCACTGAGGGCACTTGGTCTGTTCAGCCTGGAGGAGACAGAGGACACTCATTGCAGTTACAAATTCTTTGTGAGGGGAAGAGGAGGGGCAGACACTGATTTCTTCTTTGTGGTGACCCATGACAGAACTCAAGTAAGTGGTCTAACGTTGAGTCAGAGGATGTTAAGGTTAAATATCAGAAATACGGGTTTTTTACCCAGAGGGTGAAAACATGCCCATGCATGTTTGGGCACTGAACAGGCTCCCCAGGGCAATGATCACAGCACTGAGCCTGACAGAGTTCAAGAAGTGTTTGGACAATGCTCTCAGACACATGGTATGTCTCTTGGGGATGGTCCTGTGCAGGGGTTGAATTCAATGATCTTTGTGGGTCCCTTCCAAATGAGGATATTCTGTGATTCTGTGATTCAGTGAATCAGTGGTTCTGTAATTCTCCTTTAAGCCTAGGACATACTTTTTTAAGGTGAGCTGCCTGACTTTATGACTCCTGCTTTAGTGCCCCTAGCATACCTCTTTTCTTTGGTATCTGGAAGCAGGTAGTTTGTGCCATAGCATCCTCAAAGGTGGCCTTTATTGCTGCATGTAGCCGGCAGGAACTTGGTGTGCACCACTATGGGACAATGCACTCATAAAAGGTCATCACAGTATACCGCTCCTGTACCATCCAAAAATGGTGCCCCAAATGCGTTTGAGAATCACTGAACTGACATTGATTGGAGGAGACAAGGAAGGATTTACAGAGCACAATGGAGAAGACCATATGCTTTTGGGCGCAGCCACAGGGTCATGATCCATGAGCAGGACATTCACCAGGGCCTTTGCAGCCCTTCTGTCTGTGCTGCCCTGCCAAGTGCTGCCTGTGCTACAGTGCTTTCCAGATTCAATTGGAGGTTGCTTATGTGGAGCAGCAGGGCTTTGCATTATTACTAAATGTATGTAACAAAGGAGGAGACTTTGCTCCCTGATGCTCAAAAAGGAATTTGGGCCAACAGACACTTGTGGAAACTCCAATCAAGAAAACTTGTGCCCTTCCAAGAGTTTTAAGAGTCAAAAAGGAGTATTTTTTATCTCAATAGTATGTTGTAATAGCTGGAAGGATGCAAAACCCATATGGTTTTAGAAGTCATTAAATAGTTATAGGGTAAGTGTTAAATAGGGTTAGTGTTTATCCCGTATTTAAAAATTAGTACAATTCTGTAATTTCAGCAATGTGATTTCAGAGTAACTAAATGCAATGTAGTACATTTTTACATGTCTTCATGTGTGTACACAGGAGAGAGCAGTAAAACATCAACATTAAGATGAGAAGGTGGAAACTGATGGTTCATTTACTTAAATATATACTTTTTTGGGAGATGGGGAAAGTGCTGTCCTCCACCTGTACCCGGGAATGGGTGCAGTTCAGGTGGTCCCTACTTTGCTTTTGTGAAGGGATTTTGTTATGTGTTATTGCTGCTTCCTGTTAGCTTCATACATATATGGAGATAATGTAACATCACAACAAAACCTGAAAGCTGAAAAAAGTGTTTCTGTCAGCTGTGCACTTAAAATATCTTTGGAACCAAAATATTTTTCTGTTTGGGCCTTCTTTTGCTGTAAGTCTGTTTTCACACATTTTTTTTCACAATAGGAAATTTGAGATTAAAAGTTGCGATGCAGTTTTGATCGGAGCTGAATATAGTTATGGGTTGCTTTAGCCCAGGCTCATGCAGATGTCTTTTTTTATTTTTCAATGTCAAAATTCAACAGTTCATTTAAAAGTTGGTCATTCTCTCTGCATCCCTGGATTTTTAGCTCCACCATTCACCTTCTCCTAACATCCCAGAGAAAAGTAAAAGGCTGTGATAGTGATTGCTAGGGGGAAATACCAAGAAGATTAAGGGTAAAAGAAATCTCATAATAAACTGTAGCACAATTTCTCCTTGGTGAGAGGCAATTTAGAAGTAGTTCATGGAACTGAAAGCATGATTGGATACAAACAAATCACATGCATTGGTATGTATTATTATTTTGCATGTGACTGTAATGTTCTGTTCATTGCATCTATGCCCATTTTTCCACCTATTTGGAAGTACTTTCCCACACAAAATGAAATAATTTGTTTTCAATAAAATGCAGATGAAAATACAAATTTTTTATTGTTTGGTTACTGGAACTTTATTGTTGACATTGTTCTGATTGGCCTTAAAAGAAGAATTTAGGTAGATTGTTCTTATATTTGTAACAATTTTTTTTAATTAAACCAAATCCATGCATATTTTAACTGCATTGATTACAGTCTGCTTTTCTATAGTTTTCTTTGGCATATTAAGTCCAGGCAGTGTATTTTGTTTTTATACACTATACAAATAGAACTCTACAGGTGTAGGAGAGAAATCATACTGTCCTTATCAGAAACAGGTGGTGAGCATTATCAAGAAAAGAAAAGGAAGAAGACACTGTGCTAAAACCTGGAAAATGTTTTTTTGCTGCAAGCAATGAAAATGAAAGATTGAGAGCACATACCTATTATATCTCTGATTAAAAAGTTGGCAGAAAGCTAAATGCTTTCTAATAATCCTTTGGTCATTATGTTTCTGAGGACTCAGACATGTATGAGGTGGAAACCTTTCTTTTTTGAGAGCAGGAAAAATGAAAAAACACAAGAGAGGAGGAATGGTTATATTATTTGTCTTTCGCTGTCCCCTAACCTTCCCATATTTCCACTATACTGTACAGTGCATCAGTTGTCAATATTGGATTTCCTTAAAAGGTCACTAAAAATGCATTCTGGATTTGAAAAGTAGGTTGTATTAGCTTTGGATGGATGTATTATATTATTTTCAGAAATGGTGAGGAGAAAAATATAATCTTCCTGTTAATCCTCATGTGAAATATATTATCCTCAGTTGGGGATAAGTGGGCAGTCATCAGCCCAGTGCTGCCAAAAAGGCAGAGAGGAATGTATTGATTTAATCTGTTGGTTTGGAACTATTATTTTGGATTTTTCCATTTCTCTTACTATTTATTATTTTGGATTTTTCTCCAGTCAAGAACTTATTTCTTCCTCCATTATTCCTGTATTGTGTTCAGTCATGAAAATTTTCAGAGGCCTCTTGTTTTCTCAGCTTTTCTTCTATCCCCTCTAACTACCTCCACTCTATCTCTTACCTTGTCAGTTTTTCTTTCCCAGCAGCTGCTTTCGCACAATAACACATTTCTCTCCAAACAGCACTCAGAAGAGCTGCCCCTTCAGCCTGTTCCTGGCGGAAGGACAGGAGGGGCTGGATGCAGCTGCCTAGGGAGTACTGCAGCAGTCTATGTCTGTCTGTTCCCCTCTATTCTGCTCCTGTCTGCTCCTGTAAAGCAGGAGGGAGAGGCACAGGCAACGCTGCCAGCACCAGCAGCAAGTCTAGGGCTTCTGCCCAAAAAGAGACACCTGCAGACCTTGTTAAATCTCTGGGAATGGGTTGGTTGGACAGGTGACTCTTTAAACTTTTCTTACTCTGAAAATTATGTTGTAACCATTGTTGAAACCATTGGTTTCAGTGAAGTGTTAAATCACTTTGCAGTAAGAGACATCTACGTTTAAATGTCAAATGAAATGGCTCAATCTGCTGAGTGGCAGATGTATTTTAGTCAGCAATGCTTTTATATGAAAAACCACTTTTAAGATTGTTCTTCCTGTCAAAGCTCCCAGCCTGAATGTGGGTGAGGGAACCAGATCCCTTTGGCATAGAAAAGGGCTTCTGACAGGTTGCAGGAACAAGGGTGGCCAAGGCCAGGTGTGGGGATGAGCCCCTCACTGCCTCCCCCAGTGCAAGAGCCAGTGAGCAGTGAGTGACATAACAAAAACTCATCTTTAGGGCTAAAGAAAGAAAGCAATTCCTGGGGTCATGAGCAGCACCTTAAGCCTTGCCAGGAGACCTCCTGGGTGGATGAGCTGCAGCATGTGGCCCAGCTTCTGCCTGCCATTAATCAGCCTCTTTGTGCTTCCTCGACTTGTGGGATGCTTTTTGCACTTCTCCTCTGGGATGCTGGGCTGCCCACTGTGTGGAGAGCAGCAGCTTCCAGAGAGCATCCAGCATCCAGCTGTTGGGGAGGCTGAGTGCCTGCCAGTCAGACAGATCTTTTGGCTCTGAAATGGAGGAAATCAAGGAGAGAACAGAAAGCAAAAAACAAAAAACAAACAAAAAAAATAAAACCAAACACAAACATTTCAGGGGGACAAAGAATGCAGAGATATGTCTAAGATGAAAATACAGATAGCTTTAATTATTACAGTGGTTATTTATCTATCTATCTATCTATCTATCTATCTATCTATCTATCTATCTATCTATCTATCTATCTGTCTGTCTGTCTGTCTATCTATCTATCTATTTATTTTCTTGCTCATTAGAGCACTGATGCATCACAACTCTCCCCTCAGCACCAGCCACTGGAAGGGGCTGTGGGAGGGGGACTGCTGCTTTGGGGCTGAGTGCTGGTCTGCACCCAACCCCTCATGCCAAATCAGGGGAGGGGACCTGCTGAGGTGCCTCAGCACCTCTGATTGGTAAAACCCTTCAGGAATATACTCACAGGGTTTATGTGATAAATGTTTTCAGTATTGAGAATTGTAGTGCAAGACTTTTTTTTTCCTCTGGGGGGAAATTTTCCAATTTCTCTTCCAATTTTCTATGCTTTTGTGCCTCTTTTCTGTTAGCTGCTCTTAGAAAAATAAATAGGAATTAGCTTGTAATAAAACTATAATTTGCATATTTGTAAGACATACATTAAGTGTTGTCTGGCAATAAGGAATGCCTTTTAAGCAACAGAATTTTGAAAAGGGAGGGAACAACTGTAACTGTGGAGGTGGTAATGACACAGGGGTTGGCCTTTCTGGTGTTGGTAGCACCTCTGGGGTAGATGGACCGTCATCCACATTATCAGCTGACACACCTGCCACATCCAGAGCCTCACACTTGTTGTGCACAAGCAGCTGAGGAGGTGAGGCAAATAGCTCAAGAGGGTTCACTTGCCAACCTGAGCATAGACTTGCCTCTATTCTCTCCTTTACTGTAAGTTACTGCCTTCTCTCTTGTTGGGGGTTGGGCTGCAAGAGGTGGGATACAGGATCTTGAAGGTTTTTTCTCACAGATGTTCCTATTTCTGTCTCAGGGAGGGAAGAGCATGGCTCCAGCAGATTTTTCTCAGACTTTCTGATGTTCCTTAACCTGTCCACTTCCCTTCAAAGCTCTGCCATCATCTACTTGGTCACACACCTCACACAGGTATCCCCACTCTGCTGCCTCCTGTGGACCAGGGGTGCAATACATCAGCAGCAACAAAACCAGCCATGCCTGAAAATAGTGACAAAGGACACCATTCAGCCCGGGACAACTTTTCACTGCTGAGATCATCCCTGCTCTGAGCTCAGCACTCAGTACTGTGTGTCACCAGCTTATTAATAGAAAATTATTGGCAAAGGAGGTTTCATAAAGCATTTTACAGCACAAACCACCATAATAAAGATCTTGAACAATACCACTGGGCCACAAGTAAAAACCCTGACATGGGTTCCTTCCCTAACACGTTACACACACACACTAAGCACATCTCAGTGTTAGTGGGCCCTCTATTGAAATGACAAAATGCTGTGTTATTTCTGCTTAAAAATTCAATACAGGTCAAGTGACTTGCTGAGTTCAGGGAGTTTCAGGTTTCTACATAACTGTGAACCATTCTGCTTCTAAAAACAAAACTGATCTAGGAACTTTGGGGTGCTTTTTTCTGCTTGTTTTTTTTTTTTTTTCCTTCTTCTTTTTTTCATTACAGTTTCATAAAAAGTGCTGGAAAATAAACTTTTCCCCTTTCAATACTGAAGCTTCTGCTTAATGCTGTCTAACAATAATTTAACTTTAAAAACAATCAAAACTTTTTGCTGTAATTTCAGAGACTTCAACATGATCATCTGATTTCCAAGGACAGAAGGAGTAATTACTATTCAAGAAAAAACATGCCTGTTCCTATTTTAATTAAAAAGATGGTGTGTTTGTGCTGAAAATTACTTCAAAGTTTGAATTAAAGGTGAAATTATTTCCTTTAATTGAAGTTATAAAACATTTATATTGCTGTGAATATCTAAAAGGGACAAAAATATTTTTTTTGCTTGTTCCAAACCTTTGCTGGGGAATGGAATGTGTTTTGTTTCCCTTATTACTTTTGGTTGTTTATAGTATGTGACTCACTGGTCCTTAACATGAAGAAAATACCTCTTAATCTCATACCACCACCAGATGGGAATTTTTACTTACTTTCTTTTTTAAACCTAATTTTGCAGAGGACTTTAGCTCTTGTCATTGACTTTTCCTTTCAAGGAGACACTTTGACACAATATCTGATGTAACATTAAGGTTTTGAGATCCTGAATATTTAGAGATTCTATCCAGGCCAGAGAGTCTAAGAGATGGTTTGGTGGCAGGTGCTGGAGGGGCAGCCCCACGTGGAGGCCTCCAAGGAATGCTCAGGAGTGATAGCTCCTTTGCCTCATACATCAAGCTCCTTAGCAGCCACTGCAGTTTATTTTTCATCACATGAGAGTCTTCAGTCAGAAGCTGCTCAGTGCAATGACATGAGTTGTCACACAAACCTGGGGTCTGACTCAGCTGGTGCCTGTGTCCCTGAAGTGATGAGTCAGGTGCATGTCATCTCAGCTCTTTCCTTGTCTGCCTTCTTCATTGCTCTTGTCAATAACCTACCCCACCCCTGAGTGTCTAACTGCTTCCACTATTCCACTGGACACCTGCAAATTCCACAGAAGCATCTTCTGTGCAGGAGGGAGTGAGCCCTGCACATACCACAGGTCCAACACAGCATGGCAAATACTACATTTCTTACCATGTTCTTGAAAACTACACCCTTACTTAGCAATTGCAAATGTGGTAGGAGGGTTCACATGCTTTTCTTTTACCAGTGATTAGTATGCTGTGGAAAGGTCAGGGGAAAACACTTCTCAAAAACTGTTATTCCAGTTTTAAACAGAGGAGGACTGAGTCATGGAAGAAACCATTTCTCTCACACTGAATTGTGACAGAATCAGAATTAAAATATCCTGCTTTTATTCTTCTCAAGTGTTGCTGCTGCCTTTCATCTGTATCTTTTCTGCTTTCTGCACTGTTCCAGATTTTCTTGACTTTGTGTTTTTTGGTGGTGTTATTTAACCAAAAATGCAAAACTACTTCAATTCACTTATTACCTCTGCTTCTTTCAGGTCCCTTATCTCTCACTTCATATTAATTGATTCATTCCCCTCTCCAGAGTTTAGCACTATCAAAACTAATTATTTCACAGCTCCCTGTATGTTTTGGGCTGAAATTGTGATTTATTAGTAATTGCACATCTGTACTGATGAGAAAGCTAAAATAGTTGAAAAACTGAAGTAAGGTGATAAACTTTTAAATAGATCTCCATTTTGTCCTATCCAGATTTTTGAAGACACCATGAAGTCTCACTATATCATTTTTTTTTCAGGCTGTTCAGGGAACTTGTGAGTAAGGATGCCTGTGAAAATGCATTTGAAGGTCCTGGAGTGTATCAGTGCTGGTCACTTTTTAAGCACCACCTCCTAAGGGCACAGGAACAGGCAATTCCAAAATGTTAGAAGTCAAGCAGGTGAGGCAGAAGGCTGGCTTGGCTGATCAGGGATCTTTTGGAACCAAAGCAAGAAAAAAGGAAATGTGTAGCCGTAGTCAGGAGACATAGGAGGGAAACAGATACTCCTGTAAGGGAGAAAATTCATGCTGTCAAAACATGACTGGAGTTAATGCTGGCCAGAACTGTGGGGGACAGTGAAAAGAGTGTACTTAAATCATTAATGGAAAATGGCAGTGCTGAGATAACATTGGCAGGATTAGAATGGTCACCTCCCAAACAGGGACAGAGATAAGGCAGAAGGTGTTTAATGCTTTCCTTGCCTCTGTCTCCAACGCTGCTGATGGGCTAAGGGGGTCCAAGTGCCCTGGGCTGGATGACCATGACTGTGAGAGTGACAAACTCCCAGCTGACCCTAAGGCTGTGCAGGTTTTGTTGCTCCAGCTGGCTCCCTACAAATCCATGGGGCATGATGGGATTCATCTGAGAATACTCAGAGCTGATGATGTCATCATGAGCCTCTCTCAATGATTTCTGAGCATTCATGGGAGTCCATAGAATTCTCAGCTGACTGGAAGCTGGTGAATATAGTCCCTGTTTTCAAGAAGGGGAAGAAGGATGACCCTGGAAACTGCAGGCCTTTCAGTCACACCTTTAGTGGTGTCACTGGTAAAATCATGGAAAAAATTATTCCTGAAGGTGTTGAAAAACACCTGAAGGACAATGCAGCCCTTGACCACAGCCAGCAAGTCTTCATGAAGGCAAAGTTCTGCTTGTCAAACCTGATTTCTTTTTGTGACAAGGTAACTCACCTATAGTGTTGGGGTTGAAGAACGCCTCAAGCTAAGGCCATGGGAAAAATCCCCCTGGTCAGGGTGAGAGTAATGTCACCCACAAGGCCCCATGGGAGCTCTCTCTGTTAATTAGACTAAAAAGTTCTCTGTTCCCCTTGTTACCATTGGTTACTTTGTGCTGCCATAATTTGCATATTCCTAATCCTCTCTCTCCCACTTGGCTCCCTGCCCTCAGACTCTACCCTTGTGCTAGTTTATATAAATTACTGTAACCCCCTGGCCCTAGCCTTTCTTGGTGTACCCCATACTGAGCTCAGTTTGCCGTTCATTGTTTTACCTCTTAGTAAAGTTCTTTTTTGGGTCACCAGATCGTGCCCATCTCTCATCCATTTTACTGCCAAAGGGACTTTTGCACCCGAAATCCTGAGGTGACACCCAGTCTTTCTATCCAGGCCCGAGTTGTCACACTGTAGGAATCAAGGGAAACCATGCAGTCTTGATGCAGTCATTTGGATTTCAGCAGAGATTTTGATACTGTCTCTTCCAGGATCCTTCTGGACAAAACACCTGGCACACAAAACACCGGCACATAGCTGGATAAACACATCAGTGATGGGTGAGCAACTGGCTCACAAGTCGGGCACAAACAGGGACAGTGACTGTGGTGACATCACGCTGGTGACCTGTTACTAGCAGGGCACCACAGGACAACATCCTTGGCCCCGTGCTCTTTGGACACAGGACTCAAAGGTAAATTAAAGAAGTTTGCTGATGACATTAAATTGGGAGATGCTGAAATGAGGCTAGAAAGCAGCACTACAGCAAGGGACCTGGGAATCCTGGTCAATGGCAAGTTGAATTTGAGTCAACAGTGTCCTGGCAGCCAGGAAGGCCAACCCTGTCATAGGGGACATCAGGCCCAGCATCACCAGCTGGGCAAAGGAGGGGATTGTCCCACTCTGTTCTGAGCTGGGGTGACCTCACCTCGAGTGCTGGGGGCAGTTTCGGGCACCATCTTATGAGATGTGAAGATATTAAACAGTGTCTAAAGTGGGGCCATGAAGATGGTGAAGGGCCTTAAGGGGAAGCCATACAAGGAGCGGCTGAGGGCACTTGATCTGTTTACCTTGAGAAGAGAACACTGAGGGGAGACCCCATTGCAGTTACAACTTCCCTGTGAGGGGAAGATGAAGGGCAGACACTGATCTCTTCTTTGTAATGACCAGTGAAAGGACCCAAGGAAATAGCCTGAAGTTGAGTCAGGGGAGGTTTGGGCTAACTATCAGGAATTTTTTTTCACCCAGAGAGTGTTTGGGCACTGCAACAGGCTCCCCAGGGCAGAGGTCACAGCACCAAGACTGACAAAGTTCAAGAAGTGTTTGGGCAATGCTCTCAGACACATGGTGTTCCTCTTGGGGCTGGTGCCATGCAGGGCCAGGAGTTGTAGTTGATGATCCTTGTGGGTCTCTTCCAGCTCAGGATATTCTATGATTGCATGATTTTTCTTTCTACATTTTCTTTTCCAAGCTAGACGTGCTCCTGTTCAAATGCTTTTGGACTTTTTTGTAGGTTTTTTTCTTTTTTAAAACATACTTTAAAATTATTTTAAAGAAGCAAAAATCCAGTGATACCACTTAAAGGGTAGTTTGGATCTCTTGACCAGGTAATGAAATTTTGTAAGGCATAATGCTGGCTTTTACACTGAGAATATAGGACACCACATCCTCTCTAAAGCTTTCTGCTCATGTCAGTCCTAGGTGGCACAGAATGAAACTGCAGGCCCAGAAACACATTACCCAAGAACTTTTAAGTTCAGAGCAGTGCAATCATTGAAATATTGAGAGGAAATGTAATGTGTCTTGTTTTCAAAACTTGTGTGTGACTGATCAGTCTCTGTTTGTCTCGTTCCACTATGTTCTTGTCTAAAATCAGAGTGCTGTAAATGACCCTGGTGGGCGTGGCAGTGAGTGCTAAAACTGTACCTCATGGTGCTTGCTAGTTCACATTTTGATCAAGTGTGGGGAATATATGACCTACAGCAAACTAAACATATTATTTCTCACAGGTCCAGCTGAGTCACTGAAACGTGTCTGCATGTCTCAGGATACCAAACTTGTGAACTGAAATACAAGTTATTGATTATTGCTTTGGAAAAAGTAGCCAAAGCCAATTAATGAGATATCATATAACTTCTAAACTAAATGATGGCTATAAATGATAATTTTCAGCTGAGATGCTGGCAACTTATTAGAAATAGATAAGAGATAAGATAAAGTATGTAGGAGCTACATATCTGAATTTGTTTCTAATGCTGTCCTTCCGCCTAAGAACAACATAGTGGTTTCAGGAAGAAGGGATTATTTTATCAGAAGTAAAACAGTGAATTTGTCTTGCATTTTGTTTTGTAATGTGGCTTCAAGGTCTCTGAGGATATGGATCCTCTTGTCTAAGTCCTGTAATATCCTTGCCTTGAACAATGTGTGAGCCATCTGCCACAGTGACAGCATCCCTTTATCTTTTGAGTAGTCATGATGAGATTGGTGCTGGTACTGAACAAAAAAATCTGTGGGTTTTCTTAATTCTTTTGTTTTGTGCAAGGAATGGAAGCAGAATGTGGTCCTTGCTTTTGTATTAAGTAAAATGGAATCCTACAACGGCAATGAACAATCCTGATTTGTCTGATTTCCTCCCCTTCACCCAAAACTAAAACTAAAACCAAAACCAAACCCGAAACAAAACAAAGCTTTCACAAAATTGACCCAAGCTTAGGCCTTGGTGACAAATGTTACTGTCCTCTACTTCATACAGCCCACAATGCTATAAGAAGCTTTTCTTTTTGTGTACTGACACACTCACTGTGTAGTTTTAAGTCCTGGAATAGGCACACAGAGGTTGTTTTCCATAATAAAACAGTGCTAATCCCTTCATATAGTGGAATTTTGTGTTTTTCCTAGCATTCCAGTCAGCATCAAAAAATTTATTTATTGAAGTTAAACTACACCCAGGCAACTGTGGTGCTGTTAGTTATTGCAGGCTCCCAGGGGGTGATGTTTAGCATAGAAATCTTTCTGTACAGCCTCCCTGTGCAGTAATCTCCAACATACCCCCTGTTTGCTCTAACTAATGACAGACTAGCCTTCATTTGAGGAAAAGTTAATAAAAGCAATTTTTCAGAGGGGAAAAAATAATGAGCTGCTGGGTTATTTGATACAACAAATTCCTGAACTATGTAACAAACTCTAGACTACAAAAGTGCTTGAAATCCTAAATCAACATTTCAGACTTGTTGTTGGATGACGCAAATGCAGGAAAGAGGCTTTTTAGCTATTGCTTTACAATCTAGGATCAATGGAAAAACAAGAGCAGAGGATATCCATCACAGTCAGAGAAACCAGAACTACTTTTGGAGGAGGAGGAAAAACTGTGCATTAATTTTTCTCTAAACACACTGTAAGGCACATTTGTCATGTATCTGGATCAAAGAATGGTATAAAGAGACAATGCAAAAGAGCATGTTGATTCACTAACTCAGTCTTGCCCTTAGAAAAATGGTTGCTCATATACTCCTGTCTTAGCCATATCTCCTAAAAATGCAACTCCAACTTTTAAAACAGGATATTGACCTCTAGCAGGAATAAAACATGCTGCCCTTCCTTAATACTTCTGTCCTGCTGCAATAGTAGTAGCACTGATGTGGCTATAGCAAGGGACAGCAAAGACCTAGCTCAGCAAAACTTCATAGAAACAGACAGTGCTGCATGTCCTTGCAAGGTACAGCTCTGCTTCAGAGAGGTATTGGACATTGAAAATGTAGTATCACTGAATGATACACAGGTAATATTCATTATTTATTAAATACAGTTAGGATGCTGTGCTTCTGGGCCTGAAATTTACCTCTTCCAGCCCTCTAACTTCCAGTGTTTCCTCTTGGTTTAGTCCTTTGTCATATCCAAAACAGGAAGATCTTCTTCCAAGTGAGCTAGTGGTATATTATGTTTTTTGATCTTCCTTCTTATTTTGCGCCTTAAAATCTTAATGTTCCTTAATTCTCCATAGGATTGCTAATTTTACTGCAGAGCAAAAATTTAGGCCAGCTGTTAAGTGTAGTTGGAATGCTGCTTCTTACACGTGAAACAACTGGCATTGTTTAATAATTTTAATAAATAGTTTTACTCAAAACTTGTGCTGCAGCTGGGAAGATGTGCTCCTTGATTAAAAGGCAGCTGGTTTTTCCAGGGTGCTGCTATGTATTTCTGAGGAAGAATTGGTACCTTTGTCTGCAGTTCATAGCAGAGTGAGAGATGCTTTAGATTTCAGGAAGGGATGAAGGTTGTTCTTGTGACACTGTGTTGGATACCAAGGATTGCAGCTCTGATTGATTGGTTTGGTTTTCAAGCAAGCAGCATTTTACTTAAGAGATAGTTCTGTGTACCCTCCAGTGCAATCTGTTGTGTCCCTGGTGGAAGGTGGAAATGTGGAAAGGTATGGGCAGGAAAGAGAACACTGAGGGATAACTGGCAAATGTCTTTGTCAACCAGAATGGAAACAGCTTGATGCATGAAGTTGGTGATCTTCAAAAGCAAGGACATGAGAACCAAAATTTTCTGGGCTGCCAGATTTGCCCGAAGGATGCTGCAGGGAGAGGTGAAGCATACTCTGGAAAACTTCTAGCAGGCTGTAGAGAACCATTGGGAATAATTCAAAAATAGCAGGGGATGTTTTTCCTTGGTTCAAATACAGAGAAAAAAGAATCAACTGCTCTATTCCTACTTCACATAAAACATACCTTTAGTAGATCACTTAGACTGTATTTACTGAAACATTCATTTCCAGCCTTTGCTTCCTGGAATTACTGTCTCATGTTCTTGCAAGGATCATCCCAAAAAGCTAACCAAGTTGGCACAAAATTTTTTTCAGCCTACTTATGATAGGAATTAGATGACTTCTAATGTATTCAGCTTTCCTCCTTTTTTAATGTGTGGGATATTGTTTTCTTCCTATTTCAATTCCCAGTGCTAATGCACCACTATTCTGGACATTGTCTGTATGTAGCTGGAGCCTTCTCAGGGACTACACAAGCTGTGCTGGAGCAAACAAGGTGTTGAAGGTCTCAGGCAGAACACTGAAGTCGGAACAATTAATGTAAAAACAGTGTTAAGAGCATGCAACTTCAGTGTCTTTTCTATAACTGGGGCAATGCTAGCATTCACTTTTAAGTGCATCACTGCTATTTACCAGGAATGCAGAATATCTGACAGTCACCCTATTTCACATTTAAAAATGAACTTTAGCAGCTCCACTGTGGTTTTTTTTGGTTTGTTTTCCTCCTTTTGAATTTCATCTATCATTGTGCAGGGTTCGCTGGTCCTTCTCCTTGGTTACTCAAACCTTTCCCAAAGACTTATTGGCTTGAAATGTTCTTTGCACCCTCACTGCCTAAAAGTGTCTCACAGTCTTTCCTGGAAATCTGTTAGTTATAAAGCTGTTTAATTCCACACTTCCTGGAGGCTTTGGGCCCCTGTGTCAAGCACTGGATGCATTTAAATTTCTGTGAAGATGTTCAGTTCAGTATTAAATAGCTTTGCCCCATGCTGCAGTTGCTGGACTGTGAATTTTGCCTGCAATATACCTGCATAACAGTGACTACAGTGATATTTTTACCTCTCATTCCCCATCTGAATTTGGCTGGTTGTTTCCTCCTTCTTTGCTTTTTTCCATAGCTCTTTGAACTTTTTTTTTTTTTTTTTTTTTTTTTTTTTTTTTTTTTTTTTTTTTTTTTTTCTGGCCTCCACAGTTTATTTGCTTTGCCTTTGGCTTCCCCCTTGTTTTCTCCTTGATTAGGCCTCTATTATGAGGCTCACTTCTCTTCCCTGAGAAAGGAGGCAAGAGGATTTGGGTCTGTAAAAAGGGGGTTGTACATTGTTTGCATCCTCTGCCTGGTTCTGCACACGCATCATTCTCCGCTTCCCAGCAGTGGTGAGCAAATCAAGACCTGTGGTAGCTCCTCTCCTTGTTGCTGTGTAACCATAGGGTGGCTGATACAGGGGTCTGTTGTCTGCAATTCCCAAATCATACAGAAACACTTCCTTCAGTGTGCCCAGAAAAGGTTATACAAGCAGGAATGTGCCTTGGATTGGAGAGACAAGTGACAGATCTCTTAAGGTAGACTTTTATTTGTTTTCTGCTTTCCTTTCCCTCCAACAGAAATGCAGAAATTCTGGCATTTTTAACCCAAAGAGGAAAAAAACAATTAAAAGGTGTGAATCTAATTATTGCCTTGGTTCAGAGTGAGTTTCGACAGGGAATGAAACTAACCTGGCAGGAACTGGGATTATATGATTTGCATAGGACAAAACCATTGCTGCTTTAAGTTTTGGAGGAGCTGACAGCAGCATGCTTATCTAGACTCTATGTACTTCTCCAGTTTTGCATATTGACCTTTCAGAGTAGTCAACAGTGGCTTCATACTTTGCACCTTGTAGGGTGGCATTTTATGCAGAACACTTTTCCTTTTTTTTTTTTTTTTCTAAATTGCTTGTAAATTATGGCCATAGACTGAGCAAGGGTTGGGTGAATACAGTCATTTAATATATTCCAGACAATTTACATTTTACAATCCAAGAAACTAGGATTTCCATGTTCCTTCTACTCTCTTTCTTGCTTCTATTGGCTTTTATATTTCCTCTTGCATGCTACAGCAAAAGTCCAATTAAAACCAGAGCTCCACATTTGTTTAGACAGACAGGTCTGTAGATGTTGCTTTACAGGCAGTGTTGCAGAACGTCCTTTAGGTGTAGCTGGGAAAGGTGATTACGCAGCTCCCTGGAATTCAGAGGTTTCCTTTCCCTCAAGGCTTTTGTGGTGGCATGCAATAATAGCAAACCTTCTTGAGGCTTTTGCATGTTTCATCATTTTCTTTTTTGCAAAACTTAGATTATCTTTCAAAAACTGGACAGGAGATGTTACCAAGTATGCATATTGCAGTCATGTAGTACCCTAAAATACCATTCCATTTTGCTTTGTAAGTTTTGTGTCATGAGGAGGAAGAAGGCTGGTTAGTAAGGGAGAAACATGGCAGAAAACCCCACTTTTACTCTCATTTTGCTTCAGTCTTTTCACTGAACAACATCTGCCCCTAGAAGGCAACAGGGGTCTTGCCCTGAACCTTGAAAACTCCATTTCAAAGTGTCTGAAAAGGTTTTTAGTGTGTAAGATCTGTTTTAATCTGTTGTTACGTGATGTATCTGCAGTAACATAAAATAATACTTTTTTCAGAAAAAAACATATAATGCAAAAGGAAAAAGATCAGTTGATGAAACAGAAAAGAATTAAGCAGGAGTGCTGACTCACCAGCTTGCTCTTCAGTGTCTATTTAACCTGTAGAATGGGGAGTGGTTGAATGCTCAGCTGGGCTCTCAGGAGAAGACACCTCATGCACCCTGTGAAACAGAGCAGGGAAGGGTCTGCTCTCTGTCCTGTCCATCACTGCAGCTCCACAGACTTGGTACAGATTTCAGGAAACAGATGTTCAAGATACCCCAAGCAATTTATTCCCACAGCCTGCAAAGTGTGTATACTGCAGGTATTTATTACTTATGTGAGAGCTTCAACTACTGTTAAAATACATTAAACTGCTGTTTAACTATTGTTCTCTGGTGTTCTTGATTGGTGGTTTAATGATGGTGGATCAAACCCTGAAGGGAAACTGGCCAGGACTGGAGGAAAGGGACTTTATGACTTGAAAGACAAGCACAAAAACTAAGAGGATGAACTGGGGAATAGGTAAGAGGCACCTTCTAATCTGCACAGAAGGTTCAAAAACAAGTTTCCAAGATGAATGGTGGGGTATTTAAGAGCATTTATTTTGTAAGACAGATCTTGAGCAGTTCATGACTCAAATGGTGTTTCATGCATGTGGGTGCTGAAAGTCAGGATTTTTTCCTTCCAGTTCAAAGGTTTTAAGACTTATGTACCCTTTTAAAATCTCCAAACTGTGCACACAATATTTTGTTGGAGGGGTTGTTGCAGTTCATATTGGACTTGATTATAGTGCAGCTGTGTCCTAATTGTGCAGGATGGGAAGCCATGAACATAAAGACATGACAATTTTCATAATGAATGACTAAACACTGTAAGAAGTGCTTGAATAAATACTCAAAAAAACTTTAAGACCTTATCCATGGTAGCAGAACCAGCAGAGAAGGGAGGAAAGAGAGAGCATATTTACTCTACTTTGGGTGCTATTTTGTATTTAACACAGTTTTTTCAGGAGATTCCGTTTAGTCTCAGAAGAGTAGGTTTGATTTTTCCATTTGGTTATGGGGCATCTGAGGGCTTTTAAATGGTGCTGAAACAAGGAACAGTTGTGAAAATTGATGCATGCTGATGGTATCCACATCTTTTAAAAAACCACATTTTAAACTTCTGTGTCTTTTGGGTGCATATCTAAGTGTACATGGACATGGGAAGGAAGGGGGTTCCTGTTTGCAAGGAAAATGCTTTGTAGTAATTGGCAGATGCAAGGGATACCAATGTGTCCTGTAGGGATTTACAAGGATAGCGACGAATCAACAGCCTTGAAAGGTCCTTGACAAATCACAGCCATGGCTTGACTGGGATCTAAGAGAAACCTGTAATGTTCTTTCTGGTCTTGAAACCTGAGTCTGAAGGCTATAGAAGCCTTGAAATAACTTACCATCAACAGCCAGGCCAATTTCAGTTACAGCAAGGGACAGCCAGAGGAACCTGGAGATGGAAGACCACTCATTTACCAGATACATTGAGTAAGATACAATGCTCTGCCTGATACAAAGCAGATTTGTGGTGCAAATGAGCCTTCCATGACCCTTCTGCTCAGCAGTTCCATCAGCACCAGCAGCAGTGAGAGACACTCACTGAGATAGCCTGGCTGGGATCCCTGCTAAGGGCACTGCTTTCCCCTGAGCCAGCTTGGTGACAGCATCACTGGAGGGCCCACTCAAAACCTTCTTAATTCCTGGATGCTACCACACGTGAAGGTGATATGAAATTTCCTAAATTCAGACACAATCAAACCTTAACAGCATCTTTTGTGGAAGAGTTGTGTCTTTAGCTTACATCATCAGAGGATTATTGCTATTTTCAGAGGGGGAACTAGTCCATATTTGAGCTATTCCATGTCGATTTAATGGTAATAATGGATTTAATGACTATCATAGTAGTGATAGCAGAATCACATTTTCTCTCCCCTCCCCCTGATTCTTTTGTGATGCATCTCTGAAACAACGCTTACAAAGAAAGGGAAATGAAGTGCTTAACTTTGATCTTCATGAACAAGAAATTAGAAAAAGGCAAGACACTTAGGATACTTACAATAAAACTTCCTGATTAAGTTTGCTTTTCTGCAATTGCTTTGCTGTTCTTTTACTGTGGCTGACATTGGATTTCTGTAAAACCTCTACCCGCAGTTTTACGCATGAGTGAGGGGTGTGCAGTGAAGGGTGATGGATGAAGCCACGGGGCCATCTGGAGAGCAGCTGCCACCTCCCTGCTCTGAGCCAGGGTGGCCCTAATGGCCAGACCTGGCTGCCCACTGCACCCACCTGCCCTGAGGGCTGGCCTCTCCTCCACAGGCCCTGGGCAGGCCCCAGACAGGGGGCTGAATAGTGGAGGGCTGAGACCCCTTCCCAGGACAACCTTGCCTTGATTGGATGTGTGCTGCTTGCCCAGTTGCATCATAATTTGGCTGGAGAGTGATACTAACCACTCTGTTCATGCCTGGTTTAATTAAGGCAAAACCTACAAAATTACATGGAGGATAACATTTTTTTATTTTTCTCAATCTATATTGTTGTACTCTGTTTTTCCCATCCGTGCTCAGTGTCACTGAAGCATAGTGCTGTCATCTGAGCTTGATTTGAAATGTTAGCATTTGGACAGGAGGGTATTAGAGAAGATCTGCCTCCTCCTGCTCACCTCTAATAATAATTTGCTCTATGCCATTTTTTAAAACTATGTATGGATATGTAGTAAGACGACAGCTGTACTTTATGTGAATGGATTTCTCTAAAGGAGAAATAATCAGCTGTCACATGGCTCAAGCACTGTAGGAGAGACTGAAAGAGGAGTTTCAGGAGAAAAATACATATGAAATAAACAAATGGAGAAACTGAAGTGAAATCTCATTCTTTGAGAAACACTGCCTGTGTTTTGGAAAAGAAAAATAGACAGAAATCGTTGCACTTTGCGGTTCGAGCAGTCTTTTTTACTGAACTTTCATGCATTTTTTTGACACTATGACAAGCATGGAGTCAGCTGAGATGGCAGGAGATTTTTGGAAGCAGGTGGGACATCACTGTAGCTTTGCACAGGTGCTTCCATACTTCTTCTGTTGCAGGCTTTGAGCCAGGGTGATCTCTGGGGCCTTGTGCTCTGTAACCCCACCCCCACCTACCCTCAGGAAATTTAACTGCCTGCTTTTTACGCTGTGGCAGTGACAGGGCTCGCACCCAGCAATGAAATACCTTTGATGCATTGCCTCCTGTGTAATCAATAGCAAGGAAATTCAGTGTGCTTGCAGCGACAAGGGGCAAAGTAATAGTTATGGGAAGGGAAGGAAAGGTAACAGCTGTAACACCCCTGGCCTCTTCTCCCCCTGACTGTGCTTGCCTACAGGATGACCATGGAAGAAAAATGCCTGATTGAATAATGTTTGCACGGAAACCAGCTGTAAGGTCCTTGGGCAGCACAGTTAGGATGCAGTTTGTCAAGTGTGTCTTTTGTGATTGTAGCTCTAACAAGAGCTCTGCTGATGTGTTTTTCATCTAGCAAAAACTACATTGCCTTTATTCACCCTCTCTTCGAAGACCAGCTGTGAGGATTGCACTGAATTGTTGAATAATCTCAGCTAATGCATAAGTAATACTTGCTGACTTACATGAAAATAGTTTCCTATGTCTTACTGAAAATCATTTTGTTTTTATTAGGTAAAGTAAAAAAAACCCTATTAGTAAAGAATACAGCTCTATACAGGGTTTCACTTTCATTTTGCTGTTCTGTTTCCTCTCATAATCATGTAAGTTGGTGACTACAATTTTTAAAAAAGGTAAAAGCCAAAAACCCAACAACAACAAAGCACATGTCCAATATCCTACCAGAAACTTCTCACAAAAGATTAACTAGTACTTGCAGCACAGAACTCCTGCTGATTAAGCAAAACATTTGCTGGTGGATACAGGCAGACCTCTGATAAAAAGCCCTACATATTGACACAAGATGGCATCTTCAAGATGCAATCTTGAACAGGTGGTATGCAGGTCCTTATTGCAATGCTCATGTTTTTTCCCATTGCTGAAACATTTTCCTCTAGCTTTCACCACAAACATTTCCTACAGAGCCACCTAAATCCTCAGACACTGGTGGACATGCCTCCTATCAAATGTAGTGTAGTGTGATAGATATGACTATAAATTCGTGCAATTAAATATAGGAACTATAATAAATGTAGTAGATGACAGAATCTATATTTTTGTAACCCTGTAAATGTAAAACTGATCCTGGTCCCCGGAATGGAGCAGGCGTTTTCCAAATACCAGGACATGCTTTGTGAACTGTAAATGTACAAGCTTAACACCTTGATTTACACCAGAAAGGAGGGTGGCTTGCCAGGATGTGGGTCCTTGAGCTAATCAGATCTTGGACACCTGGGCCATCAACCCATCCACACTAATCTCAAGGGTGGACCCTGAATCAACATCCCAAAAGAGGATTCCCGGAAAATCTTTCAGACTTGGTCCAGTACCGGGAAATCTATTCAGGATTCATCACCAAGTGAAAAGACCTGGTTTGAATTTGAAGACACAATACCTCTGCTGCCAGGAGGCACAAAATGCAGTATAAGAACCCAGGCCCAAACACCAGCAAAGCGTGAAACAGCGTGAGACAGCAGCCCTGCTGTCTGTCGTCTGTTTCACCCAACATTAGAATGTTGTTTTTCGTGGCTGTCCCAGATAGATTTTAAAATGCAAAAATAAAATTTATTCTCTTTATCCGATTGGCTACTTTTCATTTATAACATGTAGTACAGCTGACGTCCTGCAGGTGCAGGCAGGGCACTGGGTGCTTAATTATGAGCTTCTTAATGCAATTGGTGCAAAATGGGTCTTCTGCCTTGGAAAGAAAGGTGCCACAGGTGGGTTTTCCACCCCTCTGCCCTGTCCTCCCTACAACACAGACCAGCTGCGCAGGTGAAAACTGGGTTTGAGAAGCAGCTCTTACCCTGTATCTCAGAGTCCTGTGCTCCTGTGCGGCACTCAGCTTGTCCACGCACTATAGATTATTTACCCTATCAGCCTTTTTCCTTTATAGCTGTATTTGTGCCCAAGCTGCCTGACTATAACCTGCTTTATCTACTTATAAAACTGAAATTGTATTTTAAAACTATCTGAACCTTAGAAAGTTGGTCGCTCTTTTTGCTCCTCAGAATTTGCACAGATGGGCAAATAAACAGCCATAGGTATGTAAAGAGTTCTTGTTCAAAACAACCAAAAGCCCTAAATATCTCAAACATCTGAAAATTTGATTTCCCTTGTAGCACTTTTTGTGTCTGTGTGTGAGTAATAGCATTTACATAATCAGAGAAGAATCTGATGACTACAAAGTCTTTTGTTCATGACATCAACTGCTGTCTGGGAAAATGATGAAAGAGCAACTTTTTGAGATTTTACTGAGAAGGTAAAACTCGTGTTCCTTTTCAGGTTCTGCATAATGCTTTTTCTAACTTTCAGTGGTTTCCCCCTTAAGTAAGAATTAAAGACTAGTGCCATTTATCCAGAATTCTTCCTAAAGGAAGGAGTAAGAACCACACAGGAAAACATGTTGTTCAGAAGGACTGGTTTGTCCCTGTATTGAATATTTCTATCCTTTCCTCTGAAGACTTGATCTCCTCTCCCCAGATCATGAAGTCCAATTATCTTGAAAGCCATTCTGTTTGGCAGTCCTGCCACAGCCAAGTCTCTGTGACATGACCTGATCCAAATGGCACACAACATGTCAGCCTCCTGTCATTTTTCCTTTTGGCATGCTGCACTGTGCTGCTTATTCTGTTAAACAACAGCAAAAGAAGAAGACTTGGAAATGTGTTTCCTGACACGCAAATTGGCCTCCCTTGGGAAAAAAACCTTTGCTGTTTGTGATGAATGAAGATAAATCAGTTCCAAGTTATGAAAGTTATAAAGTTACTTGTTAAAAAGTTATGTTGTTAATTGTTAAATTATTCACCTCATTCTGTACCCCTTTCCCCAAAAACCCTCTAACCTTCCCTCCTTCATCGCACTTTGTCGGGTTAGGCCGCTGCTGCTCCCTGGCATCCCTGCTCCTCACTCCTGCTACTGCTTCACCTGCCTACTCCTGGTCTGCCCGCATTGGATTGCTCCCTGCCTGCTCCACTTCCTATTTCCTGCTGGATCCTCTTCCTACTTCCTGCCAACTGCCAGCCTGCCAATCAAACTGCTGCTGCCACCCTTATGCAGATTACGAGACCCCGCTGCAGGATGGGACCAAGTGGACACTCAAGGCCCCTGGTCAAGGCGAAGCCAGCTCTGAATTCAAGTGTATGAAGGATGGCACTAGACTGACAACCCCCAAAGGAACCTATGAACCATCTCCTGTATGTCACCATAACTTCAAAGTACTCAAGAAGCAGGACACCCCTGGACTGTATGAGCCAGTTTTGAGTTCTTTGGAACTCCCGCGAGGTGAGAACTCCCACTCTGCAGCGTGAGCAGCACAGTGGAGTGGATCTCCTCCTCAGCGGTGTGGCTGGAAGGTAGCAGTGGCGGCTTAGGCCATCCCTTGAGATCCCTCATTAAAGAGCTGAATAATAAAGGCATTAAAAGGAGTTAACATTGCCTCCTGCCCATTTATTACACTGTTGAAAGGGAGGGTGCTGATAAGTTTGCTTGCTGCATGTGGAGTGTCAGTGCTACTAATGTGCTATAATGCCCTTCTCAGTTCTAGATCATGGAGCATGTCTCCAGGAATGAGACAGAAACACAGAAAGAGGATGCTCATTCCTCCTGAGGCTGTGGTAGTGTTTTTGAGGCAAAGGAAGCTTCCCACATGAAGAAAAACCTTCAAAGTTTAGCAACAGATTGGTTCTTGTCTACAGCTGCCTTTAAAAATGTATTTTAAGATTAATTATTTAGTAGTCACATAATGAACTTGTTTAGAAATTTAGGAAGAAAGTATTTTATGATGTTTTTGGGAATTCTTGAAAAAAATCAGTAGCTGATCTGAGAAGAGAAGAAAAACACAGCTGAATACTCAAGAAGCAGAATCCATAAGTGGAGGGGCTATCTGGTTGCTCTCAGTACAATAAGGCAAACAAGATCCAAGCATTGC
Source organism: Trochalopteron elliotii (assembly GCA_024734555.1). Taxonomy (NCBI): domain Eukaryota; kingdom Metazoa; phylum Chordata; class Aves; order Passeriformes; family Leiothrichidae; genus Trochalopteron; species Trochalopteron elliotii. Next base: position 1,215,922 of record JANPWX010019886.1, read on the forward strand.
CTTGGATGTGCAGAGCTGAGCTCTGGTACCCTTTGAGAGGAGCAGCTGCCAAACCCCATGTTTGTATCCCTGTTCGTTTTCTTCACACCTAGAACAGGAAGAGGAGGGATGCCCAGAGCTAAAAAACTGGCCTTTTTATCCATGCCTGGCCTGGCCATCTGGGATGGCTGCCAGCTGGAGGACAGTGTTGCAGCAGAAGTCATTGCCAGTTTAGGAACTGCCACTAGAACACCTGCTGTGCTTGCTTGGGACTGCAGCTGTTGGCCTGTCAGTGCCATAAAGCTCAGTTTCCCAGCAGAGCCTTGCCAGATTTTGGCAACAGCCAGGAGCCTTAATCACACTCCTGGATGGTTGCTGGAATGTTGGGAGATCACACACTGGTGTGTTATTCCATACAGTTCTTCCATCTTTGGCCTTGGTGTTGGGAACAGAACTTAGGTGCCAAGGTCTCTGCATGGTCTTCTTTGGTTCATATAAAGGTGTGATGCTTCAAGTCTTGACAGAGTTTATTTTATTCCATGTAGTGACAAGAGGGAAGTCACCATATGAGCAGTGATGCAATGGGACTTTTAAATGCTGCATTTAATTTTGCATCTCTCTAGAATCAGAAGCTTGAAGTGTCCAAAAAAGTAGTTGAGTGTTAAAACCTGTGCAGAGAGAATTATTGGTGTTTTGCTCAAGTCATTAAAAAGTGCAGGGACAGAGCAGACCCACAGCGATGTCACAGGGCCTGGTGTTGTGTGCTGAATTCCTGCAGCACACATGGAACACAAAGCCTAGCACTATTTCTGTGTGCTCCGACAGGTGTACTTTTTCTCCTGGCTTATGTTGTTGCTGAATATAGTCTACACAGCTTCCATCACTCTTGCCATGACTCCCTCTTCAAACACCCACACGATCAGAAAAAAAATAACCCGCAGACATCCTGGATCCAACTCTTAGCAGTGACGACAATCTCATTCCCTTCTTGCTTTCTTACAAGTACACCCGGTAATAAGAAATTACAATGTAAATGCCAGTGAAACCTCATCAGGCACACCCAGGAACCTCAGGAAACGCTTGGTGTTGAAAGGACAACATTTCCTAGGGGCTGGAGTAGGACAGCTGAAGTCAGATTTTTTCAGAGATTGTCATGTCAGGAAAAAAATGTACAGCTGAGTAAGAATGTGCCCCTGTAAAAATGGTGTGTGCTCTGTTTCTCACTTTTCACACTCTGTTGCTTTCCTTCCTGCTTGCTTTCTGTGCCTTGTGAGGAGCAGCAGACCTGTCATGCCTGCCCATTTGAAGCATTACAGTAGCCTATCTGACCTCAAAAGACGTGACATGGTGCAGCTTTTGCTGGAGGTTAAATAATTGATGGGTTATTCTCAATGGGAATATGGGACTCACAAATCATTTCCACACAGAGACCCAAGAAATCACATTATAAAGGCCAGTGGAAAGTCAACAAAATGCCCTTGGGCCTGAGTAAACTTTTGTCCTAGATCACAGAGATCATTAAGTTTGAGAGAAATAGAGGTGGCATTGGAAATTGTTTTTCTGGTTCTGCAATGAAATATTTTTGTTCAATATAAAAATAAATACTTGCCATTTAGCTAAGATTATGAATTTCTTTAGCCAGCAGAAGATAATGTCCAAGGCTGGAGCCTCAGGCTTACTGACAGCTGTCTCCAACAAAGGACCCACGGGGTCTGGGCAGACTGACACTTGTGAGCTGCTGCCCTGGGCGCCTGGACATGTCCCATTTCTGTGAGCCTCCTGGCAGCACCTGCTGTCTCTGGTGTTGGCCATGGCTACCACACAAAAAGGTTGGGTACACTAAATAACAGCCAGGCATTAGTTTATCTTTCAGCAAGTGAAACAAACAAGACTTAGTCGTATCAATTTCTAAGAGGAAAGCCAATCTCCTTAATGCAGAGTATATACAATTCATTATTCACCTTGGTGAAACACAGAGTTCACCTTGCTGTGCAGGCCAGCTGCTCATTTATAAAATTGATTATGTATTCTCTAAAGCCATCTCTAGGGAGCAGCTAAATTGCCACCAAAGTCTTGGATATCCCTGTGGCTGAAGAATATTATAATAACAAGGAATAAAAGAAAGATAGGCTATGTTCTGATTTTTGATCTTTGTCAGATTTTGCTTGCCTCAAAAAGTTTTAGAAGAATGTGTTTCTCGCATAAAAGCTGCCCTTAACCTCACAGCAGGAGCACCCCAAGATGTCTTGGAATTTGAAGGCTACTATTATTGTAAAAAAGGTAAGAATTTATCTGCTTTAAATTTTTACCCCCATAATAAACAGGTGTGTGGCTCAAATAATAGCATATTGACTCTTTGATTCTGTTGCCTTAATCTAACTTCACCATTGTCTCTGTGAAGAGTAAAACAGAGAGAGGAAGGAGTATTGGTGATGATAACACTGTATGAAAAGATCCAGCAGTTTAGTATTCACTCTATATATCAAATAGCTGGGCATAAAACTGCCAAAACTTTGACTTTTCTCCAATTTTCTGGCACAATTTTTTTCCTGAAACTTATACTTAATGAAGAACTGTGCACCCTCCCCTCAATAAAAGCTGTTCTATACCAGTGTAGGTGAACATTAGAATGTAAAGCAGATACTGCTTACAAGTGGATTATGAAGAAACTGCAGAAAAATTTAAAGGCTGCATGGATTTTCCCATTTCCTAGTTTTAAATTCACATAAACCTTGTATTTCACAGTGATTTTGTAATTAGACCAGTTTTAGCTATAAACCTAATAATCCCTGAGTGACAGACTGTGGCATATGTTGTTGATGCTTTTCAAAGTCTTCTATAGTCTCTGGCTTTCAGGAACTGCTTTAGGAGGAGGCTCAGAGGAGGGACAGGCCTGTGGAAGGATGCAGGATGCTGGAGCTGCCAAGATCCAAGATAGCTGTTGGCATAGACAGTTTTGAAGGGGCAGACTGAACTCTCTGGGGGGAAGATCTGGTGCCACCTCCATGCTTAGTCAAGTGTCTCCCACACATTTCTGGGTTAAGCACATCTGTGAGCCCAAATTCTGTAGCCAGAGCTGGAAATGCGTCTGCAAGCAGGCAATTCACTTTGTTCCAAGGCCTTCCACTGCAGCCCTAAAGCCAAGGTCACAGTTGCTGGGCAAAGGCTTTTCTCTCTGCTCCTCCCTGTTGTGAAAATGCAGACTTCATGGGATGGGAGGAGGTACTCCAGTTGCTGATGCAAACACCTACAGGGTGCTTATGTTCCTTGTTTTATTTTATGCCTTCACGCCTGCCTGAGGAACAGCCCTGACTGCCTGCTTCTTTCAACCAGCACATCTGCAGCTCTTTCACAAGAGACAGTTTTGGACTCATGGGGTTGGAGTGTGAAGAGTGACTGCTGCTGTGAGCTGCACCCTATGGGGATGCATGAGCACTCCCTCAGACCTAAAATTTCTCTGTGTGCTATGTTGTGCTGGTTTTGGTCTGGATAGAGATAATTTTCTTCACAGTAGCTGTGTTTAGTATTTGTGGTGGAAACAGTGTTGATAGCACAAGAATGTTTTAGTTATTGCTGAGCAGGGCTTTCCTGCCTCACACACCACCCCAGCAGCATTCAGGCTGGGGGTGCACAAGGACTTGGGAGTGTTTTTTTAATAATTTTTCTCCTAAAAAAAAAAAAAAAAAAAAAAAAAAAAAGTCATCCTAATCTTGACAGTGCTTGACAAAGCCCCTGGGCCTGGTCTACCTGAAGTCTTGGGAAAAGACAGAAAGTCAAGGTATCTCTCTGTAAATCAGATGCATAGCACAAAAATGATCCTTGTTCAGGTGCAGACTTTAGATAGCTGACCCTCTGGGTCCATAGCTGAGTGAAATGGAGCTGTCCAGCTCCATCATATTTCAAGGTTCTCTAATTATATTTAGCTAGATCTAGGTCACTGCATTCTTTTCATTTCAGACACAAGGGCAATAGAGTAGTGGAAAGGATTTTTGAATGCACGGGGCTGTAGGTTTAGTTGAGCAAAGGTCTTTAGAGCCCTTGGGGGTGAGGGCTTAATATGTGTTTGTCTGAGTTTATAGAGGCTACGACTTCCATGTCTTAATGTTAAGAGGAAGGGCTTTGATAGCTATTGTCTGCAGACTAAATTTTAGCAACTGGATTATCCTACCTACCCTTCTCTGTACTTTCTCTTTAGCGAATTGCACTTAGCAGTGCAAGCTTTTAAGATAGAAAGTAGAAAAATATTTCAATATACTCCAGGTGTTGCTAATGCAATCTCATTTTTCTTTCAGCTGTCAGAGAATTGATCCATCGTGAGCTCCAAATGTCCCTTTCAAAACGTGCTTCCCATTATAGCATGGTCAAATGCCAGTCTGTTCCTTTTAGGGTTCTTTTGAAGAGTCTAAGATAGCTAGTAGCTTGATTTTACTTTTCCCTGACTTCTTTTTGCAGCAGATTAAGTCATTGAAAGCTGAGGGAACTTAGTTATTAGAAAAATAGAGCACAGTGTCTCATTATTCTGTATTCTCAAGACAGAGCTATTTCTTTAGTCCTGATGCATTTCTGCACACTGTTTAGCAGCAGTGCTTTTAGTGTAGCAGAACTGCAAGAAACAGGTGGTGATGCAGGAGGAGATGAATACTGATGAAATTGCATCAAAGAACTCTGTGTATTGCAGTGTTAGTGGTGTATGCATGTGTCATAGACTTGTGTATTTTCTGTGGTTTTCTGTATTATGTGCTCTGAGATGTAAAGCGTACAGCTGTAAACCAGACCATATCAGTGAGGTTACTGTATTTTTGCATTTTTTTATGGCTGGAACATGAGTTCAAGGAGGACTGAACAGTAGCTGCAGAGTGTGATGGAGACAATCCTTCAAACTGTTTTCAGAAGCTTATCAGAAAATTCTGGCACTGGTGAAAGTTCATACTCAGTGATCTGTAATGACCCTTGTGCTCCACACTGAGCAAGTGCATCTTATTGCAGATTTCCCCAGATCTATTTTTAGGGGGTAGATCTACCAAAAATCTTAAAGATGGCAAAAATCTTAAAGATGCCCTCTATGGTCCTTGGTTAAGCTTCCAGAGTGTGGGTTTGGTGGAAACATAGGGACCCAGAACATTTATGGAAAGCAGCAGATCCAGTGTGCCTCTAAATCTAATAGGCTGAAAAAGAAAAAACCTGAAACAACTCTCTCCCTCCCTGCTTTTCCACAAATTCCCCACATCACCAGGCTGAAGGCAGGCCCATTCTTGTTTGGAGTCTTCAGATGTGAGCCTCTTCTGTGTCTCTGAGCGAGATTAATCTCTCCCTCATTTAACAAAAATGTTATTTCTGCCAAACATCAAGAGAGAATTCGTACCCAAGTATCAAAACATCTTTGCATGCACAGTATTTGGATCTAAAATGGAGAAAAAGAACTCATCCAGCTTTGACATGCAAATGCTGGCTGTCTAGAAAATGAACCCCAAAAAGCACTGCTATCCAGGATCAAAAATTCCATGCCCAAATGCCTTCTGTGTGGAGTTCTGCCAGCTGTACAGTACCTGCAAGGTTAGGGCACACAAGTCAGCAAGACATAAAAAGTCCCAAATAAAGAACTTTACCTGAAATACAAAATGAGGTGCTATGGTCACCTGGGAATTGGGGAGCACCTTGAAGCATTTTCTTACTGCAGACCACAAGGTTTGTAAGATGTGCCTGCATGGCTAAACTGGGGATCTCAAGAATATGGAAATGCTGTGATCTGCCTTTTAAAGTGGTCCTTGTGCACCAGTGTCCTTTGGGATCTTATGAGAAGTCTTAATCAAGTAAATCTTTTCAACAGCACGTCTTTTAACTGTACTTCTAAACTGTACAAAATGTAGGACTGTTCAAAGGCCCTGACTTCCTTCAAGGTTCTTTTCTTTAGCCTCATTCCTATTTCACTGCTGTGACACTTCAAATGAAGAAATTTGATGACCCTGTGCTGCTCAGTGTTTGGCAGTCGTACAATTTCAAACAACATATTTCTATTATTTGGAGGCCAGGCATCACTGAGAGAAACAGATTCAGCTGCAATAACCTTTTCTAGAATTATCCTGCTAATAAATCAGTCTCAGCAGAATTGTACCAGACCTGTGTGCGATCCCATGCTGTGCTGTCTTCTGTTCCAACACACACTGGGGAAAAATGCCTTGAAGAGTTCGTAAAAGGGAACTGCATTCTATCAGAAAAAAATCGACACAACCCCCAGGTACCTCAGTCCCACTTAGGACACAGAGCTGTATATTGCCTTGTGTGCTATGAACTCCTTCAGTCAGGCACTAAGCCTTGCAAATCACAGTGCTGTGTCAGTATGCAGAGTGCTTAACAACACCCTGTAAGGTGCAGGTACACAAAATCCCAACTTTCTACCTGGTTTTGGGTCTTCAAACAAGGTACATCTTCAGGGAGCATTAGGTAGTGGAAGAAGTTCTTCAAATAGGGGTATTCACACTTTGTTACCCACAAGATCTCAAAACATTAGTTTATATTTATTAAGGCATAATAATGTTCCCATAACAACGTTCTCAGTCCATTTCAATGTCTCCTTTCCCTTCTGTGCTCTAGGTTACTCCTTGCTTCAATATCTTCTGATATGCAAAAGGCAAACCAAAGCAATGCAAAACTGTGAGTGAGGATCATACAGAGATCCTCTCCAGAAATTAAAAAAAAAAAAAAATCAAATAAAATTTGGTCTCTCCCTGCTGTGTGAAACAGAGTATTATGAATTGTGTCTATACCCAAAAGCAATGTTACTAGAGTTGGTCTTCCACTTAATTACAGAAGCAAATGAAGAAACACAACTTGTAAATATCAAACAAAATGAGACAGCTTGATACAAATATTTTACATTTATTGGAAGAGTACAGTAAAAAGGGGACTGCAGACTCATTAGTGGTAACTGGTCCAACGGAGAAGACAAAGGACTATTCAAAAAATTCTGCAGTCTACAAAAATTCTGAAAATCTGTTATATAACAGCCTAGGAAAATAAAAAGTTAGCTTGAATTCTAAGGTGTAACTTTAAAGTATATAAAAAATTGGCAAATAAATAAAGTTAAAATGCAGATCTATTTAAAATTATAAAGGACCGACAACTGGCAACTGTATAACATAGTTATCATTTTCAGACTTGATTAAAAGCCAGATAAACTCACAAATGTTGTTCCTTTTTTTAAAATTTTTATTTTATTTTACATGTACTTTAGGGAAGAAGCACCCATTTCCAGTGTTATGTATTATCAATTTGTTTCACAAATACATTACTTTTAAACAATAAAGAGCATAAAAAGGTGCTTTACCTGATATTAGACTTGCTGGTGCATATTTTGGCACAAAATTGAGAATTGAATAGATACCTAAAGACATCTGCAAAAGGCATCTGTGCCCACTCAAGGCTACTGGTGACAAAAGTCTGGCTTGTGAGAGCAGGCCAGTGATGTGAATTTCCCTCCTTCCCCAACACCCCTGCTCTGTGTCCAGCTGCCAACAGTTACACAGGAAAAGCAACACATGCAGTTTTAAAATCAACAGTCCTACAACCTCAGCCCAAGTTTCATCCCCGGAAGTCCTTTAATAGAAGGTACGAGGCAGGTGTTTAATGTTGGCTTTCACTTCTCAATATTTCTCTTCAGGAGTCTGCCTGCCTTTTGTGGCCTGTGTGATGAACCTATATAATGGGGTTTTCTTCCTATTACATGTTTTCAGCATTTTAGTGAAAATTAAGTGGGAAGCTTGGTGGAAAAAAACCAAATTACCTTGTGATTTACAGGTAGTGGTACAATTAACATTGGAAACAGACATGTAAAAAGACGTTTCAGTTGAGACCCAGTGCAAGATCATTTCCCTGTACATAACAATAATGCTTATCTTCTGGAATTCCACGTCTCAGCACTTCATAGTGTGTGTGGGGGGGAGGGGGGATGTATAACTAATCACTATAAGTAAATGTTGTATGACATAGTGAATCCAAATTTCTGAAAGCAAAATTATGAAAATTAACACTATCAGAAAAGGTCTGTCAAGGCTTAGGTGGAATTAAATCATTGCCGTTGATTTTGAAGATACTGAATTTGGCCTGACTGCAAAATCTCAAGAAGCTTATTTAGCTTTATAATTCTCCCTATGTGGAGTAGGATGTTCTGTATTGTAAACCAGAATGTTGTTCCACTGATGTATTTTGTGATGTGGACAATTCATGATATAGGGTCTACAATTTCATTAAAAATGTGATTTGAACAATGTGCTTCACCTTGATTCATGGTTACTTCCGTTTTCACACAAACACATTACCCTAGGCATCAAAGTATAACATCACCACAGTACTTCTGAATTAAACAAAAGCAGGAGTGTATTTGGACTTTTTTCTCACCAGAACAACTTCTTTTGATAAGTGAAAGGGTGCCATCTGTGGTACATGGAGCCTTCCAAATGACAAAGTATCTGGGAAATGCAACAGTACAGATTATTACAGCAGAGCTCAGCTGGAAGTGTAAGATTACTGCAGCCCTGTTTAAAGAGCAGAAAGATTCTTAGGGAATTAAGGCAACAGCTCAGAGTCAATCGTTTATATATCAGTAATCCACAAATTTTGCATTATTACCTGCATGTAACAATGATGGAATTCTTCATATATTGAGAAAGACTGAGCTTACTGAAAAGAGTACTCTGCATTTTTTTTTTAGTAATGGAAAGTTCTGGCTCATACTTTCAACATATGTAATATGAAGAGGGAATCACTGATCTGATTTTTCTTTAAAAAAGCCTAATTGCCTTACATTGATGAATAGCTTCAATGGCTGGCTCACTTACTGTATTCACAAAATGTAAATATCTATAAACATTTGTGTTTCTAAAACTAGATGACAGTTCCAAACAGAACAATTCAGGATTTTTTCCAAGTGTTCTGTGCTCTGTGTGAATCCCAGGTTACCACGCTGGTTCAGAAGCTGTATTTATCTAAAAACAATGAATCAATTAACTCAAGTTGTATTTACATGTTCCACTCTGGGAGACAGAGGAAGAAAGAATCTAGTTCATTGCTCTTCTATGTTTTCAATTTATGACCTCAGTCAACTAGATTTTAGGGTTTTATACATTTTTTGTAAGTATGCCTAAGCGTTTTTTATGCATCTGAGATATCTAAATGAACTACCCCTCCATAGCTACAATCTCAAACACCTGCAAAACAACGTATGTAGCTACTGACCTAATTAGTCTTTTATCTCACACCCCCCACCCCAATATAAACATTCTCAAAATTGTAATTTAAGTCCTGCCTAGATGATGCCTGAGAAAATGGTGCTCTGAACAGCCAAAAATATACAAGTACCTGAAAACCAAAAAATTCTGAGTTAACACCCAAGTTCTATATCTGGACATATATTCCAGCTGAAATTTTGTATCAGAGAGAAGGGGACATAATGGTTGGTGGAGGTAGCATTCCCTGTAAGAGAACAGTAAATATATCTCCGAACCCTTCTGTTTTATATAGTAGTAAGGCTGAAATACAGACATTTCTTTTGCATATTTTACAGAGAAGCAATATGGATTCCAGGGCTGAAACTGTGAAAGCTTAAAGACAGGGGTTCCAGCTCCTATTCTATGTGGTACTTATTATAATGAACACAATGACTCTGATAACTGAATGTGAAAGTAAGTAAAAATGTTGGAGCTACCGGGCAGATCTTGCTGGAATTTTCAATGAGAGACTCTTCCCTTCATTGAAAAGTAAAGTTGAGTACTAATAACATTCTAACAGGCAATTCTGCAATGCATGTAGGAGCTGGAAATCACAATTCAGTACCACTTTGAGGAAAGAAATGGTAGTAACACTTGGCTGTTCATAATGTGACAAGTGAAAGGATTCTTCCATTTCACCTTGGAGCTTTCCACCTTTAAACTTTATCTGTTTATAATAGGGAAGCTACCTCAGGGGGCACTTACTCTTAGAAAAACTTAATAGGTTTCTGTGGTTGATTCACTTTCCAAGTAAGTTGTTGCTGATGATTAAGGACTGCTCTTTTGTTTGTTTGTTTGTTTGTTTTGTTTTTCAGTAAATCTTCAGAAGGAAACTGGAAGAAAACATTTTTAATAGAGCTGATATTTCAAACTGACCAGATCTCTTAAAAACTAATGGTTGTTTGGAACTTCAGGAATACTGGACTTGCCCTGTACTTGCCATGCACCTTCTAATTACTAACTGAGGTCCTGTATTACCGGAAGTGAAGGACTGCATGAAAACCATTCTAGGAAGAAAAAAAAACATAACTTCATTGGTAGCAGGGGTATTCTTCCCTGACTTGCCTAGGAAGAAATTCCTTCCAGCAATATCTGAAGTCCTTTTGTGCTTTAGAGGAAAAAAAAAAATGGAAAACTCTTCCTTTAATAGCAAACTATTTTATGCTTAGCCATAAAAATGTTACAAATCCAAGTGCACTGGTGCAAAACAAATATTCCTAGTGCCTACAAACAGCACAGCTGTTACAGAAAGTGAACTCTCTCAGCTTCTTTCTCCTTATTTAATCTTCATAGTGAGTTATTATTTGTGATAACCAATTATTTTCAGAACTGCTGAATACCATGTTTGATGACACTATTTACACACTAGCTTAGGTCTTCAAATATTGCACTCCCTCAAGTCTGTGAGTAGCACTGACATTTAGAGGATATGGCAGCAGGAATACTGGAAACAGGGCAAGTATTTAATCACTGTTAATATTTGTGAAGCAGCACATCTGGGAAAATGGGAGGGGAGACTGGTAAATGCTTCTGAGACTGAGCTACACTGTAACCTCAGAAAAATGTGGGGTTTTTTTCTCCTTTTCTGTTTTCCTTATTACCTTTGCAATGGTGCAAAAAAGGTAAAAAAATAGTTATATAGAGATAACAAATGGGTAGCTTCATATTCAGTTTTAATGATGTGCTTGTAGGATTTAAGTCAGCATAACAGGTGGTCAAAGACATGAATGAAAAAATACTTAATTATGAATAACCTAATATTTCCTTAACCAGTTTTCTCTTTCCTGTCAGTAAGAATGGGCTTTACCAGCTGCAGTTTTCATTGATGGCCTTTTGGTTACGCACTTCCCAATAACAATTTCCAACAAAGTTTTAGGCAACTCTGCAAAAAGGCATATTTTTGTTAAGAAGAAATGCAATATAACTGTAGTTGATAAATGGAAAGCTAGTTCATTGGTTTTCAGAGAAACTAATGAAAATGCACATTTCAAAGATAATGCCTTTGTGGGATGCTAACTCTACAACATCACTCTGCTGAAGCAAGATTTGTTTCCAGAGAAGATACTTTTCACTATTTTATTTTTCATTAAATAAAGAAGCTTAGAAAACCTTATGATTTCACTGATGACTGGACTTGGAAGCTAATATGTACTTATTTTCTACTAAAAAAGGGATGCACTTTTTGCCATCAAAGCAATTTTCTTAAAATAATGAATGCAATTCCTAGAGATTACATGAAAATAAAAGATAACCTGTTGAATTCCCTCTCACATTACAAGCTAAGCATAACAGTATTCAGAGTTTCCTACACTTACCAGTGTAAAATAATTCAGGATTCCCTCAGGGTCCCTCTGGTTGTGACAGTGTCAGTGTAACAACCTAACCTGAAATCCATGCTTGCAAAAGAGACCTAAGCCTAACTTCTTGGTTAAGCTCTCTGTGATAAACACAGTACATGAGCCAAATGACCAGGATCTGGCTAACCTAGTAAGATTAATCTGACAAGATTAAATCATCAAAAGGCCATGGAGAGAAGATATTGCAGCTTTGCTTCTTTAGTGCCATGTCCTCCTTTTAAATTTCATGGCATGGCAGGCTTGGTTGTGAATGCTCCTGTGAGAGACCTACAGTATCAACAGGTATGGATTCCACTTTCTAAATTTAATAGTTTGAACAATTACAAGTCAGACGTGACGAACAAATTCTGCCACAAACTGTTAAATTCATAATACAAAAAACCTGATATTTCAATTTAAATAACTGAAAAGACATATACCTCTGTTGAAATTTATTCTATACCTATAAAGCCATTCTGGTGTTCTCCCAAAGTATTACTAGCTTTGAACTGAACTGGTGCCTACTTCAGTAATTGTAACACATTTTCCTAATGCTGTAAAAATCCCCTGTTTTAAAAAGACTTTAAATTTTAAATTTAAACAGAAGTGTGATATATATGTATGGATGTTAACTATTTCAGAATAAAATGTTAGTACTGTTTTTATCCTTCTGTGAGAGTCAGGATGATGACTGGTTAATTTATGACAAATAAAACAGTATTTTATTTTATCTGAATAAAGCAGTATTTCTTGCTGTAAAGAGGGCATATGGCAAAGAAACAGTCCATCTCTCTAACAAAAGAATATTAACTCCCTAGAAAAGCTATGAACACTGACACTGTTATCCTTACTTGCAGACTTCAGGGATGCATATGTAAGGAAATGCAGTTGGATGAATCTTGGATTTTCCCAAATGATTGTGAAACATTTCTTAAATCTTAGTACACTTGCATTAACATGCTAGCAAATTAAGGCACAGACTCTGTGTACTACCTAGAAGCATACAAACTAACAAGAATGTTTCCTATTGCTCTTGAAAAATATCTCTGGGCTACTAGAAGTACAGAACTAAGTAAATATGTCCAGTACACTTACAATGGAAGTTTTAATTTATGCCACCGAGTTTTCCAAGCACTACACTTTCATGGGTATGTGTACATATACGCTTCCTTATCTCCAAGAAAAAATCACTTAACAAAATGCAAGAAGCACTTACCATTCCTTACAGCTGGATGCTGACAGTACTACCTCAAATGCAGGCGACGTACTCCCACACAACCATTCACTGTTGTAGTTGGACACTAATTCCTATGTAACAGATAAATTCTTCTAGACTACACATATTTTGGTCACACATAGCCTTAAACCACCACTCAGCACTACTGCAAATAGTACCCTAACAGAAATAAAAATGTAATGTAGCCACTGACTTCACTACAACTCAATCCCACTGTAACACTAAGGCTAATTAACATTCCAGATGCTGTGTTACTTACAATCCCTGTTTCTTACTTGCATTAGCAGCAACTGGTATCCCTTGATCTGAACATTTTAGTTAATTCCTAGAAATATTTTAAGCACCTTCACGCTGGCACTCAGACAGGGATACAGTAACTTGTTCCTATTTCTATGCAGAGCCCTAGAAAAGAATTCCAGCTGCAAAGAGGACCCCTAAGTAACAAATGGTGCACTTCCTCCCTTCCCTATCTAGTAAGTTCTAGTTCTTTCTGGCTTTTTTTTTAATATATATTTATATGTATATATATACAAACACAAGGTTTATATTCTTGGTGCATTTAAACCTTGTTTATCCCCAGTCTTTTGATATTTGATTGCAATAATGTAAGAAAAATAGAAGGTTAGTATTTCTACTCTGCTGTTCCCTGTCAGAGGCTTTAAACATACTTCTTTCCTTTTGGTTGTTTGAACAACTGCCTCATGCCATACAGAAGTAACATTTTCCTTTGGACACTATGCATGAAATGTTCTTTTGTTCAGAATAAATTTTTCCATGTTCCAGCTGCATTCTGAGAATTTTTACCAATATAAGGGTCAAAAGCAAGTCTAGCAACATATTCTTTAGCTCCTCTAAGATCAATGATATTTGTTATCTGCTGCCATCATTAATAAACCTCCTTTTCTTGGCCTACTACTTTCACATATTTTTGGAAGGCAGATAGTTTGCAGTATTTCTTAGCATGTGCACTCAAGACTTTATATTGGTCGTCTTTTTCTAAAATAAACATAGATAATCATAAAAGAAACGTATTACTGAATTCTGATGGCATTGAAGGCAAAAAAAAAAGTGATTTAAGTAGATCACATAAAAGGGCAGAAGTATTTCTATTGTAAGGTAATAAATGCACAAGTAATTCAACTACCAAAAAATTCTGGAGTTTTCCATTCAGTAAGCATGTTTGCATGCAGAATCTAACTGAGCTTCATGTTTAAAACAAAGTATCACCTACACATATCAAATGTGGAAAGAATTTAGGAAAAAAAAAAAGCTTCTAGTTGAAATACTTGTCAAAACTGTCTTCAGTTTTAAGGCCAACATGTATGACAATCCCCACATTAATATGCTGACATACAGGACAGGGATAGCAGAGTGAGAGCACAGCTTAAAGTAGAATACCTCTGAAAAATGTCACTAGCCATTATTTGTTGTAAAACAGATAGAAGCCACAGTCCCTTAAATTTATAGTATGTGCTTTCCTATGTACATGTAACCTAAATTACAGTACTACTGTGACTGGATATATAGCATTTCGCAGTATATATCTTTAATGCAGGTGTAGACACCATTCAAGATGGTACACCAGTTAATTTCAAAGTAATCCTAGAAGAATATTACAAATAATGCTGTATAAATGCATAGTGTTTGAGAGAAACAATTACTTCACTGGAAAATAAAGTTCCAGACATTGAGTTTGGCACTTCTTCATCACTATGTCACTTTCTTTTTGATTGAAGACAGCTCTTTCTGAATCTCACTGAATTTTGGCCTGTTTTCTGGCTTGTAGTCCCAGCATCTCTGCATTATTTTATATATTTCTTCTGGACATTTTTGTGGCACAGACATTCGGTAGCCTGGTACACAGAAAAAGTGGGGAAAACTTTTAGTGCTGAAAACTGATGCATAATGACAAATCTAAAAAGGTAAGAGCAAAGTTCAATACCATTTTATTTAAAAAGACCTTCAAGGCAATATGAGGAACATCTTCAATATATAACCTATACATCAGAGATAATGATGAAATTAATTAAAGCTCGGGTACCAGTGACATTTAAGTTGGGCATGCTAAACTGTCAGTTTGTCATTGCTCGTCCACAATAACAGCAATTTTCATAGATTTCTTTCATGTATCTTAGGAAGTAGCTACCCTCTGGTTTTCAGTTGTATTTCCTTACTTCCCCCCAGTGAGGAAACTGATAATAAAAACTAAGATGGGAGGTAATTTCTTTGGTCTTTTGAAGATGTATCAACTTTTATTCTCACATTTCTTCCATTTTTTGGCTCCTTAAGGAAGGCCCTCCCCATTTGCACTTTAGTAATTAATTTTTCCTCCCTCTGTTTTCTTAACTTTTGTATCTTTCCATCTTAGCTCTCTTTCTCTTCCGGCTTGCTTAGATAGGCAGTGGCTTCCACACATCTCTGCTGCCATCAGCTGAAGGAGTTCTCTGACTCGGCAATGAGCAGGAGAATGGACAATCAGTTAAAGTAAATTAGCTGCTAATCATTCAAAAGTCATAGGTAAGTGGCTCTCAGGCATATCATCAATACCCTGGACCACAGAAGTGTACTCACAGCCGTAAAGACAATTTCCCAGTGAGTAGAAAATCGGGAAACATGCCAGGAGGATTGTATGTATGAACAAGGAGCTTCTGGCCAAAATCAAACACAAAATCAGGTAATGGGAGGAATACCAAAACACTCTCTGAGCCTCCAGGGATGAAGTTAAGAAAGACAAAGCCCAGAAGGAATTGAATCTGGCCAGGGGTGTCAAAGACAGCAAGCAGGGCTTCTCTAACTATGCAGGGGACAAAAGGAAGGCTTGAAAAAATGTGTGCCCACTGCTGAATGAGGCACTGAGGAACTCAGCAACACAGGACAGGGACAAGGCTGAGATACTGAATGCTTTCTTCATTTCAGCCTCTACTAGCAAGACCAGCCTTCAAGATTCCCAAGCTCCAGGGATCAGTGGGAAAGGCTGGAACATGGACAATGTACCATGGTGGAAGAGGACTTGGTCAGAGAATACTTGGACAGCACACTTGGAAAGCACACTGGACCTAGTTAAGTCCAGGAGCTCTGATGTACCTGTGAGTGCTGAAAGAATGGCCTGATGTCACTGCCACACCATCCCCAACAATCTTTCACACATCACTTTGACTACTGGGAGGAGTACCTGAAGACAGGAGTAAAGCAAATATCACACCTATCTTCAAGTCAGAGTACCCAAGGAACTGCAGGCTGGTCAGCATCACCTTGATCCCAGAAGGTGATAGAGCAACTAGTGCTGGAAACAATTTCCAGGCACTGGAAGTACAAGAAAGTCATCAGGAGTAAGCATGCAGAAAGTCAGCATGGATTCACTAAGAGCAAGTCATGCTTGACCAATGTGAGAAACTTCTTCAATGAGATGAGTGGCCTGGTATGTGAGGGGATTTCACTACAAAATCCTCACAAAGACACCTTTGAATTTATGGGCTAGATGACCAGACAGGGAGGTGGATTGAAAACTGAGGCTGAACAGTGACCCCTGAAGGGAGGTGATGAGTGGTACAAAGCCTGAGTGGATCTGCAGGGTCAGTACTGGGTCCAGTCCTGTGTCACACCTTCATTAACGCTGTGGATGAGGGGCAGGTGCGCCCTTGGCGATGATAACACAGCGCTGGTGCACACTTGCTGGAGGCACCGAGCTGTGAGGGGGGTCTGATAGACCAGAGGGTCGTGGTGCCATCCAGAGGGACCTGGACAAGCTGGAGAGACGAGCTGACAGGAACCTCAAGCAGTTCAGCATAGGAAGAACCAAGTCCTGCAGCTGGGGAAGAACAACCCCAGGCACCAGCATGGGCTGGGAATGCCCAGTTGGGAAGGAGTTTGTCAGGAAAGACCCTGGGGCTTCTGCTGGACACCAAGGGTTGAACATGCACCAGCATGAACTCTTCCAGCAAAGAATGCTAATGGCACACTGGGATGCACAACAAGGAGTGCTGCAGCAGGTTGCGGGAGATCATTTGTCCCCTCTGTTCAGTACTGGCTGAGGCCACATCTGGAATGTTCGGTCCAGTTCTGGGCTCCCCAGTACAAGACAGACATGAGCACAATGGAGGGAGTCTCATGAATGACCAGAGAGATGACGGAGGCACTGAAGCATCTCTCTCTTCTATGATGAAATGCTGAGTGAGCTGGAGTAGCTCTTCCTGGAGAGGAGAAAGCTCAGGGGGTCTCAGCAATGTATATAAACACCTGCAGAGAGGGTGCAGAGGATAGATCCAGGCTCTTTCTATGCCCAGTGACAGGACACAGAGGTGATGAGCACACACTGAAACACAGGAAATTCCTCCTAAGCATCAGGAAACACTTTTTTTCCCGCGAGAGTGACTGAGCACAGAAAGGTGGTGGAATTTTCATCCACAGAGATATGCAAAAGCCAGCTGGACGTGATTCCTGCTTGAGCTGGATGGCTGGACTAGAGGACATTCAGAGGTCCCTGCACACCTCAACCATTCTTTGTGATTCCACAAAATTGTTTACCACATGTAGCTCTGAGCAAATGACAGGAAGTGTACAATGATGTGAACAGGACTCTACAGAACTAAATGCAGCTCTGTGACTCCAGACTCACTGCACAGGTCTCTGTATCTCTCTTTCTAAAGAATAGAGCAATGACACTGATCTTCTAAAACAGGTAAATCTGAGAAGTATTTTTGCTTTTTTTCATACTGCATGCATTTGCTCTAGGTAGTGGATAAATGCATGTAAGTTCCAACAAGGATGGCTCAGGCTCTAAGGATTTGATTTGACCTTTAAGGAGAAACTTCAGTATCACCTACACATAGCACTTCTAGAAATAATAAACACTGACAATGTGTGTAAATCTGCAAACCAGAGTTTTTTTGTTTGTCATTTGTTTTGTTTTAAATAATGTGGAAGTTTTACTAGCTTAAAACCTATTTATAAATTATACAGTAATACTATGTAGGGAAGGAACAGTTCTGAAATGCCACTAAAGATGATTAAAATAAATCCAAGTCCTAAAATCCTTCTCACAGTTATTTGCTATTTTCAGTAAAAGCCTTTCGATTATTTTGTAAAAGATAAATGCAGCTTGCAATGCTCAACTAGCTTACCATTCTCCACCATAATTGCTAAATCTTTGTGTGAAATGATTTAATAAAGAAGATGGAATGATACTGATTTTTTTCTGGAAATTTAGAATATTTATACCTGCATTAGCATAATCTTAAATAATTCATTCTGTTCAAGCTGCTGATTTGCACAGCAGTAAATCCCTCCTTTCCATCTCACCTGTTAGTTCTGCAAAAATAAAAGTCAGCATGCTCTAAGTCTTACAACCTTTAAGTTACAGGTCAGTGTATTCCTGTTTTTTCAAACAGCCTACATACACCACCCTACTCCTCCCAGAGAGCCAGATTCAGCAATTTAGAAAACCTCACATTGTTTTTGCTAAAGTTGCTACAAAACTTGTATGTTATTTCTTGGCTTTCTTATACTGTATCCTTACAATTTATCCAGCATTTCTTTCATTCCCTATGAATAATTACCTTTCTCAACTTGCTCTCGTGCTTGTTGGTTGGTCATTCCAGGGTATGGGCATACTCCTAAACTGAAGGTCTCCCACAAAAGGATTCCAAAGCTCCATACATCACTCTCAGATGTGTATCTCCCTAAGAAAAGAAAAGCAAACCTTCACCTTAACATACAGAGAAACTGGTGTTTCAGATAACCGTGGCCCAAATTTCCTGTAAAGGTAAAAGTGTTACATTGGCAAGCTTCAGGCAAAACAAAGCCACAGCTACTAGTAAAACATTCTACAGATTTCACAGTCTCCAGTATTTTAAGGAAGGAAAAAACGAAATTAAAGCCAAGACTTTGGAATAACATAAGCTAACTCTCAGTTCTACTATTATACACAAACCATACCAGTCTGTCATGCAAGTTAAGAATTTCTCTCCTTAATGTACTAAAACATTTTTCCTTTAATATAAAAGGACTGAAATATGTCAGGGTTTTCCTCCTCATTTACAACTGCTTTCAATTCTAAATATCTTTTAAAAAATTACCTTTCCCAGTTTTCCATTTTAGCATGGCAGTGTTTATTCTGAGAGGAGTTACCACCAACACTATTTGTAGTGCGAAGAAGGCTTGGTTCTCACAATTTGAGAAACTAATCTCTGAAAATCAAAGTATGGCTGGGTCCTACAAAGCTGACACACCCTATTCAGTTAAAGTAAAAAAATCAGGCCTGCTGGTTCCATTGCCTCCAACTATGCTTCAGAGATATCAAAATAAATAATTGATAGATAATTGAATTCTAAGCCTCTTTGTGAAATGACAGCTTTCTATTGCAGGAAAAAGGAGACATTTTGCAGCAGAGGTCCCGGATGGATTCACATTAGAAAATTAAGACTCCTAGCCTTTTGCAGCAGAATCAGTGAACGTTACCTTTAAAATCCACTTTCAACATAATTCTCAACATTTTTCATGACTGTTCTTCTTTGTTCCATACTGTTACTTTGTATTTGTGTCTTTATTCTTTAAAAACAACACCTGTGAATGTATTGTTTATCTCTAATCATCAAACAAACCAAATTAATCCACTTCTGACTGGAAAAAAGGAAAATACATGTAAATTATAGTGACAGTTGATGACAGTGACAACTGTTCTGACATCAGAATATTCAGTTTACTCTTAGACTAAATATCACTTCCAGCTGTGCTATGTTAGCCTGTGTGCATCATAGGTGGCAATTATAGATATTCACTATGCTCTCTGAAGTAAGATTAGTTTTCTTGTCTGTGTATCAACTCCCCACAGTTGGGCATCCAGTAATTTAACACTTTTCACTGAAAGTATTCAGCAGATACAACATGGGTGATTAGCTGGGTTTTTTTAAAAAAAGTACAGGTTCTGCACAGTTAATTATATTTTCTGCTATTACGTTATCTGAGGGGAAGAAGAAAAGATTTGTTTAGAAAAAAACCCCAAGTCCTCCCCACATTACTATTAGCATCACAAATAATTCAAAATATTGTAGGGAGTAAACATACATATCAAATGTATTTTAATTTTGAAAGATGGGGAAGTAAAAATACCCCATAATTATCCTGAACATATGATGGTTTTGGTGGGGTAGAATTAATTCTATTCACAGTGGCAGGTACAGGGCTGTGTTTTGGTTTTGTACTGAACACAGAGTTGATAATTCAGAGATGTTTGTGTTATTGCAGAGCAGGGACTGCACAGAGCCCAAGGCCTTTCCTGCTTTTCACACTATCATGCTGGTGAGGAGGCCGGTGGTGTGTAGGAGGTTGGGAGGGGACACAGCCAGGAAAGATGACCCCAAAAAATATCCCAAAGGGATATTACAGATCATGTGACATCACAGTCAGTGTATAAAGTGGGGGGAAGAAAGAGGAAAGGGGAATGTTTGGAGTGATGGGGTGTGTCCTCCCAAGAATGGCATAGAATGGCTCTAAACAGCACACACAGAACCAAAGGTCCCACTTATCGAAAACTCCAGCGGCATCTGAATTTTGCTTCTGAGTTCTGACACAATGTCCTAACCACTTCATTTGCCCTAATCTGGTTTCTAGCCTTCACGACTTGTGTTTTTTCTTAATTTAACATACTTTAGTGACTGGTCTTAATTCATCACACACGGTGACTTCAGCAGGGACTAAAAAAGAACTTTTTTTGTAGCTTCTTAAGCACATTAGCATTCATGTAGTGGCCAAATGACCCTATTCCTTATTTTCTTCCAACCTTTGAATCTTGATATTCAGGACTGACCTGGCCAAAGGTTACCCACTAGCTTTGCGTATGAACTGAAGATTTAGTTTATTTCACTTTGCTACCTTAAATACGTCCAATCTTACCTACACAAATCAATGCAATTCTTACAACCTTATTATTAGAATGGAAAACAATAAAACACAATCCATTAAGTTTTACTCCTATCTTTCAAAGGAGTGGAAAAAAATATCCTTCAAAAACACACAGAGATATTTCACGGCATTCTGAAAGTTGAATATTGACTGCTGAAAGTTGAATATTGACTGCTGAACATACTAATAGAAGTTTGAGACAGCTTATTTCCCAAACATTTCAGAAAATTACTTATAGCTGCTGGAATATGTATGTGCTTTAGAAAACACAAAATAAGTAGATGTTAATCAACAATCCCCTCTTCTCCTGTATTGTGCAGAAAAAAACAGACTCAGCAGAACAAAGTGAAGGTGCTGTCACAAGAGCCTCTTTCCTGCTAAATGTGGCCAACTGGACCACATATGGTTAAAAGGATAGGTTTTCATAATACTGTATGCCTTTCCAAAATAACAAAAAGAAAAACCTGAAACACCTTTTTATAGTGGATCAAACACCCAAGACAGCAAAGCATTCACCAGGGAATGCTGGCAACACTAATATCTCTTAGAATAATTAGTAATACAAGATTAAATACTGCAACTGAATTTACGGTCAGCCTTTTAAAGGGAAGATCTGCTTTACTGTGTTATGTCATTAACTGCTGCAAAAGTGGTCATGTGAGGAAGCATTCTGCTATGAATCATAATTCACAAACCTATGATTTCCAATGCATAATTTCTGAAAAAAAAACTGTAAGAAATGGCAGAAATATTTATAGACACTTCAAATGAAGAATTTAAAGTATCTTATTCTGTGCACTCAACTAAAAAACTGGTTTAGAGAAGCACATTCAAAACATGCCATTTATTAAATGTGCTGCTTCTTCACAGCTTACTTTACCTAGAACATATTTTTCTGATTTCATATAAGCAAAAAAAGCTAGGAGCTTCAGCTTCTACTTCTGTTCTGGAACTATTATCCATGTAGTGTGGACCACTTCCCTCAGTGATAAATAATGAATTTTTATCCCCTATATAACAACCTAGTGGTACACAAAAATGCAGGTAAAGAAAAACTGCAGTTAAAAAACCCGAAAACAATACAATGACTATATTTTTCACCAATGCAATGTGTTATCTAATACAGTGTTCTAGTCCTTCAACACTTTCTACTGTTTTCAATGAGGGGCCATAAATATGCAGAACTTGCTATTCATTTTGCTAACAAGCATAATTTAGATGACTGATGAGGTTGCCTACAAGAATGAGTCATCAACAGAACCAAAGCACTCTGCTATTGCTGCATAATAGCAATTCTGATGTTGCTGCCCTGTTGTTTTTCAGTGGCAAAACTGTGGTTTTTACATATATCAGACTGATATATTAAAATTAAAATTATTTTAAACATCATTAATTTGAACAGGAGGAAAAGAATTGTATGTATATACACTTGAATATTGTGGCCCTGGTGCTTTTTACTGTACTTTGGATTTTTTTTTTTTCTTTTTTTTGCAAGAAAATCCAGTTATGTTCTTACCATAGTTCAGAGCTTCTGGAGCAGTCCACTTGATTGGAATCTGCTTTAGGCCTGACGATGAGTACACGCCATCATCCTCCTGCCGGGACATCCCAAAATCGCTTATTTTCAAAATGCTGCTTTCACCTACCAAGCAGTTCCTTGCAGCCAGGTCTCTAAATTAGAAAAAGAAATAATCACCCACATTTTTACAGGTTTAAAGTATTTGGAAGTCATTTAAACTGACTGAGCCCCTCAGCCAAGACGGTCATGCCTCTCAGAGGCCTATTTAGAAAAGGGTAAAAACCACTTTACAGCAGTTGTGGGGAAAGAGAAGTGAGGGAAGGGGAAAAAACAAGTCAGAAATAATCCTATGAAGAAGTGAGGGAGGAGATGCTGGAGATGCTCCAAGTGCCTGAGCAGAGATTCTCCTGCAGTCCACGGAGAGGAGCCGCAGCGGAGCAGGGGAGGAGTGCAAGGCTGAAGTTGAGGAACTGTTATGGACAGACCACACTACCCATTCCCCATTCACCCCTTGGGGGAGAAGGTGAAGGATTTCAGACTGAAGGAATGCCTCAGAAGAAGGGAAGGGAAAAAGGTATTTCAGTTTTTGTATTTTATTTCTCACCATCCAACTCTATTTTACTTTGCAATACATTAAATTCATGTTATCCAAGTTCAGTCTGTTTTGCTATGATGGTAACTGGTAGGTGATTTTCTTGTCTTTATTTTGATCTCCAAGTTCTTCTGTCTTGTTTTACTTCCCTGTCCTGTTGAGGATGGGGAGTGAGAAAGCATCTGTGTGGGTGTCTGGCAGCCAGGCAAAGTTAACCCATCACAACTGCCCTCCATGGCCACAGAAATAAACCCCAGACTAACGAATTGGATCCTACGCAAAATGAAAGAGAATGTGATGAAGCATCCTGAAATGTGTTCAGGATGTGTTTCAGTGAGAGATCTGAGAAACAGCTCCACCATCCCTCTGCCTGTTAGAATTTCTACCAAAAGTTTAAGAGCTACTCAGCACAGAAAAAGAATTTTGGTTCAGTGATGGATGAGAAGCTCAGAAAGTCAATTCCCTCCCTTCATCTCAAATTTGTTTAGTTTTTAAATTAGGAGGCATGCAGTTATATCTGATAAAAGACCTACTATGGCTTCCTACATGCTAATAATACATTATAAACATACTATTTGTATATTAAATTTCAGGGTTTCACAGCTGTTTATTATACAACATAATAAAATACATATTATTATTCCCATTGTAATGTAATTAAATGTAAGAAATTTTTAAAGGGAGAGATATGTTAATTCTATACCATTAGGAACATCATGGGCAAAATATTCTTAAACTAAACTTACTGTGTTTCTGTCTAGCTTACATAGCTAATATGCTCACAAATCAATTACATGAATATTCCAGAAAAACCCCATTAACTTTGATGTTTTGAATTGGAGCTGTAGCATAGTTCTGAAGTGAATCCCCAGAGCACTTAATGCACATTCATTGGTTTTTGAAGAATGAATTTGGTGCATGCAAACTACATTGCCATTGGAAGAAACTAACTTAGAATTCTGCTCATGATGTGCATGAAATTTGTTTCTCCAGCTACAGAATTTTGTTTCTATGGAATTTGTTGCTACAGCTAATGCAGAGAGGTCTGAACCAGTGGAAAACAGCTTCCAACATTACCTATGGTAATGATAAAGGACTGAACTACATTTAACCCAAACTAAAAGTCTTGAGCCATATTTAAGGATGCTGAAGCTCATACATACACTTTAATCAGCTCATCCATATTGGTATTAGGTTATGTTATTCAATATGTAGATAGAGCCTAGGTATGACCCTAAACATTATAACTTGATTTAAGAATTGTAACCTTTTTGACTCACACTGCTTTTCTGCCACTAAAAACATTAATAGCTCTAGAGCTTGAGTGATAAAAATGAAGTTATTCTTGTGGTTTGAGAAGATGGACCACTAAAAAACGAATGTGAACTCACAGGCACCAGCTGAAGATGAACACAAATGCATAAAATAGCTCAGTGTGCACTATGTTACATAGTTTGATGTTGGCATGTGGTGTCATTATATATGGCTACATTGGTTAAAGCAAGTGAACTGCAAAACAAAATCAAATTGCTATCATTTATACTCAAGTGTATGAAAAGTATTGCCAGAGAACTTAAAGAATTTATGACTTAGGTTCCAATCATACTTCAGTAATTTGGTTTTTTATCATGTTACACAATATAGTCTAGATTTTGCAACTGATGCAGATAAGGAATGAAAAAAGTAATGAGGCTGCATCTCAAAGAAAACTTACAGTTAACTGAAGTCACAGGCATCTCCCTACCTGAAGTCTGACCTAGTATTTAAACACAGAGTCAGATTAAGAAAAATCTATATAATGATCTGCCTTAGGTTTATTCCTCATGTGTAAGTCTGATTATTAGGGAAAGCAGATCATAAGTAATATGCACAGTATGGTGCTTATGAAAAAAAATACTCTCAGTTTGCGTAATTTTTGTCAGTTTTTTACATCGAATATAGGAGTTTTCCTTTTCATTCAAGACCGTGAGTAGAGAAAATTTTTGATCCCTATTGAAAATTGACTAAAACACATCCATGAAAATTAACCGGTATTTGTGGGAGTTCGTAAAGACTTTACACTCTGTTCAGGATATATGTAAACTAACGCTAAAAAGAATTAATTAAATGTTTGCATATTATGAATCTCACAGTATTAATACCTTTTTCTGCTTTTAGCTAAAACTCTCTCATTTTTGATGCTATAATACTCTGTATTACTTTCAATACATCATTTCTTGTGTAAAAGACTTGTGAGCACTTCATACATTCAATTTGACACAAATTTGGCTTTTTCCATCTTCATGCGTATGATATGCTCCTTCTATCACTTACTTAGAAAACACTTTAGATGAGAAAACTTCATTCCTCAAGCATACAAATGTCCCAAAGTTAGATTATCTTGTTAGTATTTCTACTGTCATTTTACATCTATCTCATATCCTCAGTGATTTCTTGCTTAATTTTACAGACAATTTTCATATGTATTTGCATGCTTAAAAGCATTTTTAAAACAGGCACACTGTTTTGTGTGCCTGTTCTGATAGCCTGTTCTGGCTATCTCAGCTTTGGGGGGTTAATTTACTATTATTCTGAGGGTTTGGTTAAGATTTTTCTGTATTTTTCAAATAAATTCTTCACTGTTCCTCATTTTGTCTGACAGCTTCCTTTAAGAGGATGTTCTTATTTTTCAGTCTAGACATAAGAGAAAAACAAAGAAGATGCTTTTGGTCAGTGTGATTTATTACAGAATTTATAGCCAGAATTTGGAAAAAAATGGCATCAGCAACTATTACTCCCATTGATGTAAAATAATAAATCATGACATTAATTTTCTTCCAGTTTTCCATGATTCAAAGCAATTTCCATTTTCTACAGATAGGAGTTCTAGCATAATAATGTTAAGGGTTTATAAAGACCATTTACTTCTTAACTCCCATAAGCAATATACACAATGGAGTTTCACTCCATATGTAAAATAAACAACATGAGTTAGGGGAAAACAGAAAATATAAATACAGAGGTCTGATCACCAAAATTAATTATGAGAAGTCAACATTAAAGATTACATCAATGGTAAATATTTATAATAAATCATGACTCTTTCTACATGGACATTAAAAAACTAAATCAAATCAAACAAGTAAACAACAAACCCCCAATAAAGAACCACAACTAAATCCTTGCGCACCAATCCCCAAGCAAAAAAGTCCACCAAAATCAACTACAGTCTATTTCTCTTCTTTCCCCTGAAAAACCAGTGTGTTCTACTTGCTTTCTCTTCCTTCTGCCTAATGTTCCCTAAAGCCCACATCCTGAAGAAATACAGAGATAATTGCATGAAATTAGGTGTCTCTGTTTGGATTTATTTTCTCATAAAACATTTGCTACTTAAAGGAAAATTCCATAAAGTCAGTATTTATCTTTAACAGAGAAAGCAAAAAAATATTCTTTATTTACATAGTGAAAGCTCTACAAAGTGGGCACATGTTACACTGAGGTGCTACACAGTAAGTTCCTTAGTAAAAGAAAATCTGACTCTCACTGGTAAATACCAAGATTATGTAAGTTCCTAGCACTGCTAGAAACAAAGTCTCTTTCCCCCAGCTACTAACAAATAAAACCTAGCATGTAAATTGGAAATTTTCTTTTCAAGCACTGCTCTGCAGTCCCATAAATACAAACAGGCCATCTCCTAGGGATCTCTAATATGGGTTGAATCTGCTGAAATTTTAAGAGTTCATAGGACTTTTGCTAGAAATTCAACAGCCAGTTCAAGGAGGAAGTAGAGGCAATTTCTCTGTGCTGGGAGTTGTTACCACCTGGATTCACATCTGTTTGTAAAGACATAACCTACTAAACCTTACCCTAAGGACATTCTTACACTCCCTCCCCACCTTCTCCTCCACACCCACAGGATCTGCAGAGCAAGTACTACCTAGCATTGCAATGGAATTTCATGAGTTAAAGCAAATCAAAATAAGAGAGTAAACTCATTACTAAACCAGCAGCACAGACTGCCTCACTGAACTAATTAGCCATTTTATATTCCATCCCTGGAACATGCAGTTAAAATACCCTTAGGTGATAAAAGCAAGTAATTAGTGACCAGGATTGGTTTATCTCCTCTGCACATTAAATTAAATGAAAATAGTCTACAACCTAAACACAAAAAAAGGGGTGGAAAGTGAAACTACAAGATAAATTGCTGGGGTTTTAGTGAACTGTAAGACACTATCTCACATTCATACACCTGATGTAATTTCCAACAGTGTCTAAATCAAAAAACAATAGTGTCTAAATCTATTTCAGAACTTTCTTGATATGTGTATGCTAATTTTGCTGTATGCGGAGAGTACAATAAATAATATGTGCCTAGTAACAGACTGGGAACATAGTGAAGGGTCAGAAGAACATCCTTTCATGCACTCTGTGTTTTCTTCCCTCTTTTTACTTTGGTTGAATTATTTTTTACATTATTTCAGCTATTATGAACACCAATAGAGCCATATTAACTACAATGCTAATAACTTCTCTCAGTTTCTCATATATAATGCAAATCCCTCTTCATCTCCACAGATGAACAGTGCTGGCAAACCAGAGAAACTCCAGGTTGGATACAGTGGTTTTTTCTCAAAAATGTCAGGTGCTCTGCTTGCCATTCACAGTTTTGAATATTGCTCATTTCCTCCCAACTACAAAATAAGCAACTTTACCCACCTCACAGCATTGGTGACCTTCAATTACTCTTTCTAAAGCACTTTGCACTTAAGTGAAGGACTTAAAATTTTTGCAAAAGGAATTCAAAAGGTAAAAAGTAACAAAACAACCTCCACAAAATTGTATTCAGTAGCTGAACACAACTGTCAACTTATTGTCTGCCACCCAGATATTACTCAAGGGACTGTACAGATCTACTGACACATTATGAAACCTTTAAGTTTTATTTTGGTAGACTACTACTCTAGCCTTAGCAGGGCAAGTTTTCTGTACCAGCAATTTTAAAAGAGATAAAGAAGGGAATAGTAGACAATGAGTACTTTCTAAGGAAAATCAAAGCAATAGACTATGAAGATGGAAATGAAGCAATAAATTGCTGTATCATCTATTCCTCCCCCCTTTTTCCTATTTCTGAAGTTGTATTCACAATGCCTGCTCCTGGAACAGAAACACTCCTATCAGCAGCATCTAAATGGTTTTTATCTGCATTGTTTCTTAACTGTTTTAGAACTTAATAGTTACTGTTTGTATTCCTCTGAACACTTATTTTGATGAAAATGGCATCACAGTCATTTTGGCCTATAACAGTCCTCTATGAGTTGATAACACTGTAAATTCTTATAACCAATTTTTCCTGTGCACTGATGATTACATGTAATATGCTGAACAAAGTGTGTATTTTTTTCCCCTTGTGCTACATCTTGAAACAACGGTTTGCAATTCAATTTCTTTTGTGTGCCCATTTTAGTGAAAAACTAAGGGTCTAGACAGTCATCAGAGTGGAAGATAGGTAACTTCATGGATATCCTACAATATTAGAGTGACTGGAAAATTAAAAACACCTCCTGGAACTCCTTAATGATAGGACAGACAGATGAATAATACCTCTGCTGGATTCCATCCAATCATTTCTAAGGCTCTTGGGTTTTGATAGAAACATTACAGGTCATAAGGACAAACATGGGTGTGCACATTTAAGAAAAGTGAAAGATTTTTAATCGTCCTGAAAAATCTCTTTGATATTAACTGAAATAATTATCCAAGAAGTACCAGAATGCAAGTTTACATTTTGTGCTTGATAAAATTACAGTGGACTTAAATCACAATTGCGATGCCATCCATTTCCATAACCAGTCATACAAGTAGATTGTATTATTCATAGGAACAAAAATACCATTTTCAAGCAAAAATTTTCACTGTATCATTCACAGAAGCAACTAAAATGAAATGCAACAAAATTGTGATAACAAGTGCATTTTTATTATAATGTAATGGCTTTATTCAACCTGTGTGATAACATAAGTCTTGTTACAATAAGTGTCCTTGCCCTTTTAGACAGGGAGGATCAGTCAATTTAGTTCTTAACTCTGAATTTAGTTTTGAATTCATCTCTTCCTTTTTCTATTCTATAGTATGATCTCAAAATGTAATTGATTTCTCTGTACAGAAGCATTAAATACTAGTTTCATTTGTTTATAAAACTGCAAACATATGAAGAGGCAGACCAGATAAGGTCAAAGGTCATATTCCCTTGTCCATTATATATCAGTTACAGAAAAAGCTACATGCTGGATTTAAAGAAAATGTCTAAAGCAGAGTAGCTTCTATCACTGATTTTATGACGATTAAGGTTTTTAGAAAATAAACTCTTCATTCTATTAAACAAAGCCATTTTCTAGTGTTAATATTATAATGTATTAAGTTCAAATGACTAATAATGCAAAGCAGAGCATACGGAATTGAAAAATGCTGCAACTGCCCAAGAAACAAAGAAATCCAAAAGCATAATTATAATATGGGTCGCTTTTTTCCCCACCTTTTTGACTAGAATGAAATAAAATAGCACAATAATACAGTATTTGCAGGGTTTTTCAAGTGAAAAAGGAAGTATTTCAAATCATCTTGGGCTAGATTTAAGTACTTGTCACACGTGAATATCAAAGTTCATCTGAGACAGGTGGCAACTCTACTGCCTTTTCAATAGCCAGCACCAAAAATGTGGTATGCAACAGTGGCTGTATTTTAAGTTATCTCTACATGCATTTCCATCACTTAAATTTACTTTTGCTCCTACAGCAGATAGGCATGGATTAAGATTTCAAAAGTAACAGATTAGCCTGGTCTAATGTTCATGACTTTTCAGTAGATGAAGTATTTTATAGGAACTAGATCCTGAAACACTTTATTAATGAAGGTAAAAAAAGGTAAAGGTAATAATCAGGCTACAAGAAATGAAGCATCCAGCATAATTAAGGCGCAAGACACCACATACTCCTGAAAATAATAGGCAAGGAAAAAGTGAGAAATCCATTAGGTCTGATTAGAAATCAGGACGAAAAGACAGAGCAAAGAAGTAGCAGAATCAAACAGTGCTAGACAAGAGGATTGTGTTGCAGTCCTAAACTGAGCAGTTATAAAGTGAAAAAAAGAAACCTCCTGCATTTTTAAGTGACAGTCACAAAGAAAACCAATAAAGAAAAGGGAGAAAAGAATTTAAATGGATGGCACAGGTAGTACATGCCAGCTAAACATTCTTTGTAATGGTAACCACTGACAAAGATATACAGTAATAGCCCACTAATTCATAGTTTTCCAGACAGAGAAAAAAATTCTAATTTGTACCTTACAATATCTCTCTACCTTTAATCAAGGATTACCAACAAATGCTTAGTGGCATCTTGAAATATTTTAATATTTTAAAAAGAGCCTGTTTTGTAACTATAATAAAATAATCTTAAGATGAATGAAAACGAAGATGAGGAATAATTTACTAATTGTCCTAGACAGGTAAGTAAGATTTGCAGTTAGCTTACAGAAACATGAAAGAAATTTCATGTAACTAATACATTGCAGAGAATTATGTATAGAAATTTAGAGGAATAAAATTAGCTATTCACTTCCTGTAAATTAACAAGATAGAAAATAAACTGAGCCTCTGTCCTGATTTTTGTCGCTATTACTTAAAATCCACAATAGTTTTCCCATTCAAAAATAAAACTTATATATGGAAGAAAATATTTTGCACTTTTTTCATCACAAGAAAAAGAAGAAAGTGATGGAATCCTTGTGGAATTATGGTGGGGTATCCAAAGAAGAAAGAAAAGAAATTACATTGTTGATTAAGGATCATGATTACATCTCATATTGATAGCAGAAGATGGGACAGGACTTCCAGAGCTTTTGGGAACTGGATGAACTCACATGTTATACACATATTCACCCATGGTAAAATTTCATAGCTGGGCTGAGTCAAGAAAGAGATGTTACTAAGTCCAGGGGCTCCAAATTCATCACATACTGAACTCTACCCTTTTTCTTCTATTAATACCTTATGCTATCTCATGAAGTCATCTGTTTGCTACAAGAATGTCCTTTCTCTGGAAAATCCAGAGTTCTATATTTAGAAACAGCCCCTTTGCCTCTGCTCTGTTGAAGCATGTTCACTCATGTATAGGGCTGACTCCCTATGGATCTGAGTGTTCCTTAAGGTGCAGAAAACACTTAACCTAAAGACAGGAAAAGAATGAACTATTAGAAAACTATCGCAAAGCTATGGATTTACTGCACCTGGCTATTATTCTGAAGTATTTCCACACAAAAAACTGTTCTGCCATTGCACTGTAGGAAGGCAGGATCCTCTTTACCATTCCATGTTAAACTCATTTTAGCATTTGTTGTGGGCAAAGGTTATAAAATAAGTGAAGTTCAGCTAGTCATTTGCTAAACATTTAAAATAATTCCTGCTTAAAGAATCATGGGTAAGAAATTTCTTAGAAGGTGATATAATATAGGGTAAAAAACTGTAGTTGCCTATTTTCATTTAACAGCTTTGTTAATGGTCTGAGGGAAAAGTCAAATAGGAATTTAATTAAATTTCCAGATAATACCAAATCAGGAGAGCTGCAAGCCACAGTAAGGGCAAATAAACAAAAAAAGAGAAGGAAAGAAGGAGACAGAGGGGGGAGAGAGGGAGGAGATATATCTGTTGGAATAGGCATTAGACATAGCTTGTAAAACAGGAATTATTATATTTTGAAAAATTAGGCCTAAATTCAAACATTCAGTAAAAATAAAAAAATCCTACTAGGCAATCATGTAGAAAGAAAAGAGAACCAAATGAGATATAGACTCCAATTAAGTATAAGTAATGGAATTAAACTGAGTATTGGACAATAAAAGCTCATTCTCAGATTATGAGAAATCTGTCCAGGAAAATTAAGAAATTCTATTTTATTATTTACTTAATAAACCAAAAAAAGTTTGACAGGTGTATGGACCAGTGTCAGTTTCAAAAGGATGGATTAAGTAAATTAATCCAACTTTTTACTGAATTAAAGTAAACATTAGAATTGTCAGATGCCCTGGAATCTATTGTTATACTAGCAGGCATACAGTACACCACAAAAAGGTAGTGGTCAAAGAGGGAGAGACCCAAAGTATTATTAATTTCCTGGATTAGTGCATTTGTTCATTTTATCATATATGAAAAGGTGACTTTTTCAACCAATCACGTATTTAGGGAAACAACAAAATTTCAAATGCAATTGACACAAATTGCTAATTTCTGTAGAGAAAACATCTACAGGTGTTGCCAGCTGGCTACAGGTAGACTCCCATGAAGTCAGAATGACACAGTTGCTGCTGAATCTTCTCAGATTTCCATTACATGCAGCTATAGGCATTTTTTTTGTGATTAGAGGTAGTCTCATCTCACATGTCAAATGTGGTCCCACACTGCACAAAATTATCACACAAATTTTGGCTTCCTCAACTGCAGGGCTTCTTTAGGGAGTACCAATTTGTCCTTTCTCCTAAACCAGGCTGGTGGCAGCAGCACATCAGTGCAAATATTCAGAGCCCAGCTCCAGGTTCAGACATCTCCTGCAAGGGCTTGAAGCATCAGTAGACGTGAACCATGCAGCTCTAAAGAATAGGTTAAAACCATCAGAGAAAAATACTGGCCCACTGTCAAATCAAAAAGATTACCAAGCTCTGTATAAGTTACTATAAAATACTCCCCAAAAGGGAACTGACGCACTTCAATTTAATAACTCCTTGATACTTAAAAGAAGCAGAAACTGCCTGCTTAACGCAAAAATATAGCCTTGATGTTTGACATAGAAAAGTCTTCCATAACTTCTACAGTCTTCTGACAGTTCTGTCTGACTGAGTCTCTCTGAAGTTTCTCTGAACGCTGTCCTGTGGTTAGAGAGATGCTTATTGACTTACAAAACTAAAAACAACTGGCTTCAATTAACAGCGTAAGTCCAGTTGTGTTACAGAAGATTAATAATGTACACAGAAATTTAGTAACTTCTTTGAAATTAAAATGTAAGAAATGAGCAGGATAGCTAAATATATTAGTAACCACAATACTACTATTTCATACTTGAGTTC
The DNA here is from genome assembly GCA_024734555.1 of Trochalopteron elliotii. NCBI lineage: Eukaryota > Metazoa > Chordata > Aves > Passeriformes > Leiothrichidae > Trochalopteron > Trochalopteron elliotii. The sequence goes on from JANPWX010019886.1 coordinate 1,248,842, forward strand.
TGCCAAAAGCAGACAATAGCAGCACGGGAGACCCTCTCATCTCAATTTTGCTCTGTGTTTGGGATACTCAGAATTTTCATGAGGAGGGGGTGGGATTTCACAAATCCACGCATGACCCCACAAGGACAGTAAGAAACCAGTCCCAGATAATCTCATACAAGAGGGCATGGTCTGCACAACCAAGGATGGGCAGGAAGAGTGGCTTCCTGGAAGCAGATGAGAAGTCATGGAGGTCTGAGATACCAAGCAGGAAGGACAGTCAATAATTTGTTAGTGGGTAGGCCTGGAGATGTTTATAACTAACTAATTACTAAGAGGCAATATTCAGAGCAGTAAAGTTCAAACCCTTCCTTTTGAGCATATGTAGGATAACTGATCTTACTGATCTCCAAAATCAAAATTCTTCCGAAGTAGAAGGATTTCAAATCAAGTATTTTTACTTATAGCATCCTAACTCCTACATAATAGTTGGGCTTTTTTCAACTGGGGCTTGGCCCTTATTTCACTCATCTATTTTTATTTCCCAGAAGCCAGGACACTTGATGAAGTATCTGACATCCAGCATTGGCAGGAGCTTTTAATGTCAGGCTTGAATGACTTAGCTGAAATCTGTGAGCATTTAAATACTGTAACATTGATTCAACAATTCTCACAGTTCCATATACCTTAATGATCTCTATCTTCCAGACCAGTTTAACATGCCAGTATGGCCTTTCTTGCTGTTTACTGCCTTGCATAAGGATTTTGAAATAGCCTTTGACAAGGACTAAGTCCTTATTTGAGTCAAAACTCACAGTGATAAAAAAATTATTTCATAAAAATGTATTCATGTATTGCAGTTCTGCTGAACGAGGAGAAAGAGAACAACAGAGCAATGACAAAAAGAGAACAAAACATGCACTTAGCTTTCTGTGTGTTTTATTTAACTCATCCTCAGCAAGCCTATCCTTTCAGACAGTTTAAATTTGATCACACTGTTTTTTGTGAGCAGTACCTACTGGAACTGAATTTTACCTTTGAACTGAGCTGAACAGGCACAAATTTCTCCTAGCTTGATGAGAAAAATGTCCTGATTTTACAAAAAGAGCTGGAAAACAGCCTTCTCTTTATTATTTGATATGCAGAACTACATGTCATAAAGTTTTTCAGTTCCGTAAACTTTAAAACCAAGTTATTTCATTAATACACTCTAAAACATCATACATACTTCTTTCATCTGTTTTTCACTATATGCACAGCCAGATAACAATGCTGAGTATGATACATCAGTGATGAAACTGCAGCACTGTAAAGGTTGAAGGCACTTCTGAAAAACCTCCTGAGGCAGTGGTAAAAAACAGAGTAAGGTATATCATCATTAATACTATCTGAAAAAACAGTGGGTAAACATTTTATCAAATATACAAAATAGGTGTAACCTAGTAAGCATATATATACATACATACATACATATATTTGTGTGGATGTATGTGTATAAAACTCAAAAAAGGGAAGTAAGTTTTTCTTCCAGAAAACAATTTGGGAATTGTTTAGGCTGTTACCACATACAGCCTAAGAAGTTTTTATTAAATGAAAGTTGTTTCCAGTCTGAGGTAACTGCGGTACATTCCTCTATGGAATGTCAAGAATTAGTATCAGGAAGTGTGGTGGTGTGTTTTTTCTTAATGTATGTTTTTTGTAACCTTAAAATGGTTTGCTCTGTACCTCCTCTCCTTCCTTGTATAGTTGGGTTTGTCCTTATTGTATCCATTTACTAAGTTGCCAATCTAAGCACTTCCCTGTCACTCCCCAGTCCCTTGCCCTCAGATCTAGAGATTCCTGTGCTCCTTGACACCCTATCGGTTCTCTAAATTTGTATCCTTCCCTTGTGTTCCCCCACTAGTTGTTCTCTAAGTCCCTCCCTCTGATCCTCCCCCAGTTACATCCTATTGGTTGAATGTTTGTACATTCCCTCGGCACCTCCCCTGTTTGTAACTGGGAGCACAGCCCTTGTCTGGGTCTTTGCCTCTGCCCTTCCTTCGAGTTAAGTCCCCTTTCTGTTTCTGTTAATAAAATCGATTCTTGGAGTGGCAAGCTGAGCCTGTCCCATTATTTATACCCTGATTCACCTGGCGAGTGCTGAGGAAACTCAGGAGCCTGGGGGGAAAGCCCCGTTGCCTGCGGTCCTTGAACCATTCCAGGAGTGAGTACCACGACAAGGAAGTCAATAAAATATTGAAGCAATGCATATTATCTTTGTGTATTGTATCTTAGATATACACTACATCTTTTTTCTTTTCAAAAACACCAATCAGAATTCTCTGCTGTAAGAAAGAAACCAGGAAAAGTTCTGCACCCCAAAGAAAAGAAATTGGTGCATGAAATCATGTTTCAGCATCCCTATGCAGGCACTGACACACCCCGTGGTCAATGACTTGTGCTCAAAGAGTCACGCTAAACCTCACTTCTGAAGCAACTGCTGTAGTTGACTGCATTCTCCCCCTTCTCTCCCACCCTTATTCTTCTGCTTTTGTCTTATTCTATCATCTAATTCGTTGTTCATCATCTACTCATACCTCCTTTGCCCATTGCACAAATGGAATCCTGCAGCTCATCTTTCTTAGAAAGTAATTACATTTCACCCACTGCTCTCCACTGTACCAGGACTATCAGGGTAGAGAAAGTATTATTTACACTATCCAGAAGAGCTATGTGACTTTATGGTCAACACAACAGCTTCCACAAACACTAACTGCATGTTATTTTTATCTTAGTTTCAACAGCCTGTAACTTTAATTTTTTCCTTTTTGCTTTTTAATTAGAGAAAGCCTGTTGCTCTCATGCAGTGAGTAGATTTATTATTCTAAAAATGCTATTCAAATCATTTTCCTGAGTAACACTTGAAAATGTCTAATATTTATCAACAAGAAAGTGATATTGCAGTAAATAAAAATAAATACAGTACAGTAATGTTACAAACAGAAAGAGAGATTCTAAGAAAATTTGCTTCAATTTCTTTCAGTCTTATTTCCTTTATTCCTAGCAAAGCTTACTCAATTTTAGGAGTGAGCTTTCTGTATCAGGGATATCTCATGAAAAAAAGATAGACTAATTCAACTCCAATGGCAAGAAATAAATATTTTTCACACTATGCAACTTCTGTGACAAGAAAAGAATCTAAATCTCCACCTCTGAAATTTCCTACATTTGTTTACAACCTAAGAATTTATTCTGATAAAAGCCTTTTTATAATTAGCTTTTGATACTTAATGTTTCTCCTCACTGTCTATAAAATACTAAGTATTTTATAGTGACTAAGTTCAAATAACTTCATTTTGGTTTTACACACAACAACTTCCTCCTTAAAATAAAATAGATATGATAATGTAACTATATTCATCATATACAACATTTTGTTACGGTATCTGGCAATATTCTGAACTTTGTGTTGTTCTTTTGGATTCTCTGATGATTCCTGGAATCCAAACAGAAATTCAGCATGGCAGAAAGACCAGAGCATTATCTGATATTGCAGGGAACAGATTCATTGCTTCCACTTAAACATGTAAGAGCAGAAATATCAACTAGCAAGTAATACAACCTTACCTATGCAGTATGTACCTTACCAATGCAATAACAAGAAATATTTCCTCCTTAACAAATTTTCCTTTTGCATATTTTTTTCCCTTGCTCAAATCTTACCCAGTTGTGCAGTAAAATCTGGAAGGACAGGGACTACGTAAAGGAAAGGTGTGACATCTCACGAGAAGCCCTGGTCTATCAGAAGGTAAAGGAACTGTAAAAAGTTTAGGGCTTTGTGTCATCTTCTTACAAAATATTATCCTTAAAATGGCATATTTCAGTCCCTTTATATTTGTACACAACATATTTCCTTTAGCATGGATTTTTCATGTTCTTCCTTGCGAGACTAAGCCCTCAGGTCACACATATAAGTTATACATAAACACTCAATGTTCCTTAAAAATACAAGAGTCAGCTGACTAGAATGTAGAATCTGCCTTCTAATGATAAACATCCAACCTCTAATTGCTACCTGACAGGTGAGATGTACAAAACAGAAAGCAAAAATAAAACCCATTATAAATTTCTAGCTATTGTGAAAAGTAATGGATTTTCAACTTCCCTTGTATTAGCAGTTATCAGTGAATTCTTCCACCACATATATCTATATTAATATACCTTACTGAAAATATTGACACTACATTTTTAAAATACCTAGGTCCACAAAATAAATCTGCAATAACATGCCAACCAATTTAACTATTACTATCTTTAGTTTAACTCTACATGACATTACATTAAATCACCATCCTAGAAAAACTGAAATACTGAGAGCTCAGAGGTCTGAAATAACTGGATATTTTCCCCATTTTATGGAGAACACATGAAAGATGATACTTGAGCATATACTGAATTGGGACCACTATGGAAACTTTGCAATAAAATAAAAATACCAGCCTTATTGAAGCTTTTAACAGACATTTCAAAACATTTTTATAAAGAACTATGTTTAACTGATCATACTGGATTATCCCTGATACCATTCAGTTGATATATAGGCTGTGTTATCTTTAGACACAAAATGGAAGCTAAAGGAGATATCAATTAGGCAAAAATAAAGATGAAACATTGTAACTTAACTGCCTTTTCAAAAGCAAATACAAACATGGAAAGAAAAAGGTAATTTCCATTTATTTATTCAATATGAAGAAACGTCAATTTGCCATTTGAAGCTAAGGAACAGCGTAATCTAATATCCTACACTAAACTGGCATCTGGGAATATTAAGTATTAATATTAGCCTCAGAATGACCAGAGTTGAACAACAACTTTCTTTTCCACTAGTATGAATAGATGCCTTATAATTTAATATTTTAAAAGAAGAGTAGTAATTGATAGAAATAATTAGTACTGGAAAATCCCCATGGCAAAGAAAACCCATCCTAATAGCAGCTGAATAAAGTACTATGCTATTCCTAAAGAGGGGGAAAAAAAGCGCCAGAGCTTCCAGTTATATCATTAATGTAACAATCATTAAGTTAATGTAATACTTTGTGCAGTCTACTACACATTTATTTAACACAGCAACATGAAAAAGCTACAATTCAAGTATGTATTTCCTATCTTCTGTGACCACTAACTCCTCTGGTAACAAGACTACCTTGAGCATACATCAGGAATATATGAAAGATAGCACAGTCTTATGGAGACTGAACGATGTGGAGATTTACAGTAAATAAAAACATATTCAGACCTTTCTTACATCACACTCTGGCCATCCAAACCCACACATCTGCCACTCTAATTACAAGTCTTGTGCATCTCTGGCAAAGCTCAATCTGTGATGCCTAGTTTGCTTTTAATATAGCCTGGGGTGAATTTCAAATAAAGCACACAAGGGGAAACAGTATCAACCACTACAACAAATGCACAGCACCCACAAGCAAAAAAACCCTGTATTTGTCCTCCTTTTGCATTTTTTTGTTACCAGCCATGTCAAAATTCAATAGCTTGGTGAAACAGATAATAGATTAGAAGAAAGTTCAATTTTTATTCAAAAGCAACCCTTCACCACAGTTCACAGGCACTTCCATTACAGTATACTTCAAATTCAATGATCACTCCATTTTCTTATAATGAGTTTAAAGTATACAATATTCATGGGCTTGGATATTCGTGCTTCCTGAGGTTTTTTTCCCCCTTAATGCTTTCATATTAGATTCATACAAACTCACTAAAGATAAAAATAATCATACTTGATTAGGATCTCAGACAAGCAGAAGTACTGATTCAGAACTGATTCTACTTTAATTATAAATGTACTTCTCTAGGATCAAACCACACTTACCAATGTGACAGCAGGAGAAAAAAAAAGGAGAGGGGAATCTCTTGAAAATCTATCCTTAAAAGCTGAAACCTGGTATATAATATTCTAAAATCTATTCCCATAAGGCAAGCTTAGTGAAATACAGCAGTGTTCCCCGCCTTTCCTGGATGACAGCAGTTGGAGTGCCCCATGTTAGTTATTTTTAGGGCTGGAAATACCACATTTTTAAGAAACACAGTAGAGTGAAAACTATGAAAAATAATTTCCTGGAACATTTGAAAGCAGTGACACATTTGTCTATATCAATAGTATATTGTGAAATGCAGTTTTAATAGCCACTGATGAAAGAAGGATCATGGCAGACCAAGTACCCCAAGAGCACCCATGGAATGCTAGCATTAGTGTGGTGAGAGGTGAGCACCACCACTGCTCTGGAAACAGTGCTTCCATTGTTTGTTTAGCAACAGCTGTGAGTCCCAAGAGCAGCTCTATGAAGTCAGGTGTTTTGGAAAGAGTTAACAGAGACAGATCCTTATTTACCCACAACAGAACTATAAGAGGGAGGGTTTTTGTAATCTTGCAATTGGTTCTTCCATTAGTACCACTTATAACTAACAGACCAAATTAAAAATAATGATAAAAATAAAAACCAAAACAAAATAAAAACCAATAATAAAATAAAATAAGAATTAATAAAAAAATAGTAATGTGTATAAAACTGGCAATTATTTAATTGCACAGTTTCTTTATAATCTAATAAATTGAGTGGAAATACTAATTTTGGTGAAAAAGACCTTACTACTTAAGAGGCAACAGAGAAGGTTGCATAAGGCATGTCCATATTAAGAAATAAAAGCTCAACACATGGTAATGTGCCAATCAAATTCAAAGTTTGACTAAAAATTATTTTATAGATATGGCAGAGTAAATTTTAATAGATTTTTTTAAGCTGACAATGTATCTTATATAAAGTGGCCTGAACAGTTCTTCATTAAAGTTTCCATTTGTGTTTTTATCTTTAAACAGAATGGAAATATTTCTAACATTCATACTGGAAAAAAATGCTTTGAAACATCATTTTATATAAAGAAGAGATGTCATCTTATGAAAAAGGATCAAAGCTATGATTATTCACCACATTTATGGGGTGTTTCAATTGTAGCACAGACAATAATTCTCTAAAAGTCTTATTTATTGAAGCACAATCAACAGATACTATCAACACGGTAGTACATACCTTTTCATTCAGTCATAAATAAATTTTCTATGAAAGAAAGCCATAGAAATGGAATCTCACATCATCATTTTATACATGTAATTCTGAAGGAATTGTAAAAAGATAATTAACAATGGCAAATTAATCCTTGCATTAAACTTCAGAGAGTTGAGGTGGTTTACTACCAAAATGTCTTCTTTCTTTCTAAGTCATACACTAGCAGAGAAAATCACAGAAACTGCAATAAAGGCCTCAGGCATGGCAACTGGCCAGGAGGAAATGTAATATTCAGAGAAACTTGTGCTCAAGGAGCCCAAGCTACTGCAGAACAGAACCAAAGTCATCATTCCAGGAAGCATGGGGTTGTGTGGAGCCTCCCAAGGGTATGCACAGAGAAGTGTTTAGCTGCTGTCTTCCATGGGATTTAGGTAGAGAAATCAAGCAGACAGGTTGTTTCTCCTTCTTAGGAAAGAAATCTGTTCCATTTTGGTGTTAAACTGTCATTCTCCTGCTCCCAGGAGACTTTGATCCCTTCTGAAACACACAGAGTTGAGCAGGATCTTTGCTGAACTGAGAAGTATCACTTTTCATCCTTTTTGTGGTAGCTGAACTACTGTTCCAGGTAGAAACAGAAGATTCACAGGAAAAGAAAGACCTACTTAACTATTTAGTATAGTTCTTAAATTCATGGTTATGAAAGGGTTCTGACACTTTTTGCCAAAATTCTATACATTAGCAGTTACCAGGCTTTAGAGGAAAAAAGCTCTGACAGCAGAGCAGATCAGTTGAACTACATTAGTAGCAGGAAAGCAAGTATATTCCTAGCAATTTATATGTAATTAATTTAAATTATACATATCTAATGAAAATTGTCGAAATCCTGAATTAATATCCAGAGTCAGGATTTCATAACATGAAAGTAAATCAGATTTAACACAACACAGGGTTTCCACAGCTACAAAACCAAGGCAAGAAGAAGCAGTAGCAATATGACTAAAAATTGAAAAACTAGACCAGAGAACATGATCATCCGCTAACCCACACATCTTTAATTCAGAATATGGAAGACTTCAGAAGATAAATTCATTGACTGAAAGGAAAATTTGACCTTGAATGCAGGGACCTTGGTCCCTGTTTCCTCACACTCACAGTGCATCTGTTGCAAATAAGTCAACCTGATCTTGGCACATCCAGTAGAGTCCAACAGAAATTGCAGCTTCCCTCCAACAGCCCCCCAAGACTGCTTTGAAAACTAAACATAAATTATGGACAAATGAATTCACCCCAAGCAAATCAAATACTGGAAAAGCAGGTCACTCACAAAGGCTTACTAAACAACACAAATTACCACATCTCCATCCTTATCTTCTGTTTCTAATTAAAAAAAGAAAAATTGAACTATCTAAATAATAGCATAAAAAATGAAAGCAAGAAACAATTCTTCAGCCTCATGTTAATTAATTGCAGATGAAATTACTACATTCTTCCGTGCATGTTCAACCACTCTTTTTATTTTTTTAATAACATCTTTTCATGCAGCTTTTTTTTTCCCTGAAAGTGCAGTCATTTCTGTTCTTTAAAGAGAGAGAGCAAAGAACAAATGATATCTGGATGCTAGAGGAAATGCAAATAATCATTCAATAATCACTGACTTGCCAATGCAAGCATTTTCACCTACTGAAATAGCTAACACATAAAAAAATAGAAAAACAGCACATTAGTTGTGACACTGTCCCAGCTACTGAAAGGGTAAGTTAAAGTGTAATTCAGACAACAATACCTGAACTTTAATAAAAATTTGAGTAGAATTTTAAAATATAAATGCTAAGTGTAGCTACTGCAGTTACAACTAAAGAGCAGAATTAAAATAAGGTGAATAAACTGATGAGTACCCCTAATTTCCCTTAGCAGCAGCCAAATATGCATGGTACTAAATTAGTCACCTGAACTACTAGAAAAATATATGTCGGATTCTGAAAAACTCCTTAAATCAGCCAATTGAATACTGTAGAAAGACAACAACATGAAGCAAACCAATTTCATTTTACTGCAATCTATATAATAGAAACTATTTCTAATTATACATGACTGATCTTTAAGCAACAGTAACCAAAGCCTACCAACCTTTAAACAAATTAAAAGACTTAGGTTTTTAAGCACTACTTAATCCATTGTCTCAACTCACCTCTTTTTTTACCTGAGAACCACTTTCAGTAGATGGACTTTCTGACAAAGAACAAGTTTAATGTTCTTTCAGAAAACCACCACTCTTTTTACAGAGTGCTAAAGCTTCTTCCTGCTATGAATTGAATTGTTCCATTCCCGTTTACCTGTTGTCAACATTAAACTTACACATGACTAATCTGTCCTACCTGACATAAAAAGGAGGGAGAAAAGGCTCCCAGATTCCTTGTACAGACCATGCAGCCACATGGTTGCACCTTCAGTGCTTGGGAAATTCCGGTGGGGCTCTGAGTCAGAACACCCAAGAACCTGCTCACGGAGCACAACACAGCTGGACTTCTCCCTGCTTTCTGGACTCCGCTGGCTGACAGGGGTTCTAGGCTGATGCACCTCTAGTCATTCCCCAGGGTGTCCAGAAATCTTGAATCAGTGCTCTAACAGGGAACAGACCTAGTAAAATTCTATGTATGGTAAGCCCACTAAATTGCAGTTTAGCCATTAGTCAAACACGTTTTAAAACTTCATGAACTTCTTTCCTAGAGTAAGCATTTGTAATCAACCTGTGTTAGTAACTAAAAATAAAACCAACCAACTTCCTTTATCGTTACTGCAAAAATCACTAAACTTGGTTGTTTATTCACCTGATTCTGAAATTTTCATTACGTTTATTTATCGAATTCAGAAGCATTAGCTCATAAATAAAGTAAGCACATGTAATGGCTAACAACATAAATCAAAAAAGAATGTTGTGTATCAAAGAAAATGAGACTGATAAACTAATACTGGAAATGCATACTTTGATTTATTAACCTGTGTGTTTCATAAACGTAAGCAGTTTTCCTGAACATGTGGTTTGCTTGCTTGGTTACACTTTAAAACTCTATTTAGAATAGGTTTCCTAAAAATTCTGGCTCTTCCTTTAAGGAAAGTGGTAGCTCTCTATGATAACCTTCCATGACAATCTGTGAAAATAAACAAATTTCATTAATATTTTAGAAGTTAAAAAATAAACAAGGGGAAAGAAGTTCTTGTTTTCTTGTACTATAGTACATGTAACCCAGGCTGTGTGCATTGGCAAGTCTATGGCACTAACAGAACAAGTCAGATTTCAGCTCTTTTTCCTGACTTGGGAATTACACGACACGTTTGTATTCAGATTTCCAACTGAAAACAATGAAACAATGAAATCTTCATATGGTAAGACAATACTCCACATATCTTCTTCCTGAAACACATTCTCTAGATCACTATTAGCTTTGTAAACAGATCTTAGGAATTGCAGTTCCTATTCACGAACCAGCAGAGCAAATTTCTAGAGATACAGTGAGGCCACACTGTCATTTATACCTACTAGAACAGTTCTATTCCACACATCTGTGCAAGAATAACCTTTTTCCAGTGTTAAAAAAAATTATAATATTATTTATATTTTAGGCAGCACAGTATAATTTAATGAATAAATATCTCCTTTTTTTTTTTTTAGTAATTACAATTATGAACTTCAGTTATCCAGCTACTACTTTTATCTTTGGTTTAATTTTCTAAGAACATGAGAGCTTAAATAGGCACTTCAGATTTAACACTGATGTGTTACAGGAATTACTAAGCACTAGAACATTTATGAGGCTAGTGTAAATCACTAATGCTGTTACTTGCTCTGATTTTTATGCCATTATATTCTTGACAAACAGCCAGGCTGAAAACACATTCTGTCATAACAGAATGCTTACAATCCCTTCCTTGGATTTCCCTAACAGAGTATTACATAGTTTTAGATCATGAGTTAGGGTTTTTTTTTCTCCCAGTGTTTCTTATACATCATGATCTTGCAGAATTATTTCGATTAAATTACTGCGCAGGACTGCAACTGACTCATTCACTGCTGACAGGAATCTAAGAAAAATGCCACTAAGGTCTCCGATAAGAACATTCATCAGAAAGGTGTTAAATCCCAAATGAACTGATTACGTAAGTGAGGTGTCACAGAGTTCACCTACAGATGTTCCATAAAGTGTAAGACATCAACACCAGAAATGAAAACTTGTTCTTCATAATTTTTTCTGTGAAATGGATCATCATTATGTTTACATCTCATATTTCAGCCTCAGCACTAAGCAGGATATTATTGTGCTATTCTGAGAGAACAAAACAGGTGGAAATTAATTCCATCCCCTTTGATACAAATGGGTATGAAATGAAACAGCAATGGCAGAGTCAAACTGGAGGAGAAACATGAAAAAGGAATGGTAGGAACAGAAATAAGAAACTCCAACAGCATAATGCTCGATAATCTTCCATATTTCAGAAAGAGCAGTCCAGGCAATTAATATTTTAATATACAGAACTTTAGCTATTCTTTATTATCTGAGAAACCAGTGGATTTTTCTGAAGCACACTTCAAACATACCTTAACTTCTCTGTTGGTCCTGCAAATATTTGTAAATTTCAGACATGACAAAAACCTCACAGACTGCTTCTTGCTATGATTCATTCTCACTGTATGAATCAGACTCCATATAATGCCTATCATTACGATGAAAAATAGTTTTTAACTTCCATTAATAGCACCAAGGTATAGACATCAAATATTATCTAGCACTTATTTTTACCCAAATGAGTATTTTTGAATTAGAAAAGCAATAATTTCAGAAAAAGTGTATTTTTTTTAAATTGTAGGGTTCACTTCTGTAACAGTAAACACCATGCATCTTTAAACACCTCACATTTCTACTGAGCAAAGGTACAACAGTGAGAAAAAAAAATCTTCCTTACCTATGTATACAATTTTTAGATTCAAGATATGCCATACCAGAGGCAGCATCTAATGAAAATTTCACCAACTGTTTGGTTTTCAGCTCATCCTTCTTTTTTCTTAGGAATGACAGGAAATCACCTCCTAGAAAACAGACAGATGGATGGTGAGAGACTGATAGCATACTCACACTTATCTCTCATTAGAGGTGCAAGACCAAACATAATGCAGGTTATCAGGTGTTCAGTTCATCCCATCAGTTTGAGGCTAGTCCAAGAAAAAGGAAGGAACTCATCTTTCAAAAATACATTTTCCCTTAAATATTAGGTGATTAAAAGTGAAAATTGCACATCATGCTTTTGATATACCTAACATCTTCACCAGTATACCTTAAATATAGACTCACTTAAAAACCATTGACAAAAACAACTGACAATCTAGGATACATATTCTTTGTTGGATTATCCCTTTTTCAAATCCACTTCCCACAATTCTTCTCTAACCACAGAATTATTAATTGTGAATAAAGAGGTTAGGTTCTGTTAGCTACATGAAAGCAATTACTTTTTAAATGATCATTTGTAGTGATGCTTCTCAAATTCTACACTAACGTGTTGGAGGAGTAACAAAGGGTTTTCTTCTTGGGCAACGTTAGGCAGACATTTGACCACGCCAGTGTTATCTGAACAGTTATTACTGTGCTTTCAGAGTCTTCTGCCTTGGAGGAGCAAAGCCACTGTCCCCTAATCTGAGAAGTGGGAGGGGTCAGGATGGACAATTTCCAAAAAGCAAATTGTGTCTGCAAAAAATACTCTGAAAAACTGATTTAGGACAAAGGTAAGCTGGAAGAATATTATACGAACACTGCAAAGCCATGTTCTGATTGATATAAATATATTAAAGATTTTTCTAAAATATATTGTATTATTCCAGGCAAAGACAAAAAAGTCACAGCAGAGCTTTTCATATCACACAATTATTTGACAGTGAGTAGCCAGTCATTGCTCCAGTATTTGTTTCCCTTCATTTAGGAATGAACTGACTGTAAAGATTTGTTCTTGCAAAAAGATGCCAATTCTAAATACCCTACACTGACTTTTACACTCCAATAAAAAAGGACAGATGACTACTGCAAACTGGAATGGGTAGTAACCAACTTTTCTTTAATCTGAGAGGCTACTGACATAGTCTGGTAAGTGGTAAAAAGTAGGTATAGCCAGTGGGAAGTAAGATAAACACTCCAATTAATTATGTGTCATTTCTTGCACACATAAACAGAATTATTCTAGACACAGCAGACAGCTAAAAATAACTTTTAAGCAATTCACCCCTCCGACACACAACAAACTGATGAAAATTTTGTTATTTATGTGCTGAGACCTCACTGGTCTCTACACAGGAATCATCTTTTAGTGAGTTAGTATGACAGCACGCCTTTATGAATGTGAAGTCTCCCCTTCTTGACAAACTGTGGGATTACTTGAATGAGAGCAGTAAATCAAGACAGCTTATAAAAATACATTTAAGACCTTAAAAGACATTTAAAATCTTAAAAAAACCTCTACTGTCACTCAACCAATGTTTCAATATTGACGATTAAGAACTGCTAACAACTTCCTGTAGGAAGACTGAAAAGACAGATAAGCTCAGTTTAATAATTTGGGAAAGCAAAATAAATAAAAAACAAAACAAACAAAAAAGGAAAAAACACAAACAAGCAAAAAAAAGCAGAAACAAATCCCCCCCAAATCTTGCAAAAATCTCTATTTAAAAAACTTGCTATAACAACATCAGTGTAAACTGTAATCCTCACAATTCATATAAAATCTTTATATAAATAAGTTAATGTTCTCCACAATCATCAGATGGTTTCTCTGATGGTTCTCAATAATAAGGTTTTAAAGACAACACAGAAACTTAAAACAAACTTTAAACTAAAGAAAACCCAATCCTACCCATTAAAAATTTTAAAATAATACATGTTACAAATTCATTTTCAATATGCTCAAGCAATCAGATTAATATCCCAATTTTCAAGAATTTGTTTCTGAATGATATTAACAGCTGCTCAGTTGCTTACATCAGAGTATGTCAAACTCACAAAGCACAAGCCTGTTACTTGCCAATGCAACTCACTACCATCAGGAACTGATTTAGACTTGCTGATTTTCAGAGTCTGGCATGCACTGTACAAAATGCTAGAGTTTCCACCAAAACCAGCACCATATGTCGAGCTGTATACAGTGCACTTGATGCCTATCACCAAAGTAGAGTTTTAATTACATTACTTTAATCTGTCTCAGGGTGTTCACTAGCTGTTCTGTTTTCTTGTATCTGTCCTTGCATAGAAATGGCAAAACAATTTTCTAAATAGTCTGTTTAATATTAATTAAAAAGTAGTGTTAGTAGCGGACAAAATAAAACAGCCAAGTGACACCCACCTCACTCTGTACAATATATGTAATGTTTAAGCTAAATCTGATTATCCTCATCATTGTGATAATAACATAGGTTTAAGTACCTGCCCTTTAAGTAACAGAGTTACTCCCCTACTGTGATCAATGTTCCAGCTATTCATCTTCACAGCAAAGCATCCACATGAATATCTTCAAGGCTGAATTAAGAGTATTTCTCTACAAACTCTTCAGTGCAGGGCTGTGGTTAGGTAATATCTTTATGTACTGTTTAAAATAAGTTTTAACATGAAAAGCTCTAATTCACTATTTGCAGCACGCAGTGTCAGACCATTATTTCCAATGTAACAGCTGTTGATAAAATTGAAATAAACAGACCTATTAGACTATGAAACAACTGATACAAAACTAGATGACTACATAACAGTAACCAATACTTTCTCTTTTACGTGGAATTTCCATTGTTCTCTGCATGGCTACCTGTTATTATAGTTAATGGCCCATAACACCACTAGAAAATGAGATATGTTCTAACAACACTAAGAACTACAAAAAAATTTAGACCATTATATATATATATATTATCACCTAGCAGAAATGGCTTGCCTGTTTTGTGTTTACAGGAGGATAAATAACAATATTGGAGTCCCTTCCTAATACAACAGAATTATTTTACTAAGCAGAGGACAAAACTTAGTTCATAAGCAGAAGCTCCATGAGAGCAACCTATAACTGGGTTCCTGAACACAGCCCTTCGTGTATCTTCCTGTGAATGGGAACTATTTCTCATTACATGCAAGGATTCTGAGAGTGTGAAAATACCACATATCAGCAATTCCTTGTGTTGGCTGTGCTTTACAGCATAAACTTCTTGTTGTACAATAAGTAGCATATCATGGCAATAAAACAGTTCACTCCTTTGCACACAAAAAAGCAAGCTATTGTTTTGAAAGAGGGAAAAAAACCCCTGTGATCTATGAGAAGAAACTGAAAATGCAAGAAACAACAATGAAAATCGTTAAGTAGGTTTACAAAGCAGTCATGGCAATCTCTGATATGACTGGCATTTATAATCAACTATGACCACATATTTCAGTATTTTCCTGAGCTGGTGTCTAAAGTGACACCTACCTACCTGCTGTAGGCACTCTTGGCATCATTCTGACAACCATTCTGACACCGAACACAACTAAAATATGTTTTGAAATTATGATAGGAAATTTCCCACTGAATTGGTATATAGAAATACACTGTTTATATACTGTATCTCTATCTATTAGTATCCTAATAATATGACAAATAATTATACAAATATTAATAAATGTCTTAATACAGTACCAATTATTATGAATTATATGAAGTGATATGTATAAGTGATATTTATATGTATTCACATATAAATTTTATTAAAGTGGGAGAATTTACTTTTTTAAACAGCCTTTTAAACTACATTTGTTTAAAGAGGTCACGTAATTCTTCTTATGTTTATACACACATTCATCATGCAAATGCATCTTGCTTGCAGCCACACCTCCTAATAGACCTCCTAACCCAGGGGAATTTTAGAATTCAATATGCCTAATTGCTTTATAGGCCATTGCAATATTATTGAAATTTCCTTTATCTGCACCTCTAAGTATTTATAAATATTTGAGAATTTAAATAGTCAGTATTTCAAGTAGCCTTGAAGCAATTTACAAATTCCTTTATTGCCTAATATCTTAATCCCATATACATGGGATCTAAAACACAAACCCAAATGGAGTTACTTAAAACTATGAATTTAAAATAGTAAACATGCATCTCTAGGGAATTCTAGGAGAGATGTTCCTTAAGTATTAAAGAAACTATTTGACAAACTATTTAAAATGCTAAAACACTCATTTTCACTAAAGTACTGTGCCTTCACACTTCAACTAATGCATCACTTGTATGCAATGCAGTGCTTTCATTTTTTTTTTGTTCTTTTATTTTATCTATGTAGTAACAAAACTGTAAATAACTGTAAACCCAAAGTTTATTTTCCTAACTGCCCACAAAGTACTATTGTGAAATCCAGTTAAAACTTTATTTTTCCTGTTAAGCAAAGCAAAAGAAATTGTTATAACCATGCGAAGTGCTGTCAATGTAATATTAACAATGGCAGTAATAATCAGTAATTATCAGTAATAAGTATCAGTAGAAATACCTGTATGTGAAAAGAAAAGATGGAGAAAGAAAAAAAAATTAAACAAATACTGTGCATTGAGAGTCAAGGACAGAAGCAGCAGCAGCAAAGAAGTAAACAGAGAGAAAATGTGGCTTGTACCGGAACTGTGCTGTGGATGACTTTTTAACAGACAACCTGTGATGAGACCAGAACAGAGATGACTCATGAGCACAAAATAACTGCACTATGATAAAATGAAAATGAGAAGAAGGTTACAACACATTTATATGTGCTATTTCACTTCCTTTCAACAGGATGACAGACCACAGACATATGATAATCAAAATAAACAAAATATTGACAATGCTCAGAAGTCCTGCTTTAGATTTCAGGTAGATCAAATAAGGTAGAGTATCAAGCCAATATCCTATGTGACACAAGTGCCTGTCCAAAATAGAGACTGTCATCACCTGTCAAGAAGAAACCAGAAATCATAGTGAGATATCAACAGCTAGCATCTCTTGTCTTCTGTGCTGCCAAAATAAGACTACCCAGACTACCTGGACTCTTACGTTTTAATATTGTGGCTGTAAGGATAACCCACTGTGAGTGCATAAATAAAGCCTACTTCAGAAACTAAATGAAAGGAAAATCATCTTTCCCCAGGAGCTCTTCCATTCTTCAGTAAATAATTCTTGTAATTGTATTATGCTCAATAATCCATAACCAAAGGCCTTGAAAAGGATTCCAGATTAGAGAGACATGATAGCTGACGTGAAACAGAATGTGCCTGAAGAACACATTGTTTTTTTAATCTAAAGAAAAACAATGAGTGTTTTTTAAACACAGACAAATTAAATAGCTACCATAGAGAAAACTGTTCTAGTCAAAATTAAAAAAAAAAAAAAAGTGAATAACAATGAATAAAAAGAAATATGTTGAATATAGATGTTTTTGCAACTGCCGAAACATTTTGCTAATTTTTAAAGTTTGGTTGTTTTTGTCAGTTTAAAAATGTATTTTCTAGTTTCCTCAACTTGCTGATTTGATTTTGTACAATACTGACACAAAATATAGCAACACCAAAGCCTAGAACATGTGAAGACATAAAAATCCAGCTGTGGTACGAAATGCTACAATAAAAGGAGACCAGAGCTTTGGTTGTGTTTCACTAAACAGCAGCTCTGAGGCAACGGGAATTTTTAATCACTACCACCTACACTCTAACAAAGGAATCTGAGTTTTCCAAATAATCTGGAATCCATTAAGCAAAGAGGGAGGAAGAGATCCATTTGCATTTCAGGGCTATAAGCCAGGAAGAAGAAACAGGGTCTGTACATATGTCTGCGTGTACTGTACAAGGGCTGGTGAGGAGAGGAAAAAGTTGGACACATGGAGAGATGGAATCCATGGGAGGTGTCTGGCTCTTTGAGTGAAATTCCCAAGAGCAGATGGCACAGGCAGAAGCACAGCAAGTTGCAGAGACACAGAGACAAATCAAAATGGAAGCTGGAAACTTAAGAGGATAAAGTAAGAGAGACAAAAACTAGAGAAGCAGTCAGGGATCCGCGTGAAAAGAAACTATAGGTGTCCTGGGTTGACGGTGCCTCCTATCCCAATTGTGCAGCTTTATCTCTATGTACTGCACTGTTATGTCTAACCGCTGCCCCCCCCGCCCCTCGGTGGGGTGTTTGCGGCGGTGCTACTGGTGCTTTTGGCTGCTTGCTCGGCTTGGCTGCAGGCTTTGCTTTGCTTTGCTTTACTACTAGCTTTGCTTTACTTTGCTTCTGGCTTTGTTTTTTTTTTGCTTTTGCTTTTGTTTTTGTCCCCTTT
>JANPWX010019886.1:1272216-1403402 GCA_024734555.1 Trochalopteron elliotii
GCTCCTTCTGGAGACCTTCCCCTAATTTGTCCTAAACCAGGACAATATACTTTTGGTGCGTTGGCCGGGAAAGGGCCAGAGGAAGTGGAAAAAACTTTAATAATAATATTGGTGGTTCTAATTGCTGTGTGGGTGTATTGTCATGGTTTTTTCCGGATTCATAATGTCATTTGGGGTGGAAGCCTGCCGGTATTTCTGGTCCTTAGGGTTTTTTGAAGTTTTAATACCTCTGTGGTACCTAGGGTTACTTCCTTACCCAGAAATAGCCCTGGTATTATCCCTAATTCGCAGTTCTTTTAGCCATGGGATACTAACCAGAATACTCATTGGGCTGGGCTTGTTTGTAATGATTTACAGGAGGGTTACCAAAATGCTGGAATCCGTTCCAGAAGTGTTTGGTTCATTGTTATGGTTGTTTACTCAGTTTGTTGGGGGAGAAGCAGGGGAAGGAGTTTTCCAGCCTCTGTTCTCCTTCTTCTCCTTTGGATTGCTTACATCTCTATTAGAAAATGTTCAGTCTCCCCTGAGTGTTAAAGAGACCATCTTTCTGGCATTTAATTTAATAAGTTTTTTCTATACTGTCTGCAGTTTATATAAAATGAAAGCTGAGATTTCCAAAGGGGCTAATGAGACTTCTGATTTAGGAGTAAAGCCAAGCAGCAGAAATCTTGAGTGGAGTGGGAAATGGGAGGATATGGGCCAAATTTTAAAGGAATTCTCTGATCCTATAGTCTGGGACTTCCCATCTGAACAAATTCAGAACCCAGCTGAGGTGGCAAAGTACCTAAAAGAGAAGTGCCATGGTAGTACTAAAGAGAAAAGGATTATTGTAGTGAGCTGGGCCCTGGCATATGTTTATCGTACTCTGCTAGATACCGCAGGGCAGCAGATAGAAGAAAGGGAACAGGGAGATAAGTTAGTTACTATTCCAGTCACTCAGGCTGCAGCTAATATCCCAGGCTCCAGGCCAGTAGCTGAACGAGACAGTAGGCCTCAACCAGTGGCTGTTGCTGCTAATACCAGAGGCGGAAAGTGTAAAAGCAAGACCGATCACAAGGTGGAGGATGATGATGATGATCCAGGAGAAGGACCTTCACCAAAATCAGAAGCCACATCGAGGGGTACAGATTCTGGAGCCAATACTGATTCCCTTTCCCTAAAGGACCTTCGAGGCCTAAGAAAGGACTACAGGCGACAACCCGATGAATCTATAATTAGTTGGTTAGTCCGCCTTTGGGATGCTGCAGGGGAGGCTACCATTCTGGATGGCACTGAAGCGAGACATTTGGGATCGCTGTCACATGATCCTGTCATCGACCAAAGCATGATGAGGGAGGCTAGCCCTCACAGTCTCTGGGAACGGATCCTGGAAGGTGTAGCACAAAGATACCTGTGTGCAGATGACCTCTATCTGCAGCAGACACAGTGGAAGACCATAGAACAGGGGATCCAACATCTGAGAGAGATGGCTGTAGCAGAGCTCATTTTTTCAGATGACATAACAACTAGGAATCCGGACCTGGTACCATGTACACCTGTAATGTGGAGGAAACTTGTGCGACTTGGGCCACCTGAATATGCTTCTGCTCTAGCAATAATGAAGCGGGATGAGGCATATGAGACTGTGCTCGATATGGCGAAGAAGCTTCGAGCATATGCAGATGCCGTGCATGGCCCAACACATGCCAGAATTGCAGCTGTGGAAACACGTCTACAGAAACTAGAAGATAAGATAGAGGAGAATCACAAGAAACTCAGGGAGGAGATTAGAGAGGACCTCTTCCAAATTTCAGCAGTACAGATCAGAGGTTCTGGTACCCAATGCAGGTGTTCCCCAGACAGGGAGAGAAGGTACACCCCACGAGCTGAGTTGTGGTTCTTCCTGAGTGAGTCTGGAGAAAACATGAGGAGATGGGATGGAAAACCCACTGCTGCTCTGGCACAACGGGTACATGAACTGAAGGAAGGCAAGACCCAGAGAGGAGGTTCCACCAAAAGGGAAGCAGCTCCAGTTGCCCGTAGGCGAACGGCCAGATATGATGATGATGACATGTCTGATCCCCTTGAAGGAACCTCTAAGACATATGCCCAAGGAAAGAAGGAAAACCAGGCCTAGAGGGGCCCTGCCTCTAGCCAGGTAGAGGCTAGGGAAAATCGTGTTTTTTGGAAGGTGTGGATTCGTTGGCCTGGCACGTCTGAACCACAAGAATATGAGGCCTTGGTGGATACTGGTGCACAGTGCACATTAATTCCGTCAACACATGTAGGGGCAGAATCTGTATCTATTGCTGGTGTGACAGGGGGATCACAGGACTATACGCTGGTGGAGGCAGAGGTGAGCCTGACTGGAAATGAATGGAAGAAACACCTTATTGCAACTGGCCCAAAGGCCCCATGCATTTTGGGCATAGACTATCTTCGGAGTGGGTATTTCCAAGACCCTAAGGGACTCAAATGGGCATTTGGGATAGCAGCTGTAGTGATGGAGGGCATCCAGCAATTGAACACCTTGCCTGGACTGTCCGAGAATCCGTTGACAGTAGGACTTCTGAAGGGGGAAGAGCAACAGGTACCAATTGCCACCTCAATAGTGCACCGCCGACAGTATAGAACAACTCGAGATGCCGTGATCCCCATTCATAAGATGATCCGTGAGCTGGAGAGTCAAGGGGTGGTCAGCAGAACCCACTCACCCTTCAACAGCCCCATCTGGCCTGTGTGAAAATCTGAAGGAGAATGGAGATTGACTGTGGACTATCGTGCATTGAATGAAGTGACTCCACCGCTGAGCGCTGCTGTGCCGGACATGTTGGAGCTCCAGTACGAGCTGGAGTCCAAGGCAGCAAGGTGGTATGCCACTATTGACATTGCCAATGCATTTTTCTCCATTCCTCTGGCAGCAGAGTGCAGGCCTCAGTTTGCCTTCACATGGAGGGGAGTGCAATACACCTGGAACCGACTGCCCCAGGGGTGGAAGCACAGTCCTACCATCTGCCATGGACTGATCCAGGCTGCACTGGAAAAGGGTGAGGCTCCAGAACACCTACAGTATATTGATGATATCATTGTGTGGGGGAACACAGCAGCAGAAGTGTTTGAGAAAGGAAAGGAAATCATCCAGATCCTCCTGGAAGCCGGTTTCGCTATCAAGAAAAGTAAAGTTAAGGGACCAGCCCGTGAGATCCAGTTCTTGGGAGTAAAGTGGGAAGATGGACGGCGTCAGATTCCTACTGACGTCATCAACAAGATTACAGCAATGTCTCCACCAACCAGCAAGAAGGAGACACAAACATTCCTAGGCACCATAGGCTTTTGGAGAATGCATATCCCTGAGTATAGTCAGATCGTGAGCCCTCTCTACCTGGTTACCCGTAAGAAGAACGATTTCCACTGGGGCCCCGAACAGCAGCAAGCCTTTGCCCAGATCAAGCAGGAGATCGCTCATGCAATGGCCCTTGGCCCAGTCAGGACAGGACCAGATGTGAAGAACGTGCTCTACTCTGCAGCCGGGAGCCATGGTCTGTCCTGGAGCCTTTGGCAGAAAGTGCCTGGGGAGACTCGAGGCCGCCCACTAGGATTTTGGAGTCGAAGCTACAGAGGGGCCAAGGCCAGTTACACTCCAACTGAGAAGGAAATTTTAGCAGCCTATGAGGGAATCCAAGCTGCCTTGGAGGTGATTGGCACAGAAGCACAACTCCTCCTGGCACCTCGACTACCAGTGCTGGGGTGGATGTTCAAAGGAAAGGTCCCCACCACCCACCATGCCACCGATGCCACATGGAGCAAGTGGATTGCTCTAATTACACAGCGCACCTGTATGGGTAAATTGAATCGTCCTGGGATTTTGGAAATAATTACAAATTGGCCGGAAGGTGAAAGTTTTGGTCTCACAGATGAAGAACCAGAACAAGTGACACGGGCTGAAGAAGCTCCACCATATAATCAACTGCCAGCAGAGGAGACACATTATGCTCTTTTCACTGACGGTTCCTGCCGCATTGTAGGGACGAACTGGAAGTGGAAAGCAGCTGTGTGGAGCCCCACACGACAAGTTGCTGAGGCCACTGAAGGAGATGGTGGATCGAGCCAACTTGCAGAACTCAAAGCCGTTCAATTGGCCCTGGACATTGCTGAGAGAGAGAAGTGGCCAAAACTCTACCTCTATACTGATTCATGGATGGTAGCCAATGCTCTGTGGGGATGGCTAGAGAGGTGGAAAAAGGCTAATTGGCAGCGTAGAGGAAAACCAATTTGGGCTGCTGAAGAGTGGAGAGACATTGCTACCAGGGCAGGGAGACTACCTGTGAAAGTCCGCCACGTAGATGCTCATATCCCCAAGAGCAGAGCTAATGAGGAGCATCAAAACAACGAGCAGGTAGATCGGGCTGCAAAGATAGAGGTGTCAAAGATAGACTTAGATTGGGAACACAAGGGAGAGTTGTTCCTAGCCCGATGGGCCCACGATGCCTCAGGTCATCAGGGCAGAGACGCCACCTATAAGTGGGCACGAGACCGAGGGGTGGATCTAACCTTGGACAGTATTTCTCAGGTTATCCACAATTGTGAGACGTGTGCTGCCATCAAACAGGCCAAGCGGGTGAAGCCCCTATGGTATGGTGGACGGTGGTCCAAATACAAGTATGGGGAGGCCTGGCAGATTGATTATATCACATTACCCCAGACACGTCAAGGTAAGCGCTACGTGCTCACAACGGTGGAAGCCACCACGGGGTGGCTGGAGACCTACCCTGTTTCTCATGCTACGGCCCGTAACACCATTCTGGGCCTTGAGAAGCAAGTCCTGTGGAGACATGGTACCCCTGAGAGGATTGAGTCAGACAACGGGACTCATTTCAAGAACAGCCTTATCAGCACGTGGGCTAGGGAACACGGCATAGAGTGGGTGTACCATATCCCCTACCACGCACCAGCTGCTGGGAAAGTGGAGAGGCACAATGCACTGTTAAAAACCCAGTTGAAAGCATTGGGTGGGGGATCTTTCAAAAACTGGGAGCAGCATTTGGCAAAGGCCACCTGATTGGTTAACACCCGAGGTTCCACCAACCGAGCGGGTCCTGCTCAGTCTGAGTTCCTTAATATCGTAGATGGAGATAAAGCCCCAGTGGCCCATGTCAGAGGTTTGTTGGGAAAGACAGTATGGATCAACCCTGCCTCGAGTACAGGCAAACCCATCTGTGGGATTGTTTTTGCTCAAGGACCAGGGTATACATGGTGGATAATGCAGAAAGATGGAATAACACGCTGTGTACCTCAGGGAGATCTGAAGGTGGGGTGAGACTCCTATGTAAATGTCATTGTTGGATGAATGTTACTACATGGAACAGAAGGAAACGTGTAAGTGTCAAAGGTCTGAGCAAGTAAGATAGAAGGAAATGTGTAAGTGTTGAAGGTTTGAGTAAGTGAGATGCAAGTTTTTTATTGTATGTTCATGATATGGGATAAGGGGTGGAATGTCCTGGGTTGACGGTGCCTCCTATCCCAATCATGCAGCTTTATCTCTATGTACTGCACTGTTATGTCTAACCGCTGCCCCCCCGCCCCTCGGTGGGGTGTTTGCGGCGGTGCTACTGGTGCTTTTGGCTTTTGGCTGCTTGCTCGGCTTGGCTGCAGGCTTTGCTTTGCTTTACTACTAGCTTTGCTTTACTTTGCTTCTGGCTTTGTTTTTTTTTTGCTTTTGCTTTTGTTTTTGTCCCCTTTTTTTTTTCCCTCCCCTCTCTCTCTCTCTCTTCCCCCCCACCCCCCACGAAGATCATTGGACCGGCTCCGGACATGACCTGGGAATATCTGGGGGTCCTCGACGCCTGAAGACAGAAGCTCTGCGCCCTCCCCTCACAGCAATTGCTTGAGTATTTTTCTTTTCCCTTGTGTTGGGGAGTGTCTTTGTTTATTTGTTAATAAATAGGTTTTTTCCACTTCTCCTCCGAGGAATTCCTTCTCAAACCCAGAGCTGGGGGGGGAAGGGGTGGTGGAGGTTTGTTTTCTGGGGAGCTCCTTCTGGAGACCTTCCCCTAATTTGTCCTAAACCAGGACAATAGGGTAGACAGATAGTGGCTTCACTAACCAGTAATAATTAAAAGACAACTGATTTGATTAGAGAATAAAAGATAACTGAATAGAAAGCAAAGGCAGACAGTCACTATCACTGCACCTTATCTGTAACTGGAATTTGACTGACCTTTTTTGTTGTTGCTGTATTGATTTTGGACAGCATGCAGTAAAGACTCAGGATATAACTGCAAGATAGGACTCAGATCTGCAATCTGCTCAAACAAGACAGCTACAGAGGATGTACAACCAATACCTACAATGGGTCAGATCATGAAAACTTTAATAAAGTTTTAGGGGCTCTCTAAAGAGAAGCAATTAGAAAAAAAGACATGAATGATCTCTATAGACACCTCACTGCCTCCAGAAACAGGAAAGAGAAAAAGGCACATTATGGCAGATATAGCTGGACAATATCTGCAAAGATAATTTGGTTTAACAGACACCAGCTTGACCAGCCTAGCTCAAAGTAAACAAGTCCCTGGACATGACAATCATAGGTCTTATTCAAACCCAGACAGAGGATCTCAGCCAACCCCTTTGAAGCATGGGTGCACGCATATCATTGGCTAGTGAGCTAGGCAGAGTTGAGACCCTTGACCAAATCATGTCTGTGAGGGCGGGGAATTTGAAAGCCCTATAAAAGGAGCTGCTGGACAATAAATGAGGCTTTTGCCACATGATCCTCAGCATAAGTTGTATCCCTGTCTCCGACCCAACAGCAACAACACATCAAAGTAGAAAATGCAGCAGTTGAATTGCATAATGTGAAATTGAAAGTTCAGATATTTCCCAGAATCAATCAGCATTCCAGGTCTGTGTATGAAATCAGTGGCACCTCAGAGACAGGAGGCCTAATCTAAGGCTATAGTAAGCCATGATGTACCTCTACTTCAGCTGCCCTTAGCATCTGCTCTCCTTTATCCAAGAAGATGATTAATTTAACAGAAAAGCTCAAGATAATATGGATATTGTATTTCACATGAATAAATAAATAATACACATCTCAGTCTCAAAACTGAGTTTTTAGTTATAAATGGGTTTACTGTCTCCAGTGCAAGTAACAAGAAAAATACACAAAGTCAGCTATGATGTGGTGCTATACTCTGAATTATCACTACATGCAGAAAATAAGAGCAATTCCACAGAAGTCATTTAAGATTTAGTAAGATGTATCAGCTCCTCAGCACGACCTATAATGCATCTGTAGGTACTTCTACACTTTATGGTCTGGAGCCCTCTTTTCCAAGAAAAGCCAAAAAGTGAGCCTGGTAGGTCAGCAAGACACCAGGCTTCATTTGCACATGTTTCTGACATCAGACACCCTATGGAAGAAGTAACATACAGAAAGTAGCAATGGAGTCACATTTTGGAAGAAAGGGAGTGAATAAACCAAGCTAGATCAAAGCCAACTGCATGTAGGACAGCATAAACAGGGTTCAGAGGTAACCCAGACCTTGGGTCAATAATCATAGAACCCCTTGGGTTGGAGAAGACTTCCAAGTCCATCAAGTTCAACCTCTGACCAAACACCGCCATGCCCACTAAATCATATCTCCAAGTGCCAGGTTCAGTCATTTTATGAGCACTTCCAGGGGTGGTGACTGCAGGTACAGGCATGACAAAATGGCCATGCTCATTCCAGGAGTGCCTGGGAGTCAGAGCAGGTCACATTTACATTAGCTCAGTGCTACACCCAAGCTAATAAAACCTGTCACCTCTGATTTTTTCTGCATCAGTGGAACAGGCAATTTGTATCCCAAATGATTCAGAACAGAACCTCTATAGGTTACCTTATCCAGCTGCAAAGACAGAAGTCATGACCTTGCTGAACTTCCCCTTGGAAGCTGGTTACACATGTCTACATGTAAGATGAGTACAGCTGAAATCTAATTCTGACAATCTTCCCATGCTATTGGATTAGTGGATGTTTTCATAGCTGTTTATATGTACAGGCATAGCTCTACCTCTTTCCAGCTGCCAGCATTCAGAACATATCAACACAAGTTAGAGAAAACAAGGAACACAAACTCACTGTTAAGTTAAAAATGAAATTGCTTTTCTTTTAAAGCAGGTATCTATTATGAGAAAGGAATTCTCTGGTGGTATAAGGAAGGCACACTGGTACTCTGGATGCCTTAAGCACTCAGTGGAATGTCTACAATGCATTAGCAGGAGAATTAAAAATGTCCATAAATACACACTGGGGAGAAGGGATGAGAATTGGATCAGAGCAGACCACTGCTACTAAAGCAGATCACTGGTAGAACAGACTAAATATGGTCCCTTGCCACAGAATGCATCAGAAGACAAGAGACAACCTCTGGAAAACTGTTTAGAACTGTCTGAGACACGGATCTGGTACAGGAAGATCATCTAGTTTTCGTAATATGCTAACATATAATATCCTCATCAAGGATCATATTAGCATAATGCATATGCTAGAGGAAGCTATATTAAGGCTCAACAGACAAGACAGACGCTTCAACTGCCTATATTTGAATGCCTGAGGTAGCAGAAATAAAATTATTTGTAAACATTTTTGGGGTTTTAATTTTAACTATGCTGGTTATAAAAATGTTTAAATATATAGAAACCCGAAACAGAGAAAGTAGGCTACCAACTTGAGACTAAATATTCCAGCTTCTAAAAGGAGTAGGTCACAAAACATGTGACTTCAAGCTTCCTTCTACTATCTTGAATCAAGCACTGTGTCTTGGGTTTCAATGCAAGATTTAACCAAATGTATGTATTCTACTGCCATCTGCTGAAACCAGTTGGGGAGGTGCTGTTCTTAACTCTTCCACGACCCATCCTCCCTCCGGGGGATATCTTCTGTTAATGGGCCATTGAGTCTCACTGCATGACTGATAAAATTACATTATCCCATTCTGAGATGCTCCACCCAGGGAGTGGAGCAAGCATTCCTATTTGGACAAAAACCAAGAGTCACAACATTTGGGCAACCTGTTTCCACTGGATTCCCAGAGGAAGACCAGACCCATCTCCCCACCACTGGACCTTCAGAGGAAAACAACACCCTTCTACAGGATCATTGCTTCAACAGAATCACATCTGTCCCTCCAAGAGGACTGCAGCCACCATTTAATTAGACTGCTACCAACACCCTGGCCAACAGGGTGTCAGGCTGTATTCTGACACTATGCATGTTTTTTTTCCTTTAGTTTGTTTGCTTTTTTTTGTACTACTACATTTTTATTTTTATTATTCCTAGTAAAGAACTCTTATTCCTATTGCCATATCCTTGCCTGAAAGCCCCTTAATTGCAAAATTATAATAATTCAGAGGGAGGGGGTTTACATTCTCCATTCCAAGGGAAGCTGCAGCTTTCCCTGGCAGACATCTGTCTTCCTAAACCAGGACGCACTGGAACATGGAAAGATGTTTGTATCTACTTTTCATTAGACAAATCTTTCCAGAGAGAGCTGGTGCAAGCATGATGATGGTGCTTATCTTGCAGACTCTGCTGCAGGGACAGAGGCACCCTGGAAGATTCTACAAGATAAGCCACTGAAATAGCTGCATAAAGTGCTAACTGCATCACAGGATTCCACATCTATCTTCAAAATGCCCCATTCTGAAACACACATTTCAGGGACATGCCCAGTTCTTACCTTTAAATGAAAATCTCATTTTAGGACTAACTAAGATTCAAGTAAATTGAAATTAACATAAAGAAGGAGAAAAAAGAATTTTGTATCTTAGGATTGCTTTTTGCATCTTACAGATTACATTTGGTTTTGATTTGTTCTTCCCCTACAGGAAGAGGAAAAAAACATTCAAAATTTTAAAGGGATTCCTGCAGTTTCTTCTTGATTACATGGGAGATTGGATGATAAATTATAAGCAAATGAAAATGCAGTTACATAATCCTGAGTATTGTGATGAATTAAAACCTTCTTTGTCATTCATGATCACTAAGAAGAGACTGGGGGAAGAAAACAGTTGGAAAGAATAAAAGAGAAGGGAATTTTAATTTCTTTTTTTCCTGTCTTTTTTCATTAAAAGATGCTGAGTTGACTCTGAAAAGAAAAGAACAAGAAGCAGGCTCTGTAGCCCCTTCAGCATTTTCCTGATAAATCTTCTCCATGCCCCAACAAAATTCACATTCATTTCTCTCAGGCTGTCGATCTGGACTCTGGCAGTATTCCAGGCAGTCCTTTTGATCATTATACAAATTTGCTAAAAATGAGCTGCTATGAAAATTCCTTATGCCCCATGTGACCTTAAGAGACAATGGCATATAGTTCCTTTGCTGTTCTGAATACCAAAGCATCTCCTCATAATTGTTTCACTTTCTTCATTTTTAAGGTCAACAATGCAAGATAAAGCACAAAACCCCCACCAGGACAACAGACACAGAGCAAAGAAAAATGAATAAATTAACACAAAAAAATATGAGTAGAATGCTCCATTTTTCAGATTGACTTGGCATTACAGGAAAGTAACACTCTTTTTTACACAGCACTATAAACTCTTACAAGAAGTTCTGCTCTTTCTCATGCAGGCAACCATCCCTGACAAAGGTTTATCTCCATTAGAATAAATAATAAATAACAATAAATAAATAAAATTCCAGTGGTTGCAAATACACAGCAATTCTCCCTGAACAGCTTTAAGACTCATGTTGCACATTCTTACATTACTTTTCAGTCAGGTCAGTCAAGTCCATAGGACAACACAAACTCATGGCTCTTTGCATTTGGCATAGAGCATTTGGCAACATATGGGGCTTCCTCCCCCAAAATCCACTAGCAATTCTCATTTTAACAACTTCTATCTTCCTTAGGATAAACTGTGTACTTAAAGTGTATCACAACAGACTAATAAAAAGTTACTGTATTCAGTTATGAAACAGTGCAGTATTCCTACTTCTAGAACAGAAGATACCAGAAAAAAAACTCCACCAAATGTGACCTTTGCAACGAATCTTATCAAACTCATCCTAGAGAGATTTCACTATAAAGCAGTAAAAATTATGAAGAATATTACAAAGAAAATAATTTATAGCAACCTATATGATGTTCAGAGTCCTTCAAGATGCTAACATGTTGCAACAGTCTGATTTATCTAAGCAACCGTCTTTTTAACAGTCTTAATATTTTCAAACTAGGAACAACAGTTGTCATAGAGAAAGAATCATAAGTCATACAAGAAGGGGAAATCTCTATGGTAAGTTCTCCATGAACAACAAAACGTTTTGACAGAAAGCTGATTTCCAAGTAGAGTTGTTTTCTCATTTCTTAGTCTACTAAAATTTTCACAGAAGAAAACCCAGGCCACTGTAAAATTCAGGGGGTTTTATTATAACATGGTAGTTGAAAAGCCACCCAGAAACTACAGTACTGGGCCCTTACAAAGATCTGGGATGTCTATCCTTTTAGTTAGTATTTCAATGTCATTTAGGTAAAGAAGAATAAAATCAATTATGTGCAAGAGTTCTTTAAAGATTATTGCAGATTTATCCATTATACAATCACAAAAAATTTAAAACCATCTGCTTGGCTAAATTCCTTTTTCACAGAAGCTAGCTAGCATAACTTAACCCAGCAAATCAGATTTGTGAATAGATCTCAACTTACAAATACATAAAACTTTTATAATAAAAATAGTAACGGTTTATTGATTCATTTTCCATGGCTATCTTGGTAATTTTGGGAAGGCGAGGGGAGGAAAGCCAGGACAATTTGTTTAGGATTGAAAAAAAAAAATCCATCTTTTAGCAACTCTCTGCAAACTCCTAAATAGTGTTTTCAGGTCACATTTCTTGCATACATGTAACTTTCCATATACACATGAAAGAAATTGCTGCCATATAGTTTTAGGTTTTTTTTATATATGACAAAGAACATTTTTACTGAGTTTATTTTTTCAACAATTAAAAGAAAAGCTTATAGAAAGCAATAATAAATCTAAATTCTCCAATAAATAAACAGTGCACACATTCTGTACAAGATGTTCCTCCCCACTTGCAGGGGAACCTGCAGAAATTCCTGTAAGAAAAGACTCAGGAGAGAAGAGACCTGGCCCTCCAAAACTCCAGCTAATGGCAGGGGGATCAGATGTATTTTCCTATACGTTTATTCCTTAAAGATAGATCTATGCATATACAAAGATCTTTTCCTAATGCCTTGATAAGTGGATTGCAAAAAGGATCAAGTCTTTTTTTCTGTACTGGAGTAATCTGTGGTGGATTGACACTGGGAGGACATGTACAGTGAGATCAGCATGGGCAACAGCCACTGAACAGAAAGTAAATGATGTTTTTCTCGTTAATATGTAGTGGTGTTCAAGGCCAGGTGAGGTGGGGCTCCGAGCAACCTGTTCTAGCCGGTGTCCTGCCCATGGCAGGGGCGGGGAACTGGATGATCTTCAAGGCCCTTCCACTCAAACCATTCTATGATTATGTTATGTGCCACTATTACATGCTTCTATGATTATATGCTACTTTGTTTATTATTTCAGTTAATACTTCCTACATCACCCACCTTGATGTTTCTTTATCACTATGGTTCTTACTGTAGGACACTTATAGGACACATCACTTATGCTAACAACCCCCCACACCACCCCCCAAGAAAAGGGTCTACTGCAAAGGATAATTGTCTTTGACAATTTTGTTTCTCTGTTATTTGCTGGCAACATTTAGGCTATTTTTGCACGTAACAAAGGATGGACATATAATTAAATATGCACTTGCAACCTTTCTTTACTGTTTTCACTAATGCCTTTATCCATATGCATGGTTTTTAATCCTATTTACACTTGCAACAAAGACATCTCTGCAGAGCCAGTTTATGACAGAATCACTAACAGAGTAGCACCTCTCTATATAAAGTTATAAGTTTCAATATACATTTCTAATACCTGAATAAATTAAGACTCTGATTTGAAATAAAAATCTGGAATGCAGAGAGAATTAATTGCTATGGAACCACACCACAGGAATCTCAAAAGACACAGTAGGTGTACAGCCTACATGTATTGGGATATAAAAATGGCAGAAAATTGCAAGCACTAGACAGAAGTCAGAAAACACAAGAGAAATCCCTTGTTTTATGGAGATGCTTCTAATCTTATCCTCAGGGAAAAAAACTGTAAGACATTTTTATAAATTACATGTGTTCTCAACCATACGTTCACAGAATGCAATTCTAAGTTAAAACTCAACATTTTTAGTTATTAAGCAGAATGTCAGAGTTAAACAGCTTAAAACCTTTCAAGCATAAACACATTCAAGATAAAACAATGAAGATATTGAGAAAGTTTAGTGTCAAGTGGAAGAAAAGTTTATCACTATCCTGTTCCGCAAAGGGCAGCGTTAAATACCAAGTCAGAGCACTATTAACTATAATTTTTTGTAATCTCATCCAAACTTGTCACTAGAAAAAGAGAAAAATAGTAACATGAGAATCACTGCTTCGCTACTTATTTAAGTAATTTGACTTTTCCCTGGCACTCTTATGTTTTCTGCTGATTTGGTCAGTCTCTTGTGCCAAGATGTAAAAGCACATGGGAAAGCGCAATGGCCTGAAGGCAGCCCCATGCAGGCAGAGCAGCCAGCCCAGGGGGTTTACAGACCACTGAAACAGGGCAAAAATTCTCTTTGCAAGAAGCTTCTTTCTGAAGCAAATTCAAACCCAAATATGCTTGGATAGGCTTGAACTGCAAAACAGGCGTGAGAATCAGAGGAAAGTTCTCACTCAATTCCTCCTGAATTGTATTAGCATGTTTCAACAACTTGTACAAGGCTCTGAAAAACCTGAACCAGAATGATAAAGGTATTAAAAGATCAGGATTTAGTTTTATCTTCAGAGTTGTCTGGAGAAGCTGATTACTAAAGTACCCCTTAAAACTGAGGACACTGCTTTCAGTCTCCATTTTAATATAGTTAATTGTGCATACAAACATAATAATCTAATATAATCTAATTTAATAAAGGCAGAAAACTCTACAAGGTCACATATTTCATCAGTGCTCTCATTCTACAGCCAGTATTCAAGAATTATAAGCAATCTAAGTCTTCCTGAAAAAACTGGCTCTTAAAGCAGCTTGCTGTGTAACTTTGAACACCAATTCAGTGATATATAAAACAAATACAGTGTTGCATATTAAGCAGTACTGGAGGCTACCAAGCCAACACATTTTCCAGCTGCTGAGAAAATCAACAGAGAGGTAAAATTGCCCAAAAGCTGTTATCATCCCAACAATCTGAAATTCACTCCAGCCATTGCTGAATAAAATGAACTCGATTCCAAAATTAAATCAAGGGCAACCCAAAAACGAAACAATACATTCTGGTAAAGAAAAGAATGTGTATTACTAAAGGTGACCCAAACATGAGTTATTAAAATTGAGACATTACTCAGACATGAAGTTTCTTTAAATACTTCCCAATATTCACTACCTAAGCCCACTGTTAAAGGAAATACCACTTCATATCTCATCAGGAGAATAATGAAGCTTTTGTTGTCTTTAAAGACTACAGTAAAATTCTCAACAGATTTGTGGAGCTCAACCACTCCAAAGCTAGTAGAACCCAGCAATTCCAAAGATTTGCAACAGGTGACTTTTGAGGTCAGTCACAAGAATGCAGAATAAGACAAATAGAAAACAATAACTTTCACATTATGGAAACAATAAAACCTATGGAAATACGGTGCTAAAAAAAGGAAAAAAACAATTACCTGGAACAAGTTCCATAACAATATATATAGGCTGTCGTTGAGTGCAAACTCCTATAAGTTTTACGATATTAGGATGATCATATTGTTTGAGTATTCTGCAAAACACACAAGAAGCTTATTATATTAATAAACTTTATTGTACAGGCCTTAAATACCTTAAACCTTTAATGTTACTTTACTGGAAGATGTCATTATTGTTACCAAAGAAAAAAATATCATTATTGTTTTCAAAATCAGTGTAACAGATTACCACTCTCTTTGAAATGAAAATTGTAACTGAATCACTAATAAATCAAAAATTATTCTTACTGTAATTTTACCATTTGTCTATATGGCATTTATTTATATAAATGACAAATGGCCTGAAAGGTTTGCAGTTTCTTAAGAACCTTTGTATTTAATCAGAATTTCAGTGATGGACCAGAAGCAGAGGTACATCAAAATAGTATGCACAGCGTGCCTGTATGCTTCCCTGCTGTACTGTTCAGAAGCATACTTGTTCCAATTTTACTTTGAGAGATTAATTAATACAGTAAGTTTTAGAAGACTATAAGGACAGCAATTTTGAGAATTAAATTAAAACATTTACATCTTTTGACACAATGCTTTAATAAGAACATTTACAACCTAAAACAGCATGCAATGATTTGTAAGTTAAATGAAGAGCAAGAAAAAATTCTACAGAGACCTTGTAACTTAAATGTTCCTTCTGATCTTTGCTTACTCAAAGCATCCCCTCTTCTTTCCTTGTATCAAGAGTAAAATACCAACCTACCTGATACATACACATTTAGTGAAAAATAATACATTCCATTTTTTCAGACCATTTTTTCCCATTAGTGTCAAGCTGCTTAACAAATGACATATCTCTGCTGTTGCCAAGTTACAAGGCTTTTTTTAAATGATTCAATAGATAGAGTGGCAGATCTTCATTCTATACATGCAGATAATATCTTTTATTTTTCAATACTGATCATACTGGTTTGGGAGTGGAAATTAAAACACATTAAGTTTCACAGCAAGAAGGAGCAAGGTACTTTAAAAATTACAACATGTATCTAAAGACACCTCTCTCCCTGGAGTCTCAGAACCTATCTATGCACAGCAGCTGACACTCAGAATACTCTGCACATGGTGTCATGACTGTAATTCGAAAAATAAGCATATAATCTCATGCTGATTGACGCAGTATAAAATACCTCTACTGGAGTAAACCCTTCTTACAAAGAGAAAATTACTAAATGGGGTCTAGACCCCACTAAGAAAAATAATCTGTGCACACTTGATCCCCTGAATTAACCATGTATGTAAGGCAGGAGTTAGGCATTGGTATAATCACATCTAAAGTAACAACATCATCCAGCCTTCTTAACCCAAACCTCATGGCACATCTTAGAAGTTCTAAATGAAAGCACTTAAGACGACAACATTTTATTTTACAGGCATGGATTGCTTTGTCAAAGATGGTTTCAGCAAGTGCAGCTGCATTCACACGTTAAAAATGCCTGTGTTTAGTTACCAGGGCGACACCTGTGGAATGTACTGAGGGAGAGAAAGGAAGGAAAAGTTTGACTACTGTTTTTTCTGAATTTTTTAGAAGGTCAGATTTTGTAAAGGCATCTGGTGATAAAAACTAAAAAAAAACTGCCACAAGTAATTTTAGAGAACCTACCTGGCTTCTGACAGAAATTTTATTTTCAGCTCCTGAGGAAGATCTTCTTTGCAAGTCTTTACAGCAACAGGAGTTTTATCCTTTAATGTTCCTTTATACACCTCACCAAAATTACCCTGAAATCAGAGGAAAAAAGATCATTCTAGGTAAATAAAATCTTAATGAATTATCAGAAAAAATAATGCAGACAGCTACTGAAACTGAAACAGAACTTTGGAACGTATTTATAAAGCCAAATGAGATTTTCTTCCGGTATCTGCCCTAACCAAAGAGATTCACTCTGAAATAGTACGTCCATTATATGGACCCAGCGTATGAGTTCTGGTTTGACCTTGCTGGAAAGAGGAAAAAAACCACCCTTGATTAATTACATTTTTCTCATAAAATCTCTTAGCAACATTTCAAATCAACTGACACTGAGTGTAGTAGTTTGTTCTTCTTATTCTTACTCCTGACCTCTTTCATTTTCACACCATTGTATTTTGTGAATAGTTTTTAACTTGCAGTCTGAAAGAGACCAAAAACTGATCTCAAAAACTGACAAAACACACCAAAATAACATAAACATTCTCATATATAAGAAAGAAAAAGTATAAAATACAAAGAATGAAAACATTGAATATTAATTTTTATCATAAATAAACCCACTGCAAAACATATTGTTGTGTCTGGTGATTCCGAATTTCTTTAAAGCCCAAGCTCAAAACTGTTCTATAAAGGCAAATCTGTAAGGCTTCCATTTGGACAAGACTTTAGAAAGCAGCTCCCTTTACAATCAGATATTTTAGGTAGTGAACAACATACCCCCAAAGAAGGTTAAGGGGTTTTTTAGCTTTCATAGAAGAAAAATTAAATAATAAATACCACGAAAGTCTTCACCAGATGGATTTTTATTTAATAAAAACAAAAGGAAAATTAATTAGGACACAAATTGAAAGAAGGAAATTGTGAGGTATAAAACAATGGCATCAATGAAAAAACCCTAAAGAGAAGGAAACAAGAAGAAAACTACAGGTCTCATACTTCTAGTTAAGCTTTGTATTTCACAAAGAATAAGCACAACTCAATTTTGAAACTATGTCTGATTAATTTCCACATGCACTACTACACTTCTGTGTCCTGGTATCTGGAGCTGCATGTGACTTCAAAAAAGTCTGCTGAGATGTTTTTCTTCCTCTCCTGAGTGATGAAGATCTCATTACATCATGCAGCTGAATTTACTGTTGCCAAAGAAAGATGACAGAAAAGGGAAAAAAGAAATTCACAGATGGAAAACAGTAACGTGCTGCCAGAAACAGGGGAAGAAATGTAGGACTGAACACGTCTGCACAATTTTTTTCTGTACCGTGGGACAAGGAAGATGTAGCTGGCAAGTGAGGCTTAGGATCTCTGACAGCCCTTCTAAAGCACTTCCAGAGGCTAGAACACTACCTCTCAGATCTGGGATGGCATCAGGCGCCCAAGGTAAGCAGCTGAGTTGGTCCCAGTCCACTTTTTCTCTGCCCTTCTGGTCAGAAGTATTTAACAGTGAAATCTGAATCCACCCTAAGCTCTATTTAAGTATTGAAAAAGCCTTACTTCTTTATTGACAATATTGAAGTATTATTAGATACATAATTTTTAGTATAACACATTCCTACTATGCAACTTTAATTTTGTGGGGTATTATAGAATTAATGCTGAGTAAATAAACTGACCACTCTCTCCTGAGGTGAAGGAAAATCTTCATCTTTTCTAAAGCTTGCATCTTTTACACATTAAAATTTTGTGATTTCTTCCTTATCTTTTTCAGGCCACTCACGGTTTTGTAGACTCTCAGATTTCTCACTTCTGTGGTGAATGGCAATAGTTTATTTCACATTTTGCACGTTTTGTCATACAGATGCTGATGTTTGTGTCATTCTCATCTTTTTTAGTATGACTAACTCTTCTTAGAGATGAACACATAAGATTCACACTGTGTTCCAAGAAAGTTTTTAGCTTGTTCTGTGTTTTTTAAAGAACATCCTTCTGTAATCACTTTAAAATTCTGAGTTGCCTTTACTGAATGTTAAAAATGCTTTGTGCCAAAAACATGCAGTACATGTGTAAACTGAATTTAATAAAATGCTTTTCAAATTGCTTTAACTGTCTTTACATATGAAAAGTAATTCACATTTATTTTTAGCAAGTCAAAGCTTTTTTATGGCTGGAACATCTTTATTTTTCTCCCTTGATCCTATCCTGTTCAAGAATGTGAAGATCCTGCAGTACCTACATTTTATGAAGGCTCAGTCTGGTCACACTTTTTGTCAGCTTACATTGCCAAATAGATTTTATCCCGGGTAACAGAAGTTAATGGCAGTATTTCATTTCCCCCACCTCTTGAATTTCTTATTGATTTTTTTAGTGTGTATCACAGTAAGAAGGCAATTACTGCTTTGTAATTACTCATTTATTCTCATTTAATCAATTACTCATTTAATATTTTTTTTTTTTCAGTTTTTGGAAAAGCTTTTCAAAGACTGTGTCCAGAGCAGCACTCAAAATGGTCTTTGCAGGTGCAAAGGTGCCAAAAACTTCAGGAGTTTGCCTGATTTTAAAGACTTGTAGTTCCTAAGCAGGCTTTGTAAACTAGAAGTTTATGAACTACACAAGAATTAATATAAGTAAGATTGTGAAATTACCTAATTCCATCAATGAATGAGGGAAAATAATCATGTACAAGCAATTAGCATTTGTTTTAAGAAACAAAGATTTAGTCAACTCATATCAGATTTTAAACACAAATACATAAACATACACCTGTTTCTCTACATGTTTTTTTTTACATTTTGCAACATTTTTTTCAGACTACAAAAGGTAAAACAGCCACATCATGCTTTATAAAAATCTAGTTAGCTCAAATGCCTTCCAAATGAGAAAAAAATGTATTTTAGTCAAATACTTTCAGCACAATCATTATGATGTTTACTAGCAACTGTGATTTACATCTGTTTAAATGCTTGTGTACTAGTATAAAAAAATGAAAAAAATGCATACCACAGTAATTTAAAAGAAAAGTTATACAGAAATAGCTTAATGATTACAGTATACTTACTCAAATGTTATTTAGCTCACTTTATTACTTACTTTGCCCAGTAATTCCCCCAGTGTGACATCTTCATGATTGAGAACCCATTTCTTATCCTATGAAAAACAAAGCAGAATTTTCAGTCTGTGCAAATATACAATTTCTCTAAGATATATTTCAGTAGAAATGGAGCTGAAGTATTACATTTACAACACTCAATCACAAGCGTACCAGGAAGTTTTAAAGCTAAGCATTAATAATTCAAGAGTTTAGAAATCTTGCAATACAATAAAATAGCGATATACAGTAAAATGAGTGATATCGTGTAGCAAATTTTTATTAGAAATTAAGCCTACAACATGATGGTATGTAGACAAATGAGCACTATGCAAAGTTTCCCATAAGCTCTGAAAATTATATTCAGCACCCTGATTTTAACAATTTGTCAAGTGAAAATTAGATAAGAAAACTTCATTTTAGTATGCAAAGTAACTTATTACTAAATAAAAAGAACTCCCACATTTTTCTCCTCAGTGCACATGGAAATTAACTGATCTTTTGCGTTCTCAACACGACACATATTTACATCTCTTACATCTTCTCTGGTAGCTGGAAATACTACAGGCAACTGCTTGAAAAGACAACACATGCCAAATAAAGCATTTTGTCCAGGCATTGACCACCCATCTGTGCTGGCACTGGTGTCCAGTTCGGGGCCCCTCAATTCAGGAAGGACATCAAGGGGCTGGAGCATGTCCAGAGAAGGGAACAGAGGTGGGGAAGGGTCTGGAGCATGAGTCTGATGAGGAGCAGCTGAGGGAGCTGGTGGTGTTCAGCCTGGAGAAAAGGAGGTTGAAGCCAGGTGGCAGTCAGTCTCTTCTGCCACATCCCAAATGAAAGGACAAGATGAAATGGCCTTAAACAGTGGCAGGGGAGGTTCAGATTAGAAATTAGAAAAAAAATCCTCACTGACAGAGTGGTTAGGAATTGGAGTAAGCTGCCCAGGGATGTAGTGGAGTCACCCCCTCTGGAAAGTCAAACATGAATTCAGCAAATCAAAAAAGGGGTGGGGATCATTGCTATTGTGATTTCTATGCCTTTGTTCCTAAGTATAACATCACAAGTGTGCATTCTAGAGACTCTTTGAAGCCTCCATTAACCCAAACTCCCACCACACACCACTTCTCAGCCCCATTCCAAGGATTACTGTACCACATCACCATGCTGTATAATGGAAAGCAGTTTTTACTATTTCTCTTAGCTGGGTGGGAAACTGTGAGACTTAGGAGGAAATTCTCAATACACAGTAATTTATTTTTCCCCTATACACAAGATTATTGCTTAAAACTCCTGCCTCACTGATCAAACATTTTAAGAAACACACTCCTTCATCTCCTCCTTTTGATACTTTTTGCTGAATGAATGTCTCATTCAGAAGCTGCTGTAGATACAAATAGATAGGAAGTGCCATCAAACTGCACACTCTTAGTAATACTCAAGTTCAAGAAAGCTGTTAAGTTCAATTTGCAAAGAAAGCTGTAAAAAAACCAAACCCAAAAAAATTATTAGAGGTATTCACATAGTTTTTAACATTGAAATAAGTGCGGTAAAGCCGAAAACTTACAAGAATTAAAATTTATTGGATTTTTTACTGCTTAACTCCAAGGATTCTGTACTTCAGTCAACAACTTCTTAAATTGAAAATATGACATTTCAAAAGCTTGCTCAAGAAGAAAAAAAATCTGATAATTCTTCAGAGAACAAACCAAAGAAAATAACAACATAAACTGGAATCAAACGATCTGTTGAACGATTTATCATTGCATCTGTACATTAATCATTACCTGTACTTTTTATGAAAGTCTTCAGTGATTTCTTACACCACTTTAACTCATTCATTAGTTCATTGTGGTTCTGTAGAATTTTCACAATCAAAGAATTATTCAAAGTTTGATCAGCTTTGTTTGATATAACTCCTATAAACTGCATACAAGCAGTTTTCTTCAGCAGACAGTAAGAAAAAAATGTAAGGAGAGAGAGCCATGTACATCACGCCACTGTAAAATTCTGGCACTAAAGAAGAAACAAATTTTCTAATTTGCAATGTGCTAGATATTAATTTATATAGTGTTCAAAACACATTGCCATTGGTCCAGATAATTGCCTTTAATTAATAAACTATAATATGAACAGGAAGTTCAATTACAAAACATTCTACTGCAAGTTACTAAATCTACTTGAATTGCCCTGAGTTTAATAAGACATCATTCAATAATGTGAATAGCTAGCAATGATTAAAGACATCAATAAGGCACACAAATCAATGAATAAATACTAGCACATCAAAAACAAAGGTTACAAAATAAAGTCATGTCTCTGTCTGATCATGAAGTTCATGATCTTCTCCAAGTGCTTAATTCTGACTGTGAGTAGAATGCAAGGATTTTTCCACTTGTCAAATGCCATTACTCTACGGATTAATCATGTGTGCAAAAGATACTGGAAGTTACAAAAGAAATGTGACAGCAAAATGGGACATAAAATATATCTTTGAATGTAGGTATATGGCACGCCAAAAGAGAGATCATAAAATGAATTTCATGAAAATTGTGATAGCCAAGTTTATAATTGGAATAAAGGAAAGAGAGTCATGATCTCACTATTTTTACCTTGGGTGGCTGCAGCTAAGGCTCTCGGTGAGCTTTCTCAGCTGGAATATTGGCCTAGTAAGCAGGCAAACGCTACTTCCTCTGCACTCAGTGACCTGCTTAGTGACACTGAGATTACCCGGCATGCAAATTTACAAAACCGGGCAGCGATAGACTATATGCTGCTTGCTCATGGACACGGCTGCTAAGACTTTGAAGGAATGTGCTGCTTCAACCTTTCTTCTCACTCAGAATCCATCCATGCTAACATCCAGAAGCTGAGGGAGCAAGTAAAGAACTTGAAGGTTGAGAAGAACCCAGATTGGATCAATGAAATTTTCTGACAAAGGGGGTTGACAGGATGGGTTTCATCTTTTGTTAAAGAGATTTTGTGGGCTGTAATTGTAGTTTTTATAGTTTTAATTATGTTTCCCTGTTTGGTTAAGTGTCTGCAAAATCCATTGGAGAAGCCTTTTTAGTATAAATAAACAGGGGAGTTGTGAAGGCTCCTGAGCCTGTCAGGGAAACTTCTAGGGCTTTGTCCTGGAAGAACATGCCATTGGCTCTGAGAATACTTCACAGCTTAGGGTCAGCAAAAAGGCTTCCCCCCAGGGTGCTCTACAGCATTATGTTAATCTACCTCAGTTTTGCTTTTCTCATTGATCCACGGGCCTTGCCTACCTCTATAGCTCATACATGCCCCAGTTCAAGAAGGTTTCTCCCTTCCTT
Organism: Trochalopteron elliotii; assembly: GCA_024734555.1. Classification (NCBI taxonomy): domain Eukaryota; kingdom Metazoa; phylum Chordata; class Aves; order Passeriformes; family Leiothrichidae; genus Trochalopteron; species Trochalopteron elliotii. The sequence continues at coordinate 1,295,092 of JANPWX010019886.1, forward strand.
GTTTCCCCATTGGTTGTAGTTTCACCGATGGTCTGCTCTTTATGTCCCCTACAGATCACTGGCCTTTGCCATGCCCTCGTACTGCCCTTGTGAGCAGAATATTGGCTCCTGACCCCCATATTTAATCCTGGACATTCCTTTGATCTGCGCCTTTCTGTCCCCGAAGCCTTTGGCATGAGTCTGCAAAATAAACCTTGCTGAAACTTATAGAGGAGACCCTTCCTGCCTTTCTTCGCTGAGTTAACCGTGGTGTGTGTGTGGACTTGAGAGCCTTGCCCGCATGCCCACCTGAGCAGCTTCTCCAGAAGAGATGCTTTTTGGGGAGACGTAGCAGCAACCACCATCCATCTCCATGCTGCTACGGGTATATATCAACAGACACTTTAATAATGCACATCAGTCCAAGTCACACGGATTTTCATTTCAATAGAGTTAGTTGCTTTTACCCTTCCCCAACAGCCAGGTACTTGGTAACACACAACACACTCTAGGTTTTTATATGCAGCAGCTTGCTGTTGATTACCTTTCTGTGCAACTACCCAGCACACTTGTCTGATTTCAACAAAGATAAGCATTTTCAAACAGAAGAGTTATTTCAAAAGTTAATTGTAAATGACAAAAACCAAACCCCAAACAATATTTAAAGAAATACAACTTTCAATTGTGAAAAGGAATACTTAAAAATAATCAGAAATGTCTCCTTTTACTCATAAAATAAAGTATTCTGGATATACAGTATTCTTTTCCTGGATATGTAGCATTCCTTTTATAATGTTAGGGTGTTTCATGGTTCCCTAGACAATGGTAAGGTTCAAACCTTGAACAGATAGCAAAGAATCATTGTTCATCAATCGTTACTTCAGTGAGCATATAGGAGAGTTGTAGATTACAGTACATTGTAGAGTTGTACAGTAGAGTACATTGAGTACATAGTTTGAAGAGCAGACGGTTGCTGTAGAAAATGAAATCTCATTTTTCCTTTTCTGAGCTACGAGACTGAAATGTTATCACTATTACCCTAAACATCTTTAAAATATATGTGTGGTTTTTCTCCTACCCATCTTCCTTCATTAGCAGAAACTACCTCAAAGAGATCACAAATTAGTATGCCAGGAAGAAAGCTTACAAATTATCTGCAGTAAATTATAACAGCTTTCAATAAAATAGAAAACATTACTATGAACTAATACTCAGTGTTCAAATTCCCTTACCATTATTTTTCTATAATTCTCAGTAACAGTTTCAATCATTAAGAATTTTTAAATTGTATTTTTTCTAATTAAAAACCAGTAGTAAAGCAATTTGATAGTAAACTTTTTAAAACAGACGTTTTGAGAATTAGGTGTGAATTTATGAGCCTCAGTTTAAATATTTGGTTCTAAAAATCTCACCATTTCTAAAAGGAGAAAGAAAAGGGAAGGAAAAAAAAAGCCACCTGTGCTTGAATTCAGTTTCAGAGAACCACAAAACAAAACCCAAGATTCTTACACAAATTCCAAACCAAGATTTTTTCAAAGAGAAAGAGTGAGGAAATCCTGATCAAGCTCCAACACAGTATGAGTAAGTAAGACCTTTATGTTATCACTGCTGTTATTTACTCATCTCATGTTCTCTGTCACATTATTTACTCTTCCTAGTTCAGAAAGCAGTATCTATAGCAAGCATTCACACTGTTTTTCATCTTAACTGCAGATGTAACAAAAGTGAAAAAAGATAAAAAACTCTAGAGGCTGAAACTTTGGTTGATTTAGAGAGCCCCAGATGAAATCAACCCAACCCGAAACTTACTGCATTAAGAGAACTGAAAACATATGACTTTCCAGTCTTAAGAATCTATTTGAGCACAGCATGCAGCATTTATGAAAAACCTAAATACCCCTCCCCTTTCCCTCATCCCAGCATATTAACCCTTAACATTCTTCTAAAAAAACTCTAATTAGAGGGATACTGCCAACATCTCAGGAGTTAAGTGCATAAACATGGATGACGCCTGTTTCTTCATGTTTTAAGCAGAAAAAATGCATCAAAAATACTTTGGAAAGTATTATTTGCTCTCCTTCTTTCAAATTAAATAGGAAATATCAGTAGTATGAATTACTGCAGCTAAGAGCTATTTTTCCACATCAACAAAAATGGAAAGTTAATCTTTCATTTTCAATACTAAGAATAACTGGACAAAATCTCTTTTTACAGTTAAGAAAATCAGAATTGCAGGTAATTTTCATCAGATGGGTATTCAGATCTCACTTATCAGAACTTGATGAACCAGACAAAAAAAAACCCAGCTCTGTACATGTGGATAAGGTTTATCAATGTGGGGATAAGAAACTGTCTTTTTAGAGAAGTACTATTTTTGATACCACCTACACCAGTAGATCTAATGTTCATATCAATTTCATGAATCATAAACTATGTGTTTCAAGTCCTTCAGATTAAGTACAGAAATAAAGGTAGCTGGTGGAAAAGATTTTTCATAAGAACAAGTGAATTTTACAGGAGTGGTTTCAAAAAACCTGACTGGAAACTTCTTTAAAACTGTTTCAGAATAATGATTCATGAGCTGTAAAAATTGTTATGGAAGCTGCTTTGCATTATTAACAGCACTGTGTTAAGCCACACTGATGAAACTCAATGTGAGCTGTAAAACAGAATAATAGCACAGACAGGTTTAGCTTCTTGGGAAAAAAGTATTATTTTATCTGACTTACTGCTACATAAAAAAACTGTGAAGTTCAAACCTCCTGCTAAACCAAATTCTAAATGATCATTGAACAGGAGGGGAGAAGAAAGATCTGGAAAAGCTACTGTGCAGTTTATAAACTGCAAAAATCACCTCAGATTACCTGCACAGCTGTTCTTTGACCATTCTTTCCTGAAGATCAGTAGACTGTACTCAACATAGAATACCTGTTTTCCTCAGGGTTTTTTTGCAGTATTTCCCTAAGCTTATGTTTTCTTATACATGAAAGGGCTAAAATAATACTGAGGATATTTTAGGAAAAAGACAGGAAATAAAGCAAAATAAAAAAAGTTTAAGAAACTGAGAAAAGAAAAAGAAACAGAATGTGAAATCCTTAAGCACAGGAAAAGGAAAGTCAAGTTTATGTCAAAACCATTGTATTTCAAGCACATTAAAACACATACTATTCCTTTCTACTGAATAGAGTAAACTCAGCTACCAAAACAAAGTACTCTGAATCACCTGTTAATCAAATATATTCAAACAGAAAAATTATCAGCTCTGGATCAGATATGCCCTACAAAACAGTGAAAGTCATCTGCACACTCATAGGCAAACAAAACCATGTGATAATGTGGCTTTTCATTTAAACATTCCATGTGATTCAAACAGAGGAATGGAAAAGCAGAGTCACATTATGTACGCACAACACCCTCCTCAAACACTCAATATTAAAATAGGCTAAAACATTTTCACATATGTGCCAATGCACTTTTACTCCCACCCACACATGAAAAGGTTATGTCAGATGCGGCTAGGGGAACTAGAGATGTCTGGAAAAATGTCCAAGAGAGTCTCCTTGAACTATGTAAGATACTTAGCCACATACTTAATTCCATCCTGACTTAACTTCAAAAATATCCAGTTGTTTCCAATTAGATGATTTCTTTACCCCAGGAAGAGAAACACTTAATTCACCTCTCAGAAATAATGTCTCAGTTACAGTGGTCAGCATGCAATACCTTTCAGAGTGCTACAGTTCCACACTACAGATTCCACCAAATTACTATTTTGCTCAAAGCAAAACCCAAAGATCCTTCATCCTATGCTTTTCTAGGCACACCTGCTCATTTTGCACTGTCTTTCATAGTCTTCAGATAACATGTTAAAAACACTGAATTGGAATGGAAATAACCTGTCAAAATTTCAAATAATCTGCTGTATTAACTAATTTGTGACTGTGAGAGCACAGGAAAAAGGCAAAGCCTCACAGAAAGAAAACTGCAGCCTTAACATGAGATTTCAGTGTACCAGCAAGCTTGGCCTGCATTCCAAGCAAGACAGATGTTGGCTTTGAATCAGAAGTCATACAACATTACACAGATGCCCAGAGTTTAAAAGAAGCATGCTGCACCAGGTTTTTTACATCAGATGCATACAGTCCTTTAACAAGATATTGCTAGTTTCTCACGTATCACTAGCTCATTATTCAGGTAGCAACAGCACTGGAAAGTCTCTTAGTGGCAGAAAAAAAAGCTGATCAATGAAGGACATGTAAAGGGAAGCAACACACACAGCAAACAGCTCTGCTAGATATTAGCAGATTCTATTATTACTTTAGCAATCTTCTGAATGCTGTCTTAAACAAACCTCCTTCTCCTGTATTAGTGACAATATTTTCCTGTGTGGTTTGTAGCAATCTACTGTTTGTTGCTGTGCTGGCTCTGGCTGTGGTAATTTTTTTCACAGTAGCTAATATGGGGTTATATTTTGGTTTTGCATGTTGAACTGTTCTCTTTATAAAGAGGATTACACATGAAGCAATCTTCATGTGCATATGTGCACAATCTTCTCAAAAATTAAACATGAATATTTACAGTGAACATGAGTATTTTGAAGAATTCACCACCTATTCCAGCAGCTGTACAAGGAGCTGAGAGGGGACACAGACAAACTGAACAAAGGGATATCCCATACCATACAGCATTATGCTTAGCATATAAAGCTGGGCAAAAAGAAGGAAGAGGGAAGATGTTTGGAGTGAAGGCATCTTTCTTCCCAAGTCACTGTTACATGTGGTGGAGCTCTCCTTCCCTGGAAATGGCTGAATACCTGCCCAGCAATAGGAAACACTGAATTCATTCCTTCTTTTGCTTTGTTTGTGTGCAGAGCTTTTGTTTTTGCCTACTAAACTGTCTGTATCTCAATCGATGACTTCTGTAGTTTTTGCCCTTCTAATTCTCTCCCCTATCCTACCATAGGGGAAATGAATGCTCAGCTATGTTAGGCTTAGTTGCACCTTATTGCATCTTTTTCTAAAACTCAAAACTCTGAGAATGCACTGCCCTCCTCAATTTGTCAAAACACTTTTTGAATGAACTGGCCTACAATTAAGCAAACAAATTTGCTATTCATACTTTCAATTTAAAATATGAGCACAAGAGAGAATGGAAAAACATCTATGTCTACCGCACCATGGTGCCTGGAGTTTTGCTTCCCCAGCTGCAGAATTTTGCTCTTTGCCTTGTTGATCTGCATGAGGCTCCTGTCAAACCCTTTCTCCAGCCTGTCCAAGTCACTGTGGATGGCACCTTGACCCTCTGGTGTATCAGCCCCTCCTGAAAGACTAGTCTCATCAGTAGAACTGCTCATGCCCCATCACCCAGCTTATTTATGAAGCAGTGGATGAAGAAAGGATTGGACACAGTACTGACCCTGGGGGTACAGCAGCGGTTACTGGCCTCCAACTACCACTGATCACCACCTTCTGGGGGTGATCTTGATTTTAGTAATACACTATGTAAATCACTGGTAGCTCTACTAGGAAGAAATCCAAGCGACAGAAAGGATAGAACTGGTAATAGCATTTACTTCACTATGAACTGATGATGAAAACCATGCAATACCCTCAAGAGTAGGCTAAGTACCTTATTTACCTTGCAAATAAGGAATCCTGAATTCCTTATTCTCACCCCTGAATTCCTCCTTTATCAATATTTAAATAAGCAGATCTTCTGGAGAATTCAGACACTATTACATACATCAGATGCACAGACCTGATCTAAGAAACGTACCCTTCTTACCCTGTAGCTCCTTTTGTGTGTTGTGTCTCCACAGCTGAAATGTCATTTCACTCCTTTTTAACATTTTGTTCCACTTAAATTAGCGGAGGCCAAAATACTTAAGCAACCACAAGCTACAGTAACCCGCTGTGCACAACTGTAACTCTACAAAGGAATTTAAGAGCGCCGACACTCATTCCTATTCTTAATCTACACCGTTTTGACCCATGAGAGCCCATGTTCAAGGAAGGTTATGTGCTTGTCAGTCACACACTACGAAAATACTGAAAACTCAAAGCATTACTTGCATTAAAGTCATCCTGACTGCACTAGTGAAAACAGGAATAAAAATATAATTAGAGGATTACAAGAAGTTTACAACTCACAACCTTAAAATAATTATGAGGGAATGTTTGAATTCCAAATATGGGAAAGAAGTCACAAACCATTAAAGACCCCAGTATGTTTTAACTCAGAAAAGCTGCTGCAATCATACACAATTCTAATACAATTTTTATTGTGCTGTATTAACATCCGGTTATAAAGCCTCTCTGTGATAAAGACAATGAAAAGCCAAAGCACAAAGCCCTACTTTTTACAAGTGCTCCATAAGGCACAACTTACACCCAGAATATTACCATCAATCAGTTCATTTTCACACAAATATACAAATTATCAGCAACAAAATCTAGTAAATCTAAATGATCTTTGATGAAGAATGCTTTAATTGAAGTAGTTTATTCTCAGCTACCAGTTATCAAAAAACTTCTAAAATCTTTCATTTAATAATTTTTACTCCTTCCTAACAACAACACACCTTTTTTTAATAAGAATGAATGGTTGCTTCCATCTCTTGCTTCATAAATTTTAGTTATTTTTTCTACTTCCTACTGTTTCAGTTGTGTTTGAGATAACTCATTTTGTTCAATTTGCACTCCACATAGCAATATGGCATTCTATAATTTTTTTATATGAAAGTTGTACAGAAAGTAGGAATGCATAAGTTGCCAAGGTTTCCATTTAAAATTCAAGGACAGAGATTTTTCTTGATGAGATTGGTCAAAAATTACATTTTGTTTGTTAAAATGAAATTTATATACTTGATAAAATACATTTCTTTTTCTAGGTTTGAGCATAATGCTTACACCATTTAGGAGTGTTATTTTTCAATTTTAATCTAAGCCTAATCATGGCAAGAAGTATCAGAAAAACAAGACTGAACCAGAAATATTCAACAGAGCAGATGTTTATTGACATGGCCTCTGAAAAAAAACCTACAGAAAACTTTGATCACTGACTACAAAACAATCCTTGTTACTCTTTGGTCAGGTACCTTATCTGCCTCCATTATTACAACACATTTTAATGAGATTTTTTGAGAAAACAAATACTTTTAATTTTGAAAATAGTCAATATACCTGAAATTACACATAAATTTGGTTCAGTACTTTGTTAGCACAAAGAGCAAATTATTCTTTTTTTTCCTTTTTCTCTACAGCATGACATGCCTTGACAAGTACGGGCCACCATTAAGGATGATGCATTCCTTTTGTTACCTGACAGAAATATTTCAAAAAGCTCTGCTAAAAAACATAAAAAGCAAATCCTGTGACACTTCTCCAAATTCTGAAGAAATGAAAACATAACTGAAATGCACCTCTAATATAAAGACGCAAAACTCTGCTCTCAAATGTCAACAGCTGTAGGCTATTGATTTTGTGCATATTCAATAAATACATTCATTTCCTGTAATTTTGTCTTTTGCATATTATAAATACTCACCTTTAATGATGAATTCAATTTCGTAAAAGAAAACTGAAGATATATTTTGACATTTAAAAGTGCACGTATTAGACTTTAACCATACCCATGAGAATTACAGCTTTAGGCAAAAAACCAACACCCAAAGACCCCAACCACCTGGTGCTTCTTGGCACTCCTACAGAATGCTTGGTCAAATGGGTGGGTATCACACAGGTAATCCAGGGTGCCACAGGAATCCTCTCTGGAGTGACAAATCTAGCCAAGGTAGAGCTGCAATAACTGCATCACTCCTTGCTACAGGCTGCTTCTGCCTTTCAGATTTCTGCTCCTCAAGAGTGGTGCTCAGGTCAAACAGACTCAAGACGATCTTCACCACAGGCAGCACTATTACTGCCACTGCTTCCCTCTGCAGCATCTTAATTGTCTCCAGCCATGGGATGAGCATCTATAATTGTGTGACAGCACTACTCTGTGATAAACTTGGCCTTTGTAAGTCTCCTTGTTTCTATCCAGCATCTCTGAGCAGACATAAGAGCGCCTCCCTGAAACTGAGACTGTTCAGCAGTCTCCTTCAATTCCTCCTCATGTGCTTTGCTGGCCTGAGAGGCACACACTACTTTACTCTGAGCACGTGTTGTTTACAACAGTGAACCTCAGCTTGCTTTGCTAGAATAAAACAAACCCCATCAACAAAAAACCAGCATCATGTCAGATTTTTATTAAGATTTTTGTGAAGAAAATCTTTCTAATTAAAATTTATAGCTCTTCAGAATTTGTTTCCTTGTCTAACTCATCATTATATTCATACCTTGCAAGACAGAATCAGATCTGTAGAGGATTCTCACATCATTTGCAAACTTATTTATCAGCATTAGAAACACTACTAAGAAATATCTGGGTGTTTTTCTTTCAGCACTTTTCTTTCATCATTTATGATCCATCATTTTCCTACAGACACAAAATGTATCAGACCATGTAACAGGCTTCCTTGTCACATAAAAATTGATTCAGAATTTTTAAATGAAAGTTACTAGTAACGAACACATGGCCTAACTCACCGGACAAAGAAGCAGTTAATTTTATTCCATAAGCTCAAAATTTGACTTAACTACAGGGCATCCTTATATCATGACTATTTCAGCACTAGCGAAATAGTAGCAGATCTCCAGAGTGAATCAACTGGTGCTCAGAATCTGAAACACGTATGTGGGGGAAAAGTATTATTTCAGGCTAGATCTTTTCTGGTTCTGAAAACTGAACTCCCTCCCATAAACAGTTTTGCATCCTGGGCAGACTTACTTCAAAGGTGTATTTATGATCCAAGTGAAAACTTTAATTCAGGTACACTTAAATAAAAATGGTATTCCTTATTTTTTTGATGATTCTCTTTTCCAGTAGTGAAAGTGATGCACATTCACAACTTAATACAGATTTTACAGATAATCTGTAAAAATGTAAAAAAAAATTATATTTCAAGAAATCTAAAAACCTCCAAAACAGGAGGTCAAAGATGTCAGAAGGTTAATACATCCAGTATGGCTAAATCAGCATTTTTATCAATGAAGTCCTTGGGTGTGCTCTGAGTTACTCAGGGGCTTTTTGTATCAGCCAGTCCATCAATAACAACCTGGAGAACATAAGGTGCATTTTTTTCTAGATTAAAAATAATTATGAGACACTTTTCCATTAAAGAAGTTGCAAGTAACTTTTGAATGCCCTCAGTTTTACTAATTTAAATTCTGTTATTATAGAATCATTAAAATTCCAAGCAGGCAATTTGGTATACATGAAATGGGACATGGGACAGGCTTTTTGTGACATAATTAAGCCTGTTCCTTTCAAGGGCAACATCAAAGAAGGTGAACACTAATTTTACTAATATAGCAAAGGAGAAAGAATGACTGTGGGAAGGAAAGCAAAAACAAACTAAAAAGCATAAGTTTTTTCCTTTGAAATTTGTTGTATTTAACTTTCAATTTCTAGATAGGCTGTTATCAATGGGTAATGTGATGGCTGGCTCTCACAATTAAGAGATAAATATTATGTGTATGCTAAGAGAAGTTTTATAGATGTATAGTTATGTTATTTTCACATGTTCTTTCTGTAGTCCTCTTTCCCTTCCCTCCTACTGTCACTGGTTGGGGCATTTGGGGGAGGGCGGGCTGTTACTAGAGGCAGTATGGCAACACTTGACCTCCAATCAAGTTATAAGAGAGTGATCTCCACCAATGGATGGCAGAGCAGGAGTTGAGTGACAAGACTTTGGGAGGGGCCAAGGGTATAAAAAGCAGAGCATCCATTTTGTAAAGAAACGCATGGCTCCTGGTCACACAGACTCCCCGCCCTCTGATTTTTCCTTATTCAAGTCCCTTGTTGTATTTTGTTAAGGTTTAATAAACCTTTGAAATTTTAGAAGTGAGCATCGTTTCTCAAAAGGTTATTAGAGGGGTAGCAATTTACATAAAAAGATTAAAGATTACATGAAATGATAATGACTACTTTACAGCTATAATGTGAACAAAGCAAAAACGGTCTTTGCAGATACCAAATGAACTTCAAGGAGATGATTAAAGACATCTTGGTAACAGCACATGGTGCATAAATTGCCCCCAACACTAGGTGTCAGAGTGCACATGCTACTTCAGAAAATGTAATGTCTCCACTTTCTCCTAGGAAAGTCAGAGCTTCACACAAATTAAAAAGGAAAGCCTCAGAACACTCTTCTGCTTCGTTCTGAAGTACTTCTTCAGAATACAGCAAGTAAGTTTTTAGCAGATGGGAGAAATAAAAAGTCATAAAAATTACGGCTCAAACCAAAACAATTTAAATATTTTTGAGAACAGCTGCTCTAAAGAAATTCAAATCATGTAGCTAACACCCTCTTCAACACTGCCTCATTTGGGCTCAAACTGCTGGTCAGGAAGCACTAAGTATACTATACATTCGTTTTAGTTTACACCAAGTATTAGTAGTTGTATAAACTGACATCCTATTTCATAAACTCATTAAAGCCTACATGCAATCTATGTAATACGTGTTTTTTAAAAAAAACTATACAATCAGTTTTCTGTCACTCAATATATTTCTTAGTCTGAACAGTCATGCTTCCCATTACTTCACGTAACATCAGAATGGAAGTAGAAAGGTTTACTAACCCTGAAGCAATATTACTCTCTTAAATATTAAGACTGATGCATACCAGGACAAGGTAAGTCATATTAATAAATAGATGCAACCTGTGAATTTTATGGAGAGATACCGATTATTTCAAAATTTTTGGGATACCTCAGCAGCTGAAGTAGTTATGCACTGCAGCTCAGATCAGCTACCAACAACTAGTACAATCCTAGAGGAAATACTACTATTTTCACTAATTTGTAGTTAATGCTAAGTTTAATTGATACTAAGATTAACTTAAGTCAACAAGCCCGAAGAGGAGTAGACCCACTTCATTTTTCCCCCTGAAAAGAAGAAAAACGAAAGGCTTATTGGAGGTTAAGGTTTTTCCTTTTGTTTTCATTCTCTTAGGGAATTTTCTCTCATTCTGTTGCTAAAAGACAATAACGACCGAGTACTTAACAGAGACAAAAAGAAGTTGCACCAGGAAGGGTGCATTTGGCTACTCTCTTATCTGAGGGCTTCTCTCCAAGGGGCAGAGATACTTGGAGAATTGAGCTGGGAAATTAAGGGGGCTGGGGCAGCTGCTCCCTCTTGCTCTCTTGGCTTCGGAGGAGAACGGCTGGAGCTGCTGCTTCGGGGAGGAATTCGCTGCTGCCGCCAGAGCGGTAATGGTGAAATGACCAGGAATGTCATTTGGGAATGTTTCTTCTACAAGACATGTACTAGAAAAATTATTTGGCTATAGTTACACAAGACTGTGGGTAAATTAAAACTTAACTCTATGAAAAAAAGATACAAAGTGAAAAAAAAAAAGGCAGGAATAAGAAACTCCCTATCTTCAAAGTAAGCAACAGAGAAAGAAGAGATGCTGTTTTACAGATTATGTGCTCCAGTTTAACAGACAGGAACTATGTAATAATATACTATACTACCATTTTACTTTTGCCAAAAGAGGGCTGCTCTCACAGTATGTGGAGTCAGGAAACAGAAAAAACATTACATATTTAAAACAAACATGGTATTAAAGAGAGAAAGAAATTTGTTAACAGATTTAAAAAGATTTCCTTTTGAGCCTGACTACCCTTTATTTGTAGCTTAAACCATTTATATCAAAAAGAATTATTCACACAGCAAAATCAATGTCCTATGATTTCTCATTTGATCTAAAATGAATGTAAGCAATAACTTATGTTCAATGAAGCATCAGTTTGGTAATCAGCAACATATTAACAAAAATATGCATTTCCAATGTCCCATTCTTAAAATTTTAAGATTATATAGAATAGTTAAGTGCAGATTAAGTACGATTTTGAGAAAAAGAACATGCTTGACTTTCTTAGGATTATTAGCAGGAAAGAACTAGCACCCTTCTGAGAAACAACACTCACTTTTAAAATTTCAAAATTGTAAAATATGACAAAAGACTGAATAAGGAGAAAGAACAGCACTGGGAGCATGTGTAATAGATGTGATTATAAATTCGTGCAATTAAAACATAGAAGGAAGTTATAGCAGATGATAGAATGTATATTTTCTATAACCCTGTGAGTATAAAAAGTAACCTTGATTCCGGGACTGGGATGGGCGTTCACCAAATACCAGGACATGCTTTGTATACAAACTAACATCTCGATTTACACCAGAAAGGAGGGTGGCTTGCCAGGATGTAGCTCCTTGAGCTAATCAGATCTTGGGCACCCGGACCATCAACCCACCATCAACCCACCATCAACCCACCATCAACACATCGACACCCATTTCGAGGGTGGACCCTGCAACTGACGACATCATCATCCCAAAGGAGGATTCCTGGAAGGTCCTTTCAGACTCAGCCCAGCACCGAGAAATCTGTTCAGGGTTCATCATCAAGTGAAAGACTGGGCTTGAATTTGAAAAGCACCTCTGCTGCCAGGAGGCACAAAATACAGTATAAGAACTCAGACTCAAACCCCAGCAAATCGTGGAACAGTGCGAGATAGCAACCCTGCTGTCAGTCGGCTGTTTCACCCAACATTCGAATGTTGTTCCCTGTGGCTGTCCCAGATAGATTTAAAATGGAAAAATAAAATTTATTATTTTTCTGTCCGATTGGCTGGTTGATCATTTATAACAGATTGGTGCCGTGACTCGGATATAATCGTAGTGCTGTGGGAACCCCTTTGTGCGGGAGGCGCCCCACTGATTTTTCAGTGGCCCGACAGAGTGGGAAACCCCGTAGCACCGATTGTATTCCGACCAAATTTAGGGAAGCCACAAAATAGGGAAAAGGCCCTAGGATCCAGGGAGGTAGAACTCAGGGAAGACCCGGACAGGTCTTCGGAACCGCGGCAAATTTCCACTCATAAAACTCTACGTGCACGAAGAATCCACGCAAGAAAAGGAGCTGTAAGTATTGCTGGTTGAGTGGGGGTGATTGGGCGAGTGAGTGAGACGTGATTTTATCACGCCGTGAGTGTGAACCTGAAGGCTGCGGTTCCAAACTCCCGCGAGGGACTTGGCCGGCCGACGGGGAAGCGCATCGGGACTCGTCAAGCCAAAACCTGGGGAGGTTTTGGGGACCGATCACAGGAAGCTAAAAAGGGAACGTAACGTTCCTTGGGAGTTCCCCTGGAAAGCCCATTGGGGTGGATGCTAGAAAACTGGGAAGAATGCCCAAAAAGAAAGGGAAAAATCTAAGGAAAAATTATATACTATTGCATGGAGGTGTGGGGAGGAAAAGAGATAAAGAACCATGTGATTTGGTCTGTGTTTGGCACTTAAAGGACCTGCAGAGCCTTAAGTGAATATGTGAGTAGTAAGAAACCGCAGGACCATGAGGAGAAAGAGTATACAAGATTCTGGGAAAAACCTAGGACTGGGTTGTTCACAATAAAAACTAAAAAGGGAACGGAGGCTCGGAGGGAGGAGTGGGACGCACTTAATAATCTCCCTCCCCCATACCTAGTACCTGTGCCACCGCGCATGCAGGCTCAAGCTTCCCCATCCACACTCCTAAGACACAGAGAAACAACGCAGAGGAGGCAGTCCGTCCCTCCCAATAGAAGCTCAAAACCCCAGAGGGAGCTACTATTGCAAAAGGGGGCACTTCAAAGGGAACTGCAGTGATGGAAAGTCAAAGGGGGTTTCAGGAGGACTGAGAGTGTCAAGGGCCTTTTTGGTAGGAAAGTCCATAACATCTAAAAATCCCTTGATAAAATTTATAACCTCAAAAGAAATACTAAAGAATATGTTATCTTGTTAAAACAAAGGAGTGTTAATCTGTTTCTGTTATCTTTGTGTGAGCAAAATGTGTGTGTTTGTTGTGGACCTTACTTGTATTTTTAGAAAAAGAGGGGGGGTTTGTGCAACTAGTGCTATAAAAAGTGTAGCAAGTACAAAAAAAAAGAAATTTTAGAAAAAAAAAATGACTTAAAAAGAGAGGAGAAAGAAGCTAGGCACAGCCACCCCCGTGGCTATTGACAGCGACCTCACCAGTGCCTGTCCTAGCGTCTGTCGTGCCCACCCTCCCCCTCCTTTTCCTGCTTTGGTTCGGACTGCCGAGGCTCCCACCTGTATCTTGCTGCAGCAACCCTTTTCTCTCTCGGCTCAGTCCCTGTTCCAACCCTAGCGCAGCGGGGGAGGGGTTTCGATCTCGCCTAATCTTGGTTGCTCTGCCTGCAGCATCAGTGCAAAGTTTTCCCCTCAAAGTTTTTTTCTTTTCTCCTCTTTCTCGGCGCAGTTTCCGCCCCCCCCTTCTCTCTCTCTCTCTCCCCCTTCCCTTGTGCTCCCGTTCGGCCCCGCCCCAGCCCCAGCGCGGGCGGGGCTGTGTCTCGCCTGGTCCCGGCTGCTCTGCCGGCGGCGTTCGTGCTGGGTTTGCTCACCCAGCCTTGCTAATTTCTGTCGTGAGGGACGCCGCAGCTGCCTTGCAAACCTAAGAATTCTGTCTGTCTCAAAATGCAAGGTCCGTGGCAGAGCTGCCAGATGCCCTGCAGGTCACCTAGCTCTCGCCAGGAGACCCCTGTCCACACCCTAGGGGCAGTCCCAAGCCCCTTTTTGCATCTCATGTTTCTAAAAGACTTAGCTTAGGGGTCCTGATTTTCCCCTCCCTGCCTTTGAAAAATTAATCCATAAAACAAAGTCTGCTCTTATACCTGTAATAAATAATCCTTTTTGATACAAGAAAGCTAGCTAAGACCCAAGAAATGTCTCAATTTACAATTATATCCCAGAAAGAACGAAGATTTGATTTTCTTAAAAATATTCTAATATTTGGAAAGCATGCATCGAACCCAATAGGATGTAAATGTAAATAAAAAGTCTCAAGATTAAAAATGTCTTGCAAAGAGAAAATGTTAGAATGTTCCTCTAGGTAGTTTAAAGTACTTGTTTATTAAAAATAGTACATGTTTTAAAGAAAGTTTTGGAGGAGATAGAGAAAAATGGTTTGTAGATGGATCATCAAGGTGAAAAGGTGAAAAGGAAGAGAAAATCGGGGTATGCTATCATAAATGGAAACTCAAGCAAATTTTAGAAGCTGTCAGGGAGCCAGAAGAAATCTCAATTGTTCAAATAAAAGAACAGCAAGTAAGTATGCAGTTTCAGACCAGAAGTAACAACCTGGCAGATAAAGAGGCCAAAGTACCCTTGAAGTGAGGGAGGGAGAAGTCCAGGAATTTCCCCCAAAATCCTTCCAGAAGGGAAATAGAAGGTTTTGAGAAAATAGGCAAAAGATTAGAAGAGAGAGACTGGAAATTACCTGATAGGAGAGAATTATAGCAAAAGGATAATGCCCGAGAAATGTTAAAAAGACTGTATCAGCAAACTCATTGGCCCTAGCTAAACAACTTTAAAAGAAATACTTTGGAGGAATATATGAATTGGTAAACCAAGAAGTGCGGGGGTGTATGATATGCCAACAAGTGAATCAAGCCAAATCAAAAACAAACGGCTTTAGGAGGATGCCCTGTCGCCTACCAGCCCTTTGAGAGAATCCAAGTGGACTTTTACTGATCTACCAAAGGTAAGAAAATAGAAATTTTAACTAGTAATAGTTGATAAATTAACACACTGGGTTGAAGCCTTCCCTCAAGCCAGGGCTATGGTTCAAACAGTGTCAAAGGTATTACTAGTAGAAATTATTCCGCGATATGGAATAGTGAATCACATAGATTCAGATCAAGGTACACATTTTACCTCCAAAATTATTAAACAAATATCAGAGGCCTTAGCAATCCGATGGCAATATCACACCCCATGGCACCCCCAGAGCTTGGGACAAGTAAAAAAAAAATTAATCAAGCTCTGAAGGCACAGCTAACAAAATTAATGTTAGAAACAAAGATGTCTTGGGTACAGTGTCTGAACATTAGAACCATGCCTCACTCAGAAACCAGACTGACACCATTCGAAATGTTGTACAAAATGCCTTGCCAGCATGGAATGCCCGTCAGACATCCACAAATAAAAGATAATCAAATTCAACTGTATCTAATAACTATTAGCAAAATTTTACAGGAACTACGGAAAAGAAGACTGACTCCTTAGAGCGCCCCCTTGAGATTCACCATCCACAAGCCACAACCTGGGCACAAGGTGTTAATCAAAACCTGGAGGGAGGTCCCTCTTGAGAAGGTCCCTTTGTCATCCTTCTCAGCACAGATACAGCCATCAGAACTGCAGAAAAAGGCTAGACCCACGCGTCACAAGTAAAGAAAGTCAAGCCTCCAGACACTGCTTTAGAATGAAAGGTGTCTTCATCTCCCAAAAACTTGAAGATCAGGCGGCAGCAGCACCATAAATGACTGAAGAGAATCAGATAAGTTGTTCTAAATCAAAATGTGAATGCTTTCCCTTTGTACATTTTAAGTGTGTTTTACTGTAAACATATTTGGGTGGCTCACTGTTGGGGAGGAAATCGACCAAAGGGTCTGTGCACTGAAGTGTTTTGAGGAGAAACAAAGAGAGAATTAGCCTGCTAGCATTTGCAACCCTCACCAAAATTCTAGAATTCGGTTCCCCGGACTGGTATTTAATACTCACAAAGGGGACAAAAGGGAAATAAGATGCCAAGGAATAGGTTCTAGAAATTGAGTGCAGAAGGACCACAAAGGTACCCTGCCAGTCAAATACGGTCAAATTGTCCAAGTGGGGTGTTTACAAACAAAGGTTTGCAGCTCAGACTACTAGAGCCCCTGAAGTATACACCTGCTGCCGAGAAGATGGTTTACCCCGCCGTGGGTGGCACCCCCACGGGCGAAGGGCAAGGCAGAGGGGTATTCCTGTGGGGAATCATAATCCTAGTAGTCTCGAGCCAAGCCACGTGCCAGGGGGATGGGTTGAACCCCGAGAACCTGCAGAGGCAAAAACCCCTTACTAAATGTGAACAGTGCCTGAAGGTGGCATTTAAAGGACAAGCAACTGTAAAGACCGTAGAATACCATGCTCAATTCGACTGCCAAGAGAGAAAACCAAAAGAACATTGTTCTTTTAATGGCACTCAATTCAAAGTTTGTGAATTAGAAAGGGGGGTGGTGTGTCACAACCCGACGGTAGACCATAAAGAAAAAAAAAAAAACAAAAAACCAAAAAAAACCAAAAAACCACAGATAAAAACTCCTCCAGTCACTTTTTGCACAAACGTGAAATAAGAAAAATACCACCTATCTCGGTGTGTGACCAATACAACTAAACGGTCTAGATAGGAGAGAAAAAGAAATCCACTTTTTTGGCATACTATCAAGTCCATAAGCTGTGTTATGATAAAAGTAAAGTGGAAATCTGTACTATGAGAGGAAAATGTATTAAATGGGAAAGAATCTGAATCATGAAGCAAAATCTTTTATAGGCAATGAACCCATAGTACTAGACCTCCTCAGAAATTATAACAAAAGAATCTGTTTGCAGAAACCTTTTGTTTCTCAAAGAATGAGGAAGGGCTAACCCAAAAAGTAAGGTACAAATGCTGACCTAGGAGCTGAAGAGGCAAGAAGCAAAGGCAAAGAAAAGAAAAATAGAGCAAGAAAAGTTGATAAGACTGCAGGCAGTGGTAGAAATTGTCTCAAATCATACTTCAGAGGCCCTAGAATTGTTAGCCAAACAGCACTCCCAAATGAGAGCCTTTGTATATCAAAACAAATTGGGTTTGAACTATTTGCTAGCTAAAGAAGGAGGGGTCTGTGGGAAATCCAATGAATCAAAAGGTTGCATAGAAATTGATGACTATGAAGAAACCATCAGAGGATTGGCAGCCAATATAAAAAAAGTAGCCCATGTACCAGTTCAAAAATGGAACTCTATTCTCCAGGCCTCATAGTGGGATCAGCTGCTTGGACAAGGGGCCTAGTAGAAGAAAGTTGTATTTTTCATTCTATGTTCTGTAGCAAAAATGATGTTTCTACCCTGTTTGATTCCATGTTTAGTAAGATTGATTCATTCAGTCGTTCAAGGTATGCAGATAGCAGCTATGCCCAATGACCCAAAACTCGCTAGAGGAAAAGCTAGCCAGGTTTCCAAGATCATGAAATTAGAGGAGAAAAGTCGAGCTGCTGAAGCATTGGAAAATTTGAGGAAAAATTAAAAGAGGAAAATATTGCATACCAGAAGTATTGTGAAAAAAAAAAAATACTAGAAACTTCTGATGAATTCGATGAGGATTGGTATTGGAATAAAGTTTATTGGTGGTGGAAAAGGGGAAAAATAAAATTAAATATAAGCACGAATTTAATAGATTAATAAAAAAAGGTGGGGGATTGTAATAGATGTGATTATAAATTCGTGCAATTAAAACATAGAAGGAAGTTATAGCAGATGATAGAATGTATATTTTCTATAACCCTGTGAGTATAAAAAGTAACCTTGATTCCCAGACTGAGATGGGCGTTCACCAAATACCAGGACATGCTTTGTATACAAACTAACATCTCGATTTACACCAGAAAGGAGGGTGGCTTGCCAGGATGTAGCTCCTTGAGCTAATCAGATCTTGGGCACCCAGACCATCAACCCACCATCAACCCACCATCAACACATCGACACCCATTTCGAGGGTGGACCCTGCATTTGACAACATCATCATCCCAAAGGAGGATTCCTGGAAGGTCCTTTCAAACTCAGCCCAGCACCGAGAAATCTGTTCAGGGTTCATCATCAAGTGAAAGACTAGGCTTGAATTTGAAAAACACAATACCTCTGCTGCCGGGAGGCACAAAATACAGTATAAGAACTCAGACTCAAACCCCAGCAAATCGTGGAACAGTGCGAGATAGCAACCCTGCTGTCAGTCGGCTGTTTCACCCAACATTCGAATGTTGTTCCCTGTGGCTGTCCCAGATAAATTTAAAATGAAAAAATAAAATTTATTCTTTATATCCGATTGGCTAGTTGATCATTTATAACACATGGAACTAAACTGCCATGTGCTCACCCACAAAACGGCTGCTCTGACGTCTATACCTTTGGTGTTGCAGCAGGTAACCCTGGCCCCTCACAAAATCTGCCAATCAACTTTTCTTTGCTGTTCATTGGTGGAGACTGCTCTCTTGCAACTTGATTGGAGGCCCGGTGTTGCCATGCCACGCCTCCTTGTAACAAGCCTGCCCTCCCCCAAATGCCCCCTGCACGGGGCACAGGTACAGCCCTCCCTCCACATGTCCCAACTACCACTGCCATCCCTTGCCAGCCATACAGGGGGAAAGGGGACTGTGGGGAGAACAGGGAATGTCCAAACAACAAATCACAATAACATGACTATACATCAATAAAACTTCTCTTTACACATAACATTCATCCCTTAATTGCAAGAGCCAACCATCACATTACTCATCTATACCAACCCTGGAGTAGGTAATTAATGCTGAAATATAAATTGCCATACTTCCTAAAATTTTGTTGAACACAGGCTTGAAACCAGTCTTGAAAAAATAACTATATCAAGAACAAAAGGCTTACCCATAGTTAAGATGCAAAGATAAGTGGAGCTGGGTTATGAATGAAATAACAACTAGACAGATACTGCACAACTGCTGGAAGAAGTCAAGGAGACTCTTAAACACTGATACAGTTTAATACTTAGCCCTTTTTTTTCCATCCTGAAAGACTTTCTGCAATAGCTTCCTGATTTAAAAGGACATTTTTGTTTTAAATTTTCATTTATGCTGGAATATCAGTGCCTTTTCTTGTGTCTAACTTGTTTTTGAGATATAAAACAGAGACAAAATGGAGTTGTTATAAGTCTTCCAAATTTTATGCGACCTTCTCCATCATATAAAAGAATTTTTTTACTTTATAGAAGGAAGGGCAATGAACTAGTATTTTGAATTACTTAGTATGGAAATCCAAATGTTAAACCAAAAAGAAAAGTATGAGGATACTTGGTAAGAGGTTGAATGCCATTGTTTCAAAATAGCAAAAATTCATAATAAGAATCAAGATAGGGAGCTGTTTTAAGTGAATGTATTGCACAGAGGTAAGAAGTCTGGAAGAGGTCAGGAACATAGATACACAAAAAAACCCCAAAAAAAGGCCATAAAACCGAAAGATCTCCTGAGATGTTCCACAAGATCTTATTCAAATTATAACAGAAACCCTCCAAAATGACTGTCAGTTAAATAAAGGTTCTGGAATGTATGCATTACCTTAACAACGGGATTAAGCAGAACAACACCCGACTTCTTTGTAATAACTTGCTTTGTTGTGTAATGATGTTCTATGAGCTGAGGAATAGTTGGAAACCCAGTTCCTTCAAAACGATATTGATTCTGTATGGAGGTAAAGGGAAAAATTTATTTCTCTATAAGCAATAGTTTGAACAAGAAACTGCAAAAGTGCCTGACCAAACTTCCTTCACTAGTAACAACACAGAAAAAAATGCACACTTTTATAGAATTATTTTAGATTCTTTTTCTGACCTATTGAATAGCATTTATATTAACTTAATTGGAATGATAGGAAAATGATAAATTAATAAATGCAAAATTACTACATCAGTCATTGAAGGCAATATGATAAAATAATTATTAAACTCTTAATATAAATAGATAAGCCAGTTAAAATCAAAACTATTACAGAGTAAAATAAAAATATTCTAAACCAGAAAAAATACCAACTTCTGAATTATTTCTAAAAATTATGGCAGGCAAACTAAAAAATCTGCATGATAAAATACAACAAGAGATAAACAGGAGATTCACAATACTATCCTAATCTCATCTTCCTTCATTTATTGTCTCCTAAAATTAGTAAATCCCTGGCATAGAGTATAGGATGCATGATTGGCCTTTTATTAAAGAGTATTTATCAGGAGAGCTAAACCACTTAGAGACAAAGGTAGGTCATTCACAAGCTACAAAGAGAAGTTGGGCAGGACCCTGTAGCTGACCGTGAAACACGATAATGTCTCCTGCTTTCATAACACTCAGCATGTACAGTTAGAGAGCTTTTCCCACAAGGCAGTAGCTGCCATAAGCCAGCCTGACAATACAACAATGAACAAGTACTGCAATTAAAAAAACTCAGAGCACAGATGGTGATTCAAGCTCATTTACACAACTGGGCAATGAACACTTCTACCACTGGCATGCATACTTTCTAGCCCCCAGAAATTAATTCCTTGCACAGTGCACTCTAAGTTCATTGTTTCCCTTAAGGAGATATGTCATTGCTGTTGGTAAAGACAGCTGAGTCATATCAGCTGTTTTTAACATTCATAGATCTCTATCATAAAAATGCTTTCATAGTATGAACCCTTTGTTGTTTATTAGTGACTCAGCTTTGACTGACCACTAACACTAGTTCCCACTCCTTTCAAGTTCCTCCATACTTCTGTACTGATGATCCAAAAAACCTGCTGTCCCTAAAAGTCTCCTCAGCAGAACCAGCACTACTGCCTATTATTGTCTCATTCCAGATCCAGCCACATGCCCATCTGCTGCCATTTATGCAAAACCTTAAGAGCAGGCAGTGTCCTTTGATTCTGTGTATTTACACCCAATCCTGACCCTTACTAAGACCACTAACAAAAAAACCTTTAAAATGGCACAGCCTCAAATAAGCAGAAGTTAAAAAATATGGTAGTCCTGAATGACAGCAGTGAATTTTGATGCTTAAAGCTGAATGATGAATTAATTTATCACACACATAGTTGTATCAATATAAGCCTTTAAAGTAATGGTAAAACCAGACATTGAACACTTATACAACCAAAGGATTGCTGTTAAAACAAATGTCCGACTCTAATCTTCAGCACTTGATTCAGAAGAAAATACGGAGACCTGTCAATGATCCAGGAGTCTGATTTGACCAGTCAGAGACCTAATTCCACATTGCTCATACCACAGTAAACAATCAAATCTTTTGTACTAAACTCTTCTTGAACTTGCCTATAAAAATGTTAATGAGTAAATCCCTCACTATATGACCCTAAAACTCCAAACATCTACTTTCTAGAGCTTAATAAGCTTTTTCTTATTCTCAGAAAATTCACCCCCATAGGAATGTATAGAGAGTACTGAACATCTTTGAGGAAAAACATGATTGACAAGAAAATCTACCACAAATTAATTCCAAGAGCAGATGAACATAATGCTCTATTTGTAAACATACAAGCCGATAGGTATCTTGACCTTACAATGCTGGGACTTTCCAAGCTATGCAATATTAAACTGTTATCAGTTTTACATTTCAAATGCTGCTAAGAGAAAGCATAACATTATGGAGAGAAAGACAGCTTGTTTTGTTTTGTTGGAAACCACCAACCCTCCACCCACACACAAAAGAAGAGTCAGCTGACGGGTAGGCCCCAAAGTAATACTTGGAACTTGGACTTGAAAATCCAGTCTATCTTTTTGAAAATCTACTTGCCACATACAACGATTTGCACAAAATTATTTCAGTTAGACCACATATATAATGTGCATTTATTTCTGCTGCATCAGATCAGTGAGCACCAATCATCTTGCAAGACTCTAGGTACAGGTAATTGTACTGCTTTTATTTTCTCATTTAGCACTCTGACACATCAAAATACTAATGTCACAAAATCAAAATAAAATTAACACTGACTGTGTGCTCACTTCTGCAAGGAAAATTCTAGGTGATAACTAATGAACACTCTCCAGCATGACAAGTGCCGATAATCATTAATCCTGGAGAAGCATTCCAACCTGTCTGAAGTTTGAAAAATATCACTGCTTCTCATTAAAAGGAAATAAACCAGGTACACAGTATTGAGTTACTGCAAGCATGTTGCATCATCTGGGGATTCAGACAATGAAATTCCCTCAGTGTAATATCATTATGAGATTAAATTTGAGAATTTTTCTGTACGTGGGAAACTTATTATAAGAGACTGAAGAGATAGCACTACTGAATCAAAACTGAGAATGATTTGCTGCAATTTCATACTTCAAGAAAAATTTCTAGCAATGCTATGGAAACTGTCACATTTTGAGTGAGTTTAAAATTCTGCAAGGTAAAAAGGAAAATACATACATTAAAAAAGTCAAGCAATGCATTAAGAAGAATAAAAAGAAATACACTGTATAAAGGTAGATAATTAATATATTGTTCATTAAGTTGTCAGTTTTTCCTCAGAGCAACAAGGGGTTCGGTTCTGGTCCTTAGAAGCATACACACTGTATGCAACATCCAAAAGTGTTTGTGTTATACTGTACGAAACAAAAACCAAAGGACTAAAAAGAAAGTAAGCGTGTCAAGTACAACAGGCACTTCAATTCCCATATGTATAAAAACCAGCAGAGATTATTTTCTTCTGCATGGCTGTTCCCATTTTTCAGGAAAATGCAGTGCGATCTTTACAGTCTGAACTAGAAATAGCCTAATTTGCACCAACTACCAATAACCAAATCACCAATAACCAAATGTACATGTATAAATAAAGAGAAACAACTCCCAGATTTCAAAACATTTACAGAAATATCTTGGCTTGTCAATATAAGACAAAAGATACTGAATAACCTGATACTTCATACTTTTCCTTTGTTTCCCAAAATGACCTCTACCCCTGATTCCAGCACTGATGGAAATATTTCCAACAGCTTTCATATTTTCACATAAAGGCTAAATCCATTTGCTATAATCAACTATGTAGATCCTATATTGAATATTCAGTACTTTATCAGACGTACATCAGCATATTGTATGATAAAGTGTCTCCGTTGTCCATCTGAAAACACAGAAAGGACATATTCACCGGGTTTCCCGTGGCTCTCGCGCACCAAGAAGTCTCCTTGCTGTTTTAACAGCTCCTGGGCTTCTATTCTTGGAATTGCACCATGATACCAGTCTTGCTCAGCCAAAGGTTTCTCAGTGGTTGAGATTACATCAAAGAACTTGGGAAAAATATTGAAGAAAAAGGTTACTATAACAGCACACTTTTAGAGTTTACTTGTACATGAAAAGTATCACAAACAACAGTCATTTCTGTTTTATGTATCTAAATTATGTATTTCTGTTAATGAACAAGACCAAGGCTCTTACAGCTCTTACACTTGCACAAAAACATATTGATCAGTTTCTTTTCTGTTTACCTGAAAAATCAGTATATCAAAAGCAGAAGTTTAAGGAATCATCCATAAAACCATGTAACATTTTTTTATCTGGCTTGCTGTTTTTCATAAGCCACACTGACCAAATCTTTCTCGCACATTCTGACGTGCTATTAACAACTGAGAATGAATCATTTCTCTATCCAGACAAAAACTTACCAGACACAAATCCATAATAAATTGACTCATACAAAGCACTTGAATTGGATAAATTGTTTTCGAGAATTTATCAATTGCACCCCAAATTAATTAATAATTATGAGACTTTTTTTCCCAGCATATACCCTGTAATGCAGAATACACACCTGGGTGTAGTGTCCTTATGAACTCTATGATAAGACACAAAGATTGTAAAGAATTATTTTCACTACCTGGAATTGGCTGCAAATGGATGCTACTAGCTGTAAGTGGAAATTAATAAGTTTAATCTATGATTTCACACATTAACATTCCATCATTTAAGAATACACTGAAGGAAACTTAACATTTTGTCACTGACCACTTAAGATTTATTTGTTATGGGTAGGAAGGCAAGCCCTCATTTAAGCTGAATGTAATTCAAATACATCGCCAGAGCTCATAGAAATTCTCACAGCCAGAGTGGTAAAACTCTGAATGACATAAGGCAGTGCACATTGTGAGCAGAACAGGTATATGGATGTTCCCCCAGTTCAAACAGATGCAAGTGAAGCACACTATCCTGAATTAACCTTTGCTCTGCCCTGATAAAAATCCAGGTTGGAGGCCATCTGTACATTTAAGGTTTTCCTCAGAAGATACTTATATTTAAATGCCTAGTCCAAAAAAATACTAGGAATGGTTTCAGACTCTCAGAGTGGAAGTAAGCAGACCCATGATGGAATCTACACAGAAATTCTTGTTTCCAAATATCTGCAATTTTTTAGCACTTGCATACAATTTTTGCTATTAAAAAATGTCTTTGTTGGCTTCTGGTTGCCTAAGTTATACCTCAAAGGGCTAGTTTAGTCCAGGATCTTGATGAAAAACTGAAGAACATAATTAAGAACCTGACAGACCCTTGCGTTCTCTGACATCAACAGACACAGAGAATCATCATGGATGAAATTCTCATCAAGGAGAATTTCAGACCTGAGACTTGAAACAAGTACTATAACCAATAGGCTCATCACTAGAAAGAATAAGTGTACTCTGTTACAGAGTCGGAGATAGGAAGGAGTATGTAAGAAAAAAACTACAGCTTGAATACAAATTGCACAGAGTTTTTAGAGACATAAGCTGTACTCCAAGGTTACATGTCTATCAGCACAGTGAGCTGCTAAAAAGCAGATATACCGATTGGCCAAAAAGATAGTCATATCTTTCAATTTCATCAACAGTTAAAAACATCCCAGGTGAAAGCTGTCTGCCACTGTTAAATGATATGAAGTCACTTTCTTTCACAAATTCCTAAAAGAAAGAGAAAAGCTTTCAGAATGTTAGACAATGTTATTTACTTGAACATTTATTGTTCAAAGATGCTGAGCTTGAATTGAACAAAAACCTAGACCTCTGTTACATTCAGAGCAGCAAACTCTAACACAGGAGCAGATTCCTACTTGAGAGGGAATGTTCCTAAGGATAAAAACAACAGTATACAGGGTTACTGATCTACTTCATGAAAGAAAGTTAAAAAAACCCCCAACCTGATATGCAATTTATTTTATAGCTTTTAAAAGGAAGCCACCAAATTGTAGCATCTGCTTATGTACACACTGGGTGCAGGCTAAGGCACCATTCAGACAAATCAGGATCAAATCTCAAAAAAAAAAACATCTTAAAAGCCTTTATGACAGAGAAAGAGCTTATGGAAGGAAAACAGCATTTCAGACATAGATAACTACGGTGTTGTCTATAACTCTATCATCAATTTTCCCTCTCTTTGAAATCTGATTGAAATACTATTACTTTAGAAACAAATAGTGGAAATTCCACAAAGTTTTCTCTGTTGATTGTCTTTCACTTTACCTTACCTTTACTTTTTATCATATCAAGGCGGTTTTGCTGATGAAGCAAGTGGCAATTATTTTTGTCTTGACTGTTATTAAAATTGCATTATTTTTATGAAAAAGTCTTCTGATTCCAACATATTTTCTCTGTGCTACAATATTGACTCTGACTGGCTACAGAATGAAACACGGCTGAGAGCCCAGAAAAAACAGTACCAATGCAGGATATGTACCTACTTTAATATTGATTTCAACTCAATTTACCACTATTAGTACTAATATTTCTACTGCATTTTATAGTTAGAACTAGATCATAGATCAGTCTTTGAGGAACAAACAGGAAGAAAAAAAAAAAAACAACTTGCACAAAATGGAATTCCCACCTCTTTTCTTTAAACTCTACTTAAGTGTCAGCCAGCAAGTTAATATGACAAGTTTATATTCTAGGCCATAATGTTTTACAATCTCATTTGGGGGTTGGATCTCTTCCTCATTTGTATGTACACTTACAGAAGCACTCAATGATTCAACAATCCAAAGGAAGAAATATTGCTTCTAGAATTTTTGTTGTTGATTTAGCTGGAAGGTAACAATAATTAACCAAATTGTGCAGAAAGAAAAGAACTCACACTGCAAATTGCAACTTTCCCTCCCTTCCTCTGCTTTTTTTTTGCCTTTCTTTCCCTCAAGATTTCCATTTATTCCCATATTTCACTCATGGATTATTGGGTGGGGCTGGGGGGGATGTGTCTTTATATATTTAATCACACTTCTTCTTCTATGAGGAGACAGCCTCAAGTATTTCATCACACTCATCATGGACCTAGTACTGTCCTCTTTCCTTATATTACGCCCCTTTCTCCCTCCCTGTTTAACAATATGCTCCCTCCCTGTTAAAACATATGCTCTTCTCCAATAGTAAAAAGAAGCAGTCCTCAGCTGCTTCCCTTATTTCAAGAGAAAAACTGAGCAAATATTTCTAACTCCACAGAATTTTATATTATTCCTGCACTTGCACTACCAATTAAATAAAAATAATAATGAGAATAATATTTTATTACACTAATAGCATGCTCAATATTGTATTTTTGTATATGTTCTGAATGTTCAGTAATCCTTTATTTTCCATCTTTGAGCGACGAAACATTTTCTCAAGGTTTTCTCTCACAGTATAAAAGAGTAGCACTGACACAAATGAGAAAGTAAAGTAATAAATTTAGGTTGATAATTAGAGACAATACCTTATGGAATATTCTGTCTCTGTCTACCTGGCTCATTCCCACATGCTTATAATACACCATCTGAAACAAGCATTAATTCTACTTATTATCCTATAAACAATTTTAAAAAATCCTATAAACAAAAGCAGATGTTTGTGTCAAGCTCAAATGTCTAGAACAAAAAAAAAAAGGCAGAGGGGCAGTAGCTGGCATTCATGATGCAAGTTGTTCAGACTCTTCATTTAGATTATTCACAGCATTTCATTACCAGTACATAAATGCTACCCCCACTGCTGTGTTTCCTCTCCTCATTTGATTAAACTTATGTCTCTTGCTGCTATAGAAAATTGGCTTGCATTTTGTCCAAGAAAAACTACCTGATCCTTAGCCTTGTTTCTTTCTCTTCAAACTACATCCTGTATTACCTCTTACCTTCTTGTTCTGAAAGCATATATAGAATTTCAGTATCAACATACAAAAACTCCTACCTGCTTTTAGAATGGCACAGTTTCCCTATGTTTTTTTCAGATGACATACATAAAATTAATCCTCTCTAATTTATATGAACAAAATTCAATTTATTCCACCAATTAAAAATAGTGGATCATGTTTTTAATATAGCACCACATTTAACCAAGACATAGCTCCATTTCTAAAGTTTTAATATATTTTAAAATTAAATACTTAGAAATAATTTAAAAACTTTAAATACTTAAATGATCTGAAAACAGGTAGGTAAGATCACATTTTAGATTAGGCTACATGAAAGGATCAGTACTGATTGTTTTCCAAATTGGCTTTGAGATCCCTTTTTGTACTGCTCTATTTAAAAAAATAACTTTTTTATGTATATTAATATTACTTTATAATATATCTTCAATAATCACTTTTAATATTTTGTTGATGGATAATCAAGTTTTAAGTATCAGTTTACATATTTTGCAATTAAGCATGCTTATGTGGTTGTCAGCAGGAAACAGCTGACCACATCTAATAGCTAAGTACTAATTCGTGACACAAATTTTAGCAGTATACATATGGTCAGCTTTTCTAACACACACAAAATCACAAAATCAAAATACAAAGCAAAACTGAAAACTGGCTAGTTTATACATTCTAACTTTGAAGTAATTTAGGTGTAATTTAAGCAACAGGAAATCAAGATTGCACTTGTTACTCAGATTTTACTTTATGACTCAAATGAACCAATGCCAATCTTACTTCTTTCAAATATATTACAAGGTTTCACAAATCCTATCTACCATTTATCTACAGCCAGATTTTCATCAGCTTCCATGGAATGAAATTCAGAGTGTGGACACAGACTATTTAAAATGATACTTTAAGCCAATTGACATTTTGACATTGACTTTCCCTGATTTAATCTAAGTGTTTAATTTTGATCTTCTTCTTGAGATTTTTTTCTCTTCCAGTTTTTCTCTGAAGCTGTTTTAGGTAGGTTTTTATGTGGCTTGTGGAAGATTTTTGGTTTATTTTGAAGTCACAAGTTTTATAATACATAGAAATAGAGATAAATGCTGTGTCTCACCTACATAAAGAACAGAGGTCACAGAAATATACATTTAAATCAGTTTTTACTATGAAAGGCTGCCTTTTTACAACAACTAGAACTTTTATAAAATGAAGGTCATAATAATGTGGAGATTTTGTTTAACATCAAGGATATTTTAATATTTTAGCAAGGTTTTTCCTGTTACTTTTCAAATGTCATGCAACTTTGCTGTTTTTCATAAAAAAGCCTTTCTACCCTAATTTTATCTCATGATAATATTTATTTTTTCATTCCTTCAACACTGTGTACAGTTGTCCTCTGTATACACATGTATATTTACACATATGTAATTGTTATCTCTTCCACCCATTCTGAATATTATCTCACTTAAATATGGTTTGTTGTGTCCTTTAATAGATCTTTGGATGCAATCCTGCAGCATAAAATAGAAGACTCATTGCTTCTGAAGTTTTCTCAAGAATGCTACTTTATTTTTATAATAAAGGGAGCTTTAGCGAGCTTTATTTTTGTAATAAAGTGAGCTTATATTTAAGGTGACAAGATCACAATTAAAAGGCAATTTTAAACAATTTTAAAAACTCTGCCCAACTTTCTTGCAGATTTTTTGGTTTGTTTTTGGGTTTTGGTTTGGTTGTTGTCTTTTTTCTTGGTTTTTGAGTTGTTTTGGTTTGATTTTATGTTGGGAGGGTTATGGTGATCATATGTTCCACCACTTCCAAGAAAAAGACAGAAGGTTTTCAAGTAAAATCTGACACATCCCTAGTAGGTGCTCAAGGATTCTAACTGATCTTGCAAGCTTCCATATGAAGCAAACAAAAGGAAGTACAAAAGTAAAAGAAAAAAAGACGCTTGTCCAGCAGTTACAGAATTTGAACAAAAGCTAACTATACCTCAGAGACTCAACAATCATTTTTAGTGGGGTTTTAAGCAAGATCAATAACACTTTAACACTACAAGCAGTAGTAGCAATAGTAACAATATGCTTATACATTAGAGCTTTTTATAACAAATATGGGGAATTGCAACAATTGGTAAAATATGTACAACCATCTAACCTACTATTATTATACATTATTATCGTACAGTGCATTTCAAGCAAATCAGCCTCATTGGGAAGAATATTTTCAACAATAGAGCACCACTCTGGGAGCTGCAAAGAGCATAAAAACTGTGATTCTCCTAAAGGATAGCAAGTTGTTCTGACATACCATGATATTATACTGTATGCTGATCAATCAGAACAGTTCTTATATAACATTATTTTAATGTAATTTTTGTCCATTCAGATGGAAATCCATGATCTTTCAAGAAAAAAGTAAATCTTATTTAAGCTGTAAAAATAACAGAATATATCACAACGCTACAGTATTGGTACTACTTACCGATGATGAACCCAACATGGATTTTGGAGACCTTATAATTCCAGCTATGGAATGACGTATTGTGTCAAATCTTGAGACTTTATCCTTCTTGTCCTAGGAGAAAGGCCATAATCTTCAGTGAAAAAAACCAAATTTGTAGGATAATTGATTTACTGGAGAATGTGCAATATGGAATCCTGAATTTCACTTAAATAAAAGACAGAGGCTGAACTGCTACTGATACAAGCCAGGAAGTGTCAATATCAGCAGGATTAAGCTCAGATCAATTTAGTGACTTACAAATTCCGTATTTCCTGAAACATTTTGTGCAATCATTTTACATATAAAGAAAACTGAAATTCTTCTATATCCCAAAACCAAGAGACATAACTCTCAGTTCTCCTGAAACACTTGTCATTTTAAAGGGACAATGATTTGAAAATATGTAATAAAAACCCCCACACAGTAAAAAACTCTACATACGGGCATTATCCTTACTTAATACTTAATCTTTGCTTAAGTAATACTTACTTAATCTTTACTTAATAATTACTTAATCTATCGGGGTTTTTTTCCCTCTATTAACAGGTTCTTCTCTAACAACACACTATCTGTAAATATTAGCACCCACTGATGCCAAGTAATAAGAGCCATTTCTCTTTAGGCATTACTGCAAACTGTAAGTGCAGACACTGTCTCAATTTAAAATTCTGCAAGAACAGGGCTCTGACTGCAACACGGAAACAGCCTTTAAGCATCTCTAGTTCAGCAGAAGTCAAGGTAAATTTCAAAGTCTCATAAGCTGACTTACTCCAAAGACTGTATTTTTCTTCATCTCTTACTATCAGCTCTCAAATTAATAACAATCTTTTTTAAAAAAAAGTAATTTTAACATGGACAAACTGAGTTTATTGCTTGTAAATCACCTTCAGAAACAGCAAAGAGTTTCAATGTTTTCTGCGTCAAGTTTATTTACTTTGTGAGTACTCATACTTCAGTGAGTAATCACAAAGTAAATAAACTTGACGCAGAAAAATCACATCAACAACATTAACACACATTAACACATTAACAACCTTATTCTAACTAGCTTTAGGTTAACTAAACTGTAAAAAACTGATAATGAAGAGAGACTACAACTGTTTGCCAGTGTTACAAAGAAAAATTGCTTCCAAGTTTCCAATGAACACCTTTGACAGAAGAAGCTAAAAATCTCATAATGTAATAAATGCAGCTTCAGTTTATTCCAGGACTTCCAAACAAGCAACAAAATGTATACATTCTGTACACCCAATTTAGTAGTCTTTGAAAATGATTTCCAAATGGAGTTTATTTTACAAGATACAGGTTAAACGTTATCTTAGCAAAATAATGCTATTCGTTTGGTACCAGATGTCTTCAATTTGTTTTAATTTGTATGCTATTGAACAAAAGAGTGCAAAAACCAGCCAAATTGTGAAAACTGTGACAGGAAGTGCATCAATCACAGAAATGCTCATTAACTATGTGCCCACTTACGCATCAATACCATTTTTATACCTTTCATCAGACTCAAGTATTGTCATATGACCAGTAATTTCATTTTAATGAAACAACTCTGTGCTGAAACCCGAGTTTTATCCTTATGATGCGGCTGAATTAAACTGATTACACAAAAGAAAAAAACACCAACCCCAACCAAAAAAAAAAACCCACCACCACAAAGAAATGCAAAAACAAAAAAACAAACAAACCCAAACAAAAAAACCTCATTAACAACTAAGACACAAAGTCTGTATTTTCTTGCGTGCTGGTTATGGAATTAAACACTCCACACATCTCTTCAGAAGTCAGCCATGAGATTTAACACCAATTAATTGTATACTTCTTACATAATAGAAGAAAATAAGTTACCAAAAGATGCACAAATTCAACTTCACTTCCCACAACCAAAACTCAAAACTTTCTAGAGGACACTAACAGCCTGCTTGTCTAGTGACTACATCAAACTACAAGTAAGGTTCTACATTCAACAGTTGCTCCTTAACAAAAAAATATTAACAAGTGGGAGCTTTTTTGACTCAGAATACCAGACTCAAGGACTGGTGTCACTTTGATAAGTGTTACTGAATGACATACAGAGCAAACGGTAACATTAAATACAGTGAGTATTCAAATGTGGACTTAAGGGATAAACTTTGGCTTTGTTCATAATGTAGCACATCCTCTTCTAACTGCAACAGATTTATCAACATTATTTAGCATTTCCACAGCTCTTTCCCGTGACATATTGAAATTGGTCTATATCTTACAGCAATGAAGATCCAGAATTTGTCTGCACAGCAGGCATAACCAAACATATGACAAAACAC
The DNA here is from genome assembly GCA_024734555.1 of Trochalopteron elliotii. NCBI lineage: Eukaryota > Metazoa > Chordata > Aves > Passeriformes > Leiothrichidae > Trochalopteron > Trochalopteron elliotii. The sequence continues at coordinate 1,327,692 of JANPWX010019886.1, forward strand.
AACTGTAGCCAGTACTGAGTTTATTTATTCAAGTATTTTTAGAGCAACCTAGATAAAACTAAAGAGCTACAACAGTGGCCTTCTACTGATTTTTTTCCCATTGCCCAGCTGCAGCATGCCTTAGAAGGATCCATTTGATCTTGCAGGAAACCTGTTTTTCACTCAGAATAGTATATGAATCAGTATAAAGGGATTTTTTAATGCACATTAAGTATGTATTTTTTTCTAAACTAGTGTAAAACTGCAACCCAGAACATCCTGTCTACTTCTTTTTAAATGTATGTCTTTATGTAGATGTGTGTGTACAATCTCAATAGTTAAATGAGGATGTAATTTTAAGTCTGATTTACAAAATTAAAGCAAATACACATCACAGCTATCTTTCAGTGAGTGATCTCTCCCCAGCCACAGGAAATTTTGAACCTCTCAGTCAAGCCCCTCTCAATTCAACAAAGGACTATCTCAGGGTATTAGGTAATCTAAAATTTCTGAAAGAACCTAGCAGAGGAGTAGAGACATTATTTGCTCAGAAAGTTCATTACAATTCCACACAGTGCTCATTCCAACAGACATCATGCCACCAAACAGAACAAACATGCCAAATACGTAGTCATGACAAAATTTTTAAAGTTGTAAGATATGTGACTATGAGACTAATAGACCTGAGCTATACACTGGAAAGGAATTAGGATTTCTGCTTTCAGGATGCTATAGAGAGAGCATTATGGAGTAACATACTTACTGGCATATGCAACACAGCTAATAAAGCATATTACCTGATTCAGTTTCATTTCAGTTCAAACTAATTACTTTCAGATACCAAGAAGCATGATTTCTTACTTCTTTATTTATAAAACACCAATTTCACTAGAAAGCAAATTAAACTCTAGGTCATAATATTTTATGCAATAACTGAATTACTACAGAAAAAATTGTACTCTACCATTAAGAAGCTAGGTACTCATGCAAATACAAGATGGCATTAGAAAACATTTTAACATATTTCTTTTAAGTGCATTTAAACACACCTGTGTCATGAGAACACACAAGAAAAAGAATTATGAGCAATGAATGACTGATATTTCCCTCTTTAGGACTAGCCATGTTTCTAATGACTCCCCAGAATGAATTGAAATTAACTATAACATAAACTAGATATAACTGAGGAGAGGATATCATCAAGTTTAACAATGATAATGTGTGGGATGAGATGCCACCCCACTCACATCTCTAAGATGCTGAGAGCCTGGGGCAGGCAGGCAGGTCAGCAGGAGAGAACACCTGAAAGAACACCAGGGAATTTCAGCCACTCCAGATACAGTCAGCTTCACTGGGTGGCCACTGAAATGCCTCTATGCTCATGCAGATAGCTGGGAGGTAAACAGGAAGAACAGGAGATATGCTCACACTTGCAGGGCTATAACCTTACTGGTATCACTGAAGCATGGTGGAGCAGCTCCTATGGAGTGTTGGAATGGAAGGATACCCGTGGTTCAGTTTTCTTTCCTTCTTAAGAAGGGAAAAAATTACTTCAGCTTTTTTCAATAGATGTCACAACAGAAGACAACCATTCTGACACTCTTTAATTTCACTTTTCATTCTTTCTCTTCTCACAAGTGACAGAAAAGCGAAATGAAGCATAAGAACCAAAAAAGAAGCACAGGATTCAGATCAACTGAAAACCATGAACGAAGCACTTGCTATTTTACTTGAGGATTTCTTCAATTGCATCTTTATATATGACCAGAATCTGGGCTTCTGTGTTTCCCATGCTTCCTATGTTCTCTTTGGGGGATCTTGTGCAGTTTGAGGTCCTGTGTGTTTTTGTGGATTTTTCACTACACTTTATCTTCTATGGTCATGCCCTACAACTGATACGCTCTCATGAACAACAGTCTCCCATTTGCTAAGCACACTTCTGTCACTGAGCAAAATCAATGGAAATCTTAAGAGTCCGTGAGAAATAAAACAATATACCCAACAGAGTGACACTATCAAAAAGACAGGCCAGATGAGTCATAGTCACAACAGCATTTTCAATGAACATAAGCAAGACAAAGCAACAGGAAAAAAAGATTTTATTGAATTGCATGATGTAAAAGCCCAGAAGAGATTTTCAGCTGTATAAATCCAGGATTGGTGCTATATTTTAGATGTTATCATAAAAGAAAAATAGTCTATACTCTTTTTAGAAAAGCAATGAAGAGCCTGGAGAGAGATCTGAGATAAAGATAAAACAGAATTAATGCTTCTGAGGGACAGGCAAATAGTAACACTACCAATCAAAGGTGGAAGATTATCAGCAAGAGACAAAGGACAATGCAGCATATATTGAATACTCCTAAAACACCAGTCAGCTATCTATGTACAGTGACATAAATAAGCCCCTACTCTAATATTATTTTATTCAAAGAAAAATATGCCTTATGAGTGAGATGTGAACTGTCCACATGGATACAGAAGCTGAATGTGGGCTTACAAATTAAATCACAGAACTTTCACAGGAAAATTAGAGGCAATGTGATGATGACTCTCCAACTCAGTGAGAAAATGCTCTCAGAAGAAAAAGAAAATTCAGTTACATAAAAGAACATAATCAGTGATATCTAAAAGATCAGAGTGATATCACTGTTTCTGCGATTTGGCTAGGGAACTGTTTTCATCAACATCAGAGATTTTGATGAAAACTATTTCAGTACAGTACAAGGGCTCTAAGATAAAACCAGACAGGGAAATTCCAGCAGCTACTGCAAACGATATGTACAATGAACATACAAATGAAACAGGCATATAGACAGCATCTGCCAGAGCAATTAATATAGTTTTAGTAAAGTGAATGCTAGCTTCCTTTCTTGTTTGAAGATATACTTTCCCTGATGAAAAAGGTGCTGAACAACATTCATCTTAAGGCCTAAGAAATTTAGACAGTGGGCAGAACAGGAAATATTTCTGTTTTTTTCGAAGTCAATAGAAGTATGGTGTGAGAATGAAGTTTTGTGATTTACAAACAGGAACTCTTCAAAATAGAGAAAATAACTTTCTGAAAATGATCATCTGCATTAGTCACTTCAGTAGTGGAAATTAAAAGTTTTTGAGGAGTGGCCCCAAAAGTATGTCATAAACTTATACTGTGACATTAACTATGGCCTGCCAATTGATGAGTGGACATACTAACCACAGAAGTCTTCATGTGTCTGTTTTATAGCTATTAGCACTTACTGAAAGAGATGTAAATGTTAACGTATAAAAATTGGAGCATACAGCAGAACATGGCCTATATCCCTAAAGTCTATGATTTGATTTCAGAAATAAGACTGCTCTTGTTCCTCAAAAGACTTCTCTCTCTGGTTTTTTTTTTTTTTTGGTCCCATTCATGATAGAACTAGGTATCTCAGAAAGACCACATATAGAAAACCAGATAAAGAATCATGCCATCTTTACCAAAACACACAGAGTCTTTTAAATCATTAACATGGCACTCACACACAAAACCAGTTGCTGCCTGAATATAAGCTGATTACTTGAGTTGAGTAGATCATCTCTTTGGAGTCTCTTTCCAAGAATTATAATATGTGTTTTCTTAGTTTACTATTGTAGATATCTAGAACTGTGCAGAGCCATTTAGATATAATACAGTTATTAAAAAATTAAATATTCAAAGCTAATTAAAAATATCTCAAGTACACAGTGAAACCAATTAAACAACATAGCTATTCAAAAATACTTTTATGATAAGACAGCATTTTCTGTTTTAAACACAAGTAACACCTTCCAAAGCAGCAAAAATTAAGCATAATTGATGTACACATACTGGAAAACACTGCACTGGATGCAAAGTAATGTTCCCTATCCTGAATTGCAGGGGGTAGCCTGAAAAACATGACTTACTAGTGTGAAATTTGATAATACTTACATTTTCTCAGACCAAAGGCATATCCCAGACTATGCCAGTGGAGTAAGAAAAAAAGAATGACAATTCTTCAGAGCATGTCTTTGTCCTCTGAGGATCTGTAGTATAAGATCAGCCTTTCTAGTTAAGATGTGATATTTCTACATGCAACAGTCATGGAAGGATTTTCCTTCCATATTTTTCAACTGCTTTCTGAATCTACATAACCTATTACAACCCTCTACTCTAGCAACCAGTTGCACAACTTAATTACACGTTTTTGAAGAACACGTTTGTGTGCTTGTTTTGAATCATTTGCCTACTGTGGTTATTTGATGAGCCCTACTTCTTGCTTCTGCAAAGAGAGAGAGCAGTCATTATTCCTTATTAGTGAATAAGGAATCCCATGTATCCCCACACTCAACACACTAAACACATCTTTATCACATTCCCCTTCACTGCACTTCTCAATTCTGTAAAGCCCAATCTACTTATTCACTAATTCTACAGAAGCTCCTCCACATATCTGAGCATTATTATTTTGTCTTTCCAAATTCTCCGACATCAGTTTTCTAATTAATGGAACTGAAAATATAATTGGTTACATGAAGCCAAACTCTTCTACGGTACATAGTAAAAGGACAATTTGCATTAAGAAAAATGCTGTTAGAGACTGAAAAAACCCAAAAACCTCACAATGAGAACAGTGACCAAATACTGAAACAGGTTTCCTGGAGGGACTTCCATCACCGGAGCTGCTAGAGCCTCAACATGCATACTGCATTTTGCAGCCTAATATAACATTAAAGATGGCCCTGCTCTGAGCAAGAAGCAGGACCAGATGGACTCCCTGAAATCTTTTCCAATTTAAATTATTCTGCAGTTCTATGGCATTTGGGAAGCAGGTGCACATCAATTTATACAGTTATGTAATGTTTTCTGCTTCTTTCTTCTTTTCCTGAAAACTTCTAGCATGTTTTTTTGTTTTGATCAGTTCAAGTGACATGATATCTTCAGGAACATTTAGAGCTTATTTAGAGTGGTAACTCAGAAGTCATTACTGGTATGTGAAATCAGGCAGTGTTACTACAGGCTGGTCTGCAGGAATGTAATTAATAACACAGTAACGCGTCAGTATTAGAATTTTTAAAAGGCTGTTAGAAATAATATGTATTATTTGTAACAAGTTCAGAAATTTACTCAACTTACTATCAAAAACATTTGTTTTCTTTCAAAATGCAGGTTTTTTCTCTTATGATTACTTTTATACATTTCATTCCTTATATACCAGATGATGAAGTTACAACAGAGGCTGGAAAGTAATTTTTTTTTTCCCAGGAAAACTGCAGTAAGAGAAGGTCTTAAGAAGAGATTGGTGAAATATCTGGAGACAAAAACCTGAAAAATCTTTGGCAGATTTTACTTAGGAAAGGCTCAGATATCAGCAAACACTCTGTGTAAACAGATTAATTTTTAAAAAAGAATTATGAATACTACAATATGATTGACCCTTTGCTTTCTTTTTTGAATCCCTATCTATCATAACAGAATGTATGGTTAAGTTGTCTGCTCTGTTTTCTGTTTTAATTAAGACTTTCAGAAGGCTAATTTTTCAAGATATATATGAAATATCAGAGAAATGTCACCATCTTTTAAATAATTAGCAAATCTTTCAAACACACGAACACGTATTACAGGTCTTAATGAAAGCAGAGCACCTCTTAATGGGGGTTAGCAATAATGTTTCCAGAAACACAGTCCATTTTAACTTTTATATACACCTAACAGCTTTTTTATTTTTAAAAAGATGATACTTTGATTTCACCAAATTACCAAGAAAGTCGACAGTTCTCTAGAGAAAAAGATGACTAAATGCACCTCAACACCTAAGCTGAGGCACTGAGATCTTGTATAAAAACTGCTTTTGTGGAAGGAACCCAGACAAAGGCTTTTGCAATGTAGATAGACCTCTGAAAGTAAGTATTCCCTCTCTGCTTAATGACTGTATCTCTACACCATTAAATCCTAAAACACCTCCATTCATTGATCACATAATGATGCCAAGTAAATGACCTGATTTCAATAAAGGCAATTTAACAAACCAGTTCAGACCTTTGAAAGCTTACAGACAAATTTAGAACAAATAAACACTTCTAAAAAATTAAGCTTAAATGCTATTACCTTATTTAACTGTGGAAACATAACATGGAACATCAAGACCTCCATCCTTTAAAAACCTCAGGCTGCTCTGTACATTTTCAGATATGAACTGTTTCACTGATTTCAAGAGCTATTCATCAACAATGCCATTATTAACTGAATGCAAAAAAATTATTAATTCTCAAGCCATAATTTTACTTGTTTCAAATAATAAAAAGTTATCAAATTTCAGTCTGTACAGCACTTGCTATATATGAAAGGGAACTACCTTTTCATGGCATGGTCCTTCTCTTCCTTGGTTGCCATTGCCTCATCACAGTAACAGATCTCCAAACATACCCATAAGTTCTCTCTTGCTATAATTCTGTGTAAGCTCATGAAGTTGCAATGGGAGGACATAAAACCGACTACACTGAGTGCTCATAGTTGTACTGCAGTACCTAATGTTCACAAAAGCAAGAAAGCCAACATTTTACATCCACTGGCAGCTCATAATTCAAAAAACCAATGGCATGAAAAAACCACTGGTATGATGAACTGGCTGCTGGTGAAAGTCAGCATCTGCCAGGACAACATGCTCAAGATTCAGGCTGTGCTGCTGCTGCTGCTTCAAGAAAACCAAGACTCACAAGTCAAAAAGCAGTGAATAACTGTTCATCTACAAACCATTTAAACGTAAAAATTCTTAAGAGCATTTTTGAATCTAAGAGGCTAATTTTATTCTTTACTTTAATAGTGCATGCACCCAGTTGAAATAGTTTCAGATTTTTATGACCCAAATTCACAGAAAAACAAAGAAATGTAGTAATGCTAATGCTGCCCCAGAGTTTTTTATTCAAGATCAACACTACAGTTGCCACTTGAAGTGGTAAAGTCTTCAACTTGAAAAACATTTTCAAACTGGTTATATACATCTATGCACACAAAGACTGGTCTTGCCATCCCCCCTTCCAAGTTCAAAAAGAAAGAAACAAAACAAAACAAATCCTGAGCTAGAATGAAGATTCTTGCTACAGTAATGGAAGAAATGGACTTTTTCTACATAGATGTGTTATGCAGCATTACTCTTACTTGGAAAACTGCATCTCTAATTAACTAGATTGTGACAAAACAGCAACTGAAAACATCAGTATTCCTCCACTAGAGATGGGAATTAGTGTAGAAAATAAATTTTATGTCCTAAGGTTTTCATACACTCATTTATTCACAATAACACATATAAAGGTATAGAGTGGTTTTGGCACTTGTTAAAAAATTACAGTATTCTGTAATGGTGCTTTCTCAATGGAATGCTGAAGTTTTAGGTGTACAGTAGTTCACTTTGGTTTTGAAAAAGTCAACATTAAACTTTTCAAACTGGTAAATATTACTCACGGACTAACAGAACTTTGTTACAACTACTGGCCTAATAAAAAGAACTAGAGTCGTCAGTATATGGGCTGATAACAAAAAGTCACAGGTGAAGAACTTCTAGGCTACATTTTGCAAGAGGCATGTAAAATCTTCCAGTGACAGTGCCTAAAGAACTAAGCTATGCATACAGTACTCAACACAATGAATTCAGCAGACTAAGCAAATACAATGTCCAGGACATTTTCACAAGAGGATCCAGGCTGGTAAACATAAAGTCTTGCAAAAAAAACTCGAAAATATCTTGACTCCTAATGTTCTCTGCAACAGTCTGTAGCTGAAGTAAGGAAATGATGAAGATCACCCACAGCTACCACAAGCATGCTGATGAATTCCTGAAGAGCAGTGTGCATGCCAAAGAATGCCATCTGTAACTGGAAATTGTCTTTACTAGCCACAAACTTACAATAGGCTTGCCAGAAGTCCATATATACTTACACACCCTGAAGACAGAGAAGCACAAACCATTCTCATTTTCTCATTACAACCTGTGTTGGTTATTTTAAAACTCTAAAACCCCCAGACAGGAAGCCAAGCCACACTTCAGCAGAGAACAAAACAAAAACTGTTCTCAACCTTTTACTCTAGATCTGCACAGGCAAACTTCTCCATTCTCACTGACTACAGTGGCCTAAGTATCGTGACAAAATGTGATCTCATAAAGTAAATCTGTATAGCAGTTTGTAGGTGAGGGATTGTAAGTCAACAAAGAGGAAAATTACAGCTACAATCAGGTGATTTATTTCTGCCATGGAGGTTAGTTAAAAGATGCTCAAGGAAAGTACAGGGAATACAGAACTAAGGTAACAGGTCAGTGAGAAGGACAGTTTGGGGGGGTTCTTCCTAGAGATTCTGAAAAAAAAAAAAATAGAATTGCCTGATCTTTACTCAAGCAAAGGTTCCATCCAAAACACAGTTTTCTAAGGAGGACTGCATGTCTTTAGAGTTCAGCATCTTGTATCCAAAGAAGACATGGCACAACAACTGAATCAACTAACTGGATGCTGTACCAACTGCATAAAGGGAAAACTAAAGCTATGGGAGCAAGTACTCCATGCATCAGGCAATGAAGCATTGATGCTGCTTCCCACTGTGCCAACTGGGGGTTAGTCAGCCCAAAATATATCTGAATGCAGTATTTATAAACATAGTGTGAACTGACTATGGCATTTGTTAGTGACTGCACTTATAACAACGAATCAATTACTTTAATTAGAATACACTCACTAACAGGAGGAATGACAGTCTTTCCAGATATCATTAAATACATTCAAATATTGTTGGATTTGGTTGGTTTTAAGCCACATTTACGCCTAGTAATCCCTGCTAAAGATAAGTGCCTTACAAAGCTAGTGGTGGAGTCCAGATCTTAGGCATTTAAGTCAAGAAAGTCTGGTTTCTGGAAGGGATTAGATGTATTGAAGCAGCTGTACCATGAACAGCTGTTGGGGAAGCAGTGGACAAAAGTCAACACATAAAGAATAGAATAAGAACGGCATCACTGTATTACATGACCTTAAAATCCATAAATCCTCCTACGGTTCACAAGACACCAAAGGACTAAATAGCCAATAGCTGCAGGATCCCAGGCTGCAGCTTCAGCAGAAGTCCATGCCAACTGCCAGTCTACAGAAAACACTATTCTCTAGGGGGATGAGGTGGGGAAACCCCAAAATTTTGCCCTAACTTCAAAGGAAGTTCTTACAGTCTAGAGAAAAATCCTGTCTCCCCAGCCAACTACCATATCATTGTACCAGAGGGGCATTGTCTTTATGTTTGTCATCCCACTGTTCTGACTGATACAAGGTAATATTTCTTCAATTCTGCCCTCTACACACTGGCATCTACTAATTAAAATTCCTCTTTCAATTCATTAACTGGCTCGAGCTGACTCACTGGCTCTAATGAAGCCACCTGCCAAATGCTGCGTCAACCGCCAAAAAATAGCATTACATGTTCTATGATCAGGCAGAACATGAAGCCTTTTTCTTCTCCCAATAAAGAGTGTTACTAAATATGGACTGGTGATTTCGATCTCTTTGGAAAATCATACTGTGAGAGGATGCCTTTTTTTATCGCAATAAAACAAAGTTGCATGGAACTGACCCTGAAGAGCTTCAGTCAGATGGGACATGACAGGTTCTTAGCCAGATCCACATTTACGTTTGTGTTAAACGTGTTCAGTTGTGTAGAACTGAACCTTTCATAACTGGAAAGAGCTTGCAGTATGCCTAGACTCAAATTTGATCAGGTATTTCTGTCTTGACAGCTGTTTGGCAGGGTTGTCAGAATATGGTATTTGCTCTTGGTTTTGACAGACACTTGGTTATGCACGAATCTGCCTGCATGTTAATAGTTAAAATGACAGACCAACCTTGTGTCAGCTTGAGCTCAACCTGAGCACCATACTGAGGTAGGCTTAATGAGTAATCTTTGCAGGGTGCCAAAACAACAACTATCTGCCAATTTAAAAAACAGAACAACAAAAATGCAAACCCTCAAAACTGGCAGTGTTTGAATTCTACTCTGAGTAAAGCCTATGGCTCACTGAACTCATGCACAGATCATGGCTACAAATCACAGACACAAGCAAGACTATTTAGAAAAATACAGACATCATGGAGGACAGAGTAAGTGTGTAAGTCTCAGTAATGGTACCAAGTGAAAGATTTCAATCCTATTCAAGCTGAGGTTAATAAATCTTATCTAGCACGATGCACCAAAACAAATAAGGCAGCATTTCTTCTACAGAAATGCAAAAAGATTTTCAGTTATTAGTTCAGTCAATAGATTCTCTTTTTTTGTATCAGTCATTACGTATTATCAAGGGTCTAAAAAACCAAGCAGTGTTCCCTCAAAGTTCGTAAGTTGTACTTATTTGGCATGCTCAAGCTGCTTCTTGAATCAAAGACCAATCTCCACTGTTACAGAAGAAACTCCTTTTGCACCCACAACCCCCTTCTCCTAAAAAATCAACAATTTCTAGTTTATGGGTATAGTTATACAGGATTCAATGCATCACCTTCTTACAAGATATGTTGAAGAAAATAACTGATGAAATACTTCAGTCATGTTGGTTGAAAATAATATTTTCCTCACTATTTTTGTTACATATTATAAAGCTACAAATCTCATTATTACACAGTTGCTGAGACACTTAATGCCAAGATCAAATTTTACATACAACTATCCACGAAACCAGTGTTAATTTACATATTACAGATAAAAATCCCTACAGAGTGAACAGATCAAATAGACAAAAGCAGCAGCAGCTGGTGCAGACCAAAACCTTCCAATACAGCCACAGCTTTGGATACTACTACAAAACAGCCTGAGAAGAAAACAGCTCTATTTATGTCCAAAAGCTACTTCATTGGCATGTACAAAAATTACACAAAAACAAATCATTCCTTCATTAATGGCTCTTACGTCACATATTACTGTGGCCTGGAACTTGAATGACCACCAAGTGCACACAACCACACAGTAACAGCATCCTATTAGGTGGGAAATGTTCACAGTTCCCACTTGCAGGTTCGTCTTCCCCCCACCCTCTACAAAGAAAACAGTATCTCCTCTTTGTGCTACAATAGCCAACAAATTAAGATAAGAAAACTGAATTTATATCAGCTGCATGGAACTTTGATTTTCCTTGAGGATGTTAGTCTCTTTGAGACTAACAAAATACAAGTGTATCTAAAAGGTTTTTGGTTTTTTTAAACCCAGAAGTCACTTCTTTAACTTTTCTGGTTTTATAAGCCAGAAGTTACTTTTGGGGGGTTTTGTTTCATTGTTTCTAGCTCAGAAGTTACTTTTAAACTTTTTTATTTTTAGAACTCTCCAAATACATCTCCCCTCGCTTACAAGTGATACAAAAATCTCCATTCCCTTTCAGTACAACCACCTATGGCCAGCTCAGTCACATCACTTCCTTCTGTACTGCAACATTCACTGCATTACACTGAATTCAGTATAAACCATGTTCAACTGCTCTAGACAGCAGCTAGCAGAGAAGAAAAGCATTTTAGAATAACATGATGCAGAAAATGTCAAGACTGTCAAGCATCTCATTTGTGCCCCCTCCAACCCCAAACCAATATATTTGTGTTGCCATTTTTCTCTCTCTCCTACCAGCAGTTCTTTGTTTTCATTTTTATAGCAATTGCTGAGCAAGGCTTCCAGTTTTCAGAGTAAGGTTACAGGTTTCCAGAGTAAGATAATTTCAGTCAGATATTGTGAAAGCCCTCACTGTTACAGAGTTCTGGCAAAACTAGGTAAATTGAATTTAAAGAAGAATGACAGATGTCTGTATTACATATGAAGCCAAATGTTAAGTGATTTTATTTCATCTTAGTATTCAGAGGCAAGATCTAGAAATAGCACAAGTGATTCTGAGGCACATCAGAAACAAAATTTTGCTGATATACCTCATGCTATATCACTTCTATGCTGTATTTTTCTTATCATACCATTTATGCTTTGATTTAGCACTCAGTTTACCACAGTGGGAACATGTGTTGATAAAGTCAGAGCCACAGTCTCACAGAAATACAGTCTCATGAAATTATACTGACAACTGCTGTCTCCAGCCCTTTCTTCTGGATGAGTCCTACGTGAGTATGTTGTAGGTTTCTCCAATCCCATGTCTGGTCCTGTGTCCTGGACAGACTTTGGGCCCACATGATGGTCTTGTCCTCAGTATTGTCCCGGACCTGTTTTCATTCTGCTCCTGATGAGACTCCTAGGCACACTCTGAACCTCATTAAACGCCCTGCTGCCTCTGGAGCTGCCAGTGTCTGGCTCTGCCACTCTATCCTGTGTTTGGTTTCTTTCTTTCTCCTTTTTTCCCCTACTTTTACTAATCTATACTCTAGCTCCTAGACCCCACCAACTCCTGCGTTTTTCAGAAACTTGACAAAAAATAATTTAAAAAATCATTTTGCATGCAGAAAGATTTTGCAATAACTTCCAGAAAACAAACCTGCTTTTGGTCCCCAAAATCGTACAGTGCCCTAAAAGTAAAGACCTTCAATCATTTCCCAAGAATGACAAATTTCCACACATCTTGGCTGTGATACTCCAAGCTTTTGTTCTTCTCTAGGATGAGGACACCAGTTTCAGAAACTCCTGGATATTATCGTCATGTTATCCTATTACCTTCATGCAAATATCACTGCCTTTCTCGTATTACCCTAATACAACAGCCAAATAAAAATTAAGTTTCTGATGACCTGTTTTTGTACCTCCCTAAAAAGAAATTGAGATAAGTAATCCTGGAATTCTTTTACAAGGTTACAGTGACTACCACTATCTCACACAGATCTTTAATTTTCCCTGCCATTAAAGACTATTTTGAACAAAGAATCTCAGTATCTATTGGAAAGGGGGCTTCACTTGTTTGAACATTAATATCCAGTGCTCTTTACAGCCTAGGTTATCCAAGACAACTACATGGGACTGGCAGACTTGAGTCACAGCTTCATGCCACAGACAGGATACCTTAGGCAATCTAAAAACGGGCATTAGTGCTAATGTTCAGGCACCTGGATCCCAAACTGACCAGAAAATGTTTTGCATCTATCTGACTGCTAGGTGAAAAAAGAAAAAGAAAAAGAAAAAGAAAAAGAAAAAGAAGGAAAAGGAAAAGGAAAAGGAAAAGGAAAAGGAAAAGGAAAAGGAAAAGGAAAAGGAAAAGGAAAAGGAAAAGGAAAAGGAAAAGGAAAAGGAAAAGGAAAAGGAAAAGGAAAAGGAAAAGGAAAAGGAAAAGGAAAAGGAAAAGGAAAAGGAAAAGGAAAAGGAAAAGGAAAAGGAAAAGGAAAAGGAAAAGGAAAAGGAAAAGGAAAAGGAAAAGGAAAAGGAAAAGGAAAAGGAAAAGGAAAAGGAAAAGGAAAAGGAAAAGGAAAAAGGATTCTCTGAAACATGCTTTTTCACTTACCCTACTGCTAAAAATCACGCACAGTAAAAAACAAAAAATAAGGAGAACAAAAAAATAGGTCTGTAACTTAAAGACAGTGGTCAGAAAATTGGATTGCCATTCTGGTTTCTCAAGTCTGTGGCAGGTGAGAACTTCCCCACATGGCAGAATAAAACCAGAAGCTAAGTATAAAATCATACACTTCAATCTGGCAAAAAAACTACTGGTGACACTACATTAAAACCATAAATCTGAATTCTGTTAATTATTTTATAGCAGATTTTAGGAGTTCTAGAAGCATAATAATTGCCTTTAAAGACAATGGTATTTTTAATCAGCCATTTAAAAAGGAAGACAGAAAAGCAGAGAAGTGATTTAAAGCAGTCAAATTCTATGACATTACTTCCTATGCATTGCCTAGAGGCTATGAGAAGTTAGCAATCACACTATTTCGGTCCCATCACTGTGAAGAAGATGCAAGAAGGCATTGATGATGATTCTAGCAAAGAATTACTACTTTTCTCCTAGCACACAGAGAAACATATGCTGTATACAATATGAGTCTTCTCTGTGGATTAGGAAAACTTCTGACTGAAATAACAAATCCTCAGTGGGTATAAAGTTCTGTAACACTACTATGGTGAAGCCTGCTTCCTCACAGAAGAAATGAGAGCTCTTGAAATATTTTTCACAGTTCAAGAGAAGCCTGTGTACTTATCTCAAGTGCTTATAACTCTCCATCTTACAGAGAGGGTAAACTAATTATGTACTTCAAGTATTCTAAGACTTCTGTTTCTGTGAATTATCCACCTTCCTCAATTCCTCAAAAATTTTGCTTATACTTCTAATTTCGCTTTTCCCCAAGACTAGGTTATTTCTCAACACTTTTTTGATAGATAATATGCTAACCTTAAGAAATGCTTAAGTTCTGAGCCTTAGTGTGTGAATTTAGTCCAGTCTTTTACTGCAGAAGCTTGTAGGCATGTTCAGTGGCAAAAGTCTTGATAGCTCCACTGACCTCTTATCCTGTAAATTCTGGCCCAGTCAATGGGACAAAGTATGACTGGTTTTATCTGTCTACTCCCTTAGTATCTTCCTTTTGTAATGTTCTTCCGCTGAGATATGTCCATCATGCAGTTGGGATTTACAAAAAGAAGAAACAGAAGCTAGAACATATTCACTATGAGAGAAAGATGAACAGAATTCATCCTCTACACACTTCCTAAAAGCTTATGACATTTGGGGCACTTTCAATCCATGTCAAACTCTGGCTGTAAGCCAGAAACACAGGCTCAAGCCAGCAAGCTTGGAAAGTGGCCATAAACAAAACTGAACAACCACCAAATAAAACTGCTTATTTCCAGGTCTTTTATGAATAAAGAGGCAAAATTTCTACAGCATGACTGCAGTGGCAGTGTGTCCTTACCAGAGACTAAAATAAAAGGAAGGGTAAGGATACCAGTGCTGCACAGAGTAACTCTGGCTCTGGCTCTCCCAACAAGAAAGTTAAAATCTTGTAATAACACAGTGGAAGTGTACAGGATTTATAAATATATAAACCAAATTCCTTTGAAGGGCTCCCCTACCATGCTCTAATACAACCTTAGTTTCATATAAATATCATGAGCCTCAAATCAGTAGAGAATTACTTACATGGACAGAAAAGGGAGATGTTTGTTGATGCATTACAGAGCATCAGAACGTGTCCATTCTTCTGAACCAGTAAGAAAAATGACAAATTTATCTCTACTGTTACACTTTCTGCTATTCCTGCAATGGCCTGTCACAGAAGGCAATCACTTCCTTACATCTATTTTAAAATAAAGAACCTGCATAGTCTGAGACAGCAGGGGAAAAGGAACCCCAAGAGTGTGGTAGTTCTGTCAACAGATTGTTTCAGGACCTTGTGATCCAGCATCTAAAATACATGCAATGAAGCATATTTAATCAAATAGCAAATGCCTGCAAAGCCTCTTTCATACCTATGTAACTGACAGTAAAAAAAATCAACACATACAAACTGATTAAATTTGTCAATTACTATTTTATTGAGTGTTCTGAACACATTCACTTCCAATCCAAACCTGCAGAAGACTAGTTTGTTGATCATACTAATTAGAGCACCAAGTCTTGGATTCTAGAAAGCAAGAATGGAAAGATAAAACATTCACATTAGGTAGGATAATTTACAAACAAATAAAGTAGAACTTTAGCTCTGTTTCATGTATTTAGTATTTTTTTCCTTCCCTAATGAATGTGAACTAATTTTTTAATTACTACAACCTTCACTAAAAGCTGGCTTATCTTACCTTTAAAGCAATCACTAAGGATAACATCTCTGAAGCCTTTTAACAAGGAGTAACAAACAACAAAAGCAATTAGATACCCAGTGAACGTCTGTATTTTTTTTTTCAAGTAATTATGGTGCAACAGATAAAACCATTTTCTGCTGTGTACAGTTTTCAGCCTGCAGGTCTGCTGGCACAAAGCATTACAACATCCCAATGGCTGTACCACAGCACTTCAGCTTGTTTCTGCCCTGAGTATCTCTGAGTTCATGCTAACAGCTTTGGCTTACTCAGTCATAACTAGTCTTCTGGCACTGAGCTCCACCTGCTGACAAGTCTCTCAAGTGTTGCAGAGCTTGCCCACCAAGTCTCAGTTTCGTCAACCAGCTCCAGGAAAATGCTGCAGTATGCAAAATAAATCTACGTGAAGCACTTCCTACAGTGAGAACAGCATGTCATTTCAAACACACAGTCTTAAAAGTAATGGGTTTACACCTTCGTAATTTTTTTTTTTTACCATGTAAGGGAAAAGGAGAAAACATATTAAAGTGGCAGACTTTTCACTATATGATTGCTAAGCAAAATTAATTACTATTTTATATTAAAGCACTCCCTGAAGGCTTCCTATGCTGTGGGAGTGCATTTTTTAATTTTAAGTTTAATTCATAAGTTAATGTTCTTTTGTAAAATGGTTTGTTCTCTGTTCCCCTTTTGTTACCCACTTTTGGTTTATCCCTGTTTTTTCTCCAGTGACAGTTCTGTGATTGGTTCTGTATCCTCCCTAAGTTTTCCCCCCCAGAGACAGTTATCTGTCCATCACTTCATGGATAGCCTCCTGTTGCTGTCTATCATTTCTAGGGTCGCTCCCCACTTCTGGAAGATTCTGAGAGAGGCATCGAGTGATTGGACAGAATCCTGATTGTCACCTTCTAATGTTCATTGTATGGTTGTTTTATGTGTTTGTTTATGATATCAGCCACCCCCCTGTAAAACCTTATTGGTTCCCCCTCTCTATGTAACACCCCCAGTTATAAGTTCTCACCCGAGACTCAGCCAGGGTCTTCGGGCAGGCTGACACTTGAGGTGAGGGCTCCACGCCAGAGTTCCAATAAACTCGTTGTGACCCAGCGTCTCTGGAGTCCCCCCTTTTTCGCAATCCTCCAGCCATCACCACGCAGGCGCAGCTGAGCGGAAAAGATCCCCCTGGAGTGTTACCTGTGCCAAGCTAGCCAGCTTGAGAAACGGGCACGGTAACAGTATTCTGTAACAATTTCCAAGGCAATACTGATGCTGTAAGTTTAAAGCTTTACCATGAAAAGCAAATCATCAAATTGCATGTAATTACCTGAGTAAATGTTTAGCTGGCACTAAAATATTCAAAAATTAATGAGGTATTTATATTTCTAATGTGATCATCAAACATATAAAGGTTTTGTTGCTGCTGCTTTCCTTCATTTTAATTACTGTGGACTACTGCCATGCTTTGTTGATCATAATAAAAGCAAAAATTTACCTTATGTACCTTAAGACAAACAAGAGACCACACATCCACTGAACACCTAAGCGTGGAAGTCAGCTCAAGTAGCTTCCAGTTACTGGTTAAATTTTATAAAGTGACATAATACATAACACTTCAGATACTACTACATTTTTATCAAAATATATCCGTTTACAAGGAATAACCAGCTTTTTTTAGTGTCTCCATACTTTAGGTACAGAAGAAAATGTGAATTATGAATCTCCCATTAACACAGTGAATAGCATAAATGCATAACTGTAAGGGGCTCAAACCCAAGATTTTATACTTGTAGTACCATTAGCATTATAATTATCTCTGTCTTGCATGGATAAGTCAGTAGAAAAGTATAACTGCCAGTAAAAATAAAATGTTTCATTTTTCCATATACAATGACAAAATTGTTAAATGCAATGTTGAGAAATAACAAAAAATACATTTTTGTTTCACTCCGTGCTATGATAACCTGATTGAAAAAAGGAGAATCATTTGGCAATCTCTTTTTTTCCTAAAGTATATGCCTACAAATGCACAGCAAATATACTTCAAAAAATATCTTGAGTAAAGCAAACCATATTGAAGACACTAACAGAATACAAAACTTCCGGCAGTTAATAGAGGCAAAAAAACCCAAGGAAATTAAGTTAAAACACTCACATAACATTACACTGTCTATAAAAACATCTCTAACAGCATATCAGAATTTCACTCATTAGTATTCTATTATACAGTTACCTAATGTAAGAGAAGGGAAACAAAACAATTTGCAAACTATTCCACCATGAAATTGGCTCTATTTATATGATATAAATACTCAGGAGATATGAAACAAAATTGCTTTGCATATCCTCTTTTAAATTTTAAATTACAAACCAAAAAAATTACATGCGAATTGAGGACCCAAAAATTTGCTTAATATGGATGCTGACAACACAAGCCAACTATGATTTTCTAATTCTTAGGAAAAAAATTTGTAAAACAAGTGCTTACAATTAATTTCTGAAGAGGAATATATAACCACATTCAAGTGTATCAGAGTAACATTTAGATGAACTGCTCTTAGAAAAAGTGGAGAATCGTTAATGAATTTATAGCTGAAAAAGAGTCATCCTCTTGAACAACACCAGGATGAGCAATCAGCAGCAAGAACATTTTGTTTCTGATCTTTTACACCCTATACTTTTAAGGAGTTTTACTTAAAAAAAAAAAAAAAAAGATCCCATTTTAGAAATCACCAGGATGTTTACTTGCAGAAACAACCCATCAGAGTATTACTTTCTCATCTTGCGATATAGTCAAGACTGCCAGGTCAGGGCAATGTCAGACATAAGCACAGACTGGGAGAAAGAAGAACATGCAGAGAAGGACTCGGGGGTGCTGGTAGACAAAAAGCTGAACATGAGCTGACACTGTGCACTTGCAGCCCAAAGGGTCAAACACATCCTGGGCTACACCCAAAGCACCATGAGCAGCAGGATGATGGAGTTGACTCACTCCCTCTACCCTGCCCCTGTGAAATCCCACCTTGAAAACTACACCCAGGTCTGGGATCTTCAACACAAGGAAAGGGGTGTAACAAGCCCAGAGGAAAGACACTAAATTGATCACAAGGCTGGAGCACACCTCCTATGACAACAGGCTGAGAGAGGAGTTGTTCAGCCTGGAGAAGGGAAGGAAGATCTCCAGGAAGATCTCACTGAAGCGCTTAAGCACTTAAAGGAAGCTCATAAAAAAGATGCAGGCTGACTCTTCACACTGACAGATAGTGATATGATAGGGAGAAACAGTCTTAGTCTAAAAAAGGAGAGGTTCCAGCACCTGAGTAGTCTTGCTTTGCTGGGAACACAGCTCTGGCATGAACTGTGAGAGAGGAGACAGCCCCAGTACTGACAGCAATCACCCAACACCACCTTAATCCTCTCTGTTCCACTGCAGCGTGACAACAGTGGTCCTTTCATGTGCAGAGACAACACGCCTGACTACTTCTGGCTCACTGGAGCAACCAGCTGAGGAAGAGGCTGTGTGAGAGAAAAATGCCCCAGAGTCTGATCTACCTCTCAGCACTCCTACTTGTGTGCTGCGGAAGTGCTGAGCAAACAGCCCAGGTGTAAGGGCTTATCTAACATCACAGGCATCAAATAATTTTAAAGATCACCTCAAGCCCCTTCTCAGAAAGCAAGGCCAATACCAACACCATCAGGCACATTTAGCTCCTGTCTTTCTTCAAGTCCAAAAGCTGATAGAATTCTTTACTGAGATGCAGGAGCTCCTGCAGGTCCTAAGGGAAGAAACAGCATGAACAGCAGGACGTACAGGATCCAGTGCAGGCTGCAGTGGATCACAACCATTTCCTTCTGGGGCAATGTGTGCTGATCCCAAGGCAGCCTCAGTACCAATGGCCTGCATGTAAATGCTGTATCCTGTGCATGTGAATTATGAATTTGACTTAGCTGTGCAAATAAAGTTGCCTGCTTTCACAGTTAACCCTGTTTTCAGTCCCATTCATTCTCCTGTACAAGACAAGAACTTCCACATCTGGTATCCGCAAAATAAGTGTGTCCAAGAGTGGCTTAGCCCTTCTGGCAAGCTTTGCCTTGAAAAAGCAAGGGAAGTGGTAATTCTGTACAATTTATTCCTCAGATTAAACTTAACCCATCACACTTCGTGACAGGTCTTCTCTGCAAGGCAGCTTGAATTATCAGCATTATTTTCATAACAGGTGAAGGCATTCTGAACTCTCAGATAACATAGGCCAGATGGAACTACACAAACTAGAGTAAGTTACTCAAAGTACAAAATCCATGTTAAAAATGGATGTTAACATTATCCCTGACATACAAATGTGCCCCTGATTTATTTTCTCAAGTTGCCTTAACAGTAAATTTTACTTACTGCTTTAAAAAATAAAACAACAAAAACCCACATTATCCTCTATTTCAGCTTCCACAACATCATTTAGTGTGTTAAATATTTCTGCCTCCTTTAGTACCAAATTCCTGTTCCCATTTTACCTTCTCCCTGAGGAGATGGCCAGACTGCCGCTCATCATTAGATCCCTTTCTAATTGCTCTCATGGCTTTTCTCTGCAACCTTGCATTGGGTTAAAGTGGCAAAATTTTGTAAAGGGGTGCATGCTGCTGTAGTGGAAGGTGTTGAAAGGGATTGGAACTAGGCAATCTTGGAAGTCCCTTCCAACTCAAACCACACTCTGTGTTCCCCCTTGCCCTGCCCTCCTGCAGAAGCCACCGTGCCCTGAGCACAGACCCAGCCACCCTGTGCCACCTGCCGCAGGGCACTGTGGGCCCATCAGCGGCTGCACTGGAGGTGATAAGCCCTCACTCCCTGCAGGTGACACTGGAGCTGACATGGTGCTGGCACTGATGGAGCTGCTGTGTCTGTGTCCTGTTGGCCCTGTGCAGGCCTGCGCTCAGCACACAGGATTATTTTCTCCCGCTCACTGAAACAGAGGTTTAGACACCAGAAAGCAGACTTCAGTAATTTTGAGCTGAAGGGAAAAAGTACCTTTCTTATGACTAGACTCATCATCTCAACTAACCCTAGCAGACAGTAATCACTAGCACTACTACAGGATATGGTATTAAATAACTAAGAAGACAGCCTGCCCCAGAAAGATTCCAAGCGTCCTAATCTTTTGCAATCATTATCCTGATTCTTCTTTTCTCTTTCTTCATCTTTTTGTACTTTTTAAACTCCTTCTAGGACATGACAAGCATACAAGCTTTGTAAAATAATGTTTTGTACCAGTGCAAATGACAACCATCTCATAGTGCCTTGTAAATATTAAACAGCAGTGGAAGCAAGAGAATACTGACAAGAAGGTATAACTGTAGAATGGGAATCAAACAGTTCCACTAATAGACAGAGGAAGAAAAAAGCTTTCCTCTCAGACACAACCATTTAATTATCATTTCACAGAGCTACTGCCCCATGGGCCAAAAAGAATGTCAGGCTAAACCTCAAAGAAAAAAAGTCACAAATACCTCCTACATGTCAAAACTAATGCACAAAGGCAAACACTACTGTTTGTCCCTTTAGTAAACAGGTACTGTTTGTTTGCTTTTTTATGTGGCCTACAAATTCTGCACATAGCTGCATACAACTAAGAAAAGGAAGTCACACGCAATTTTAGCAAAGCAAGGTACTTACTTAAATTATATGCGGTCTCATCAGAACTAAAAAAATTCCTTTTAATTATTAATAGTTGTAAACATTTAAAAATAAGTTGCAAAGAAACCAATGTTCATTTCTTTTTAATAAGAGTAATTACAGTACATAAAATTAATTTTTCAATTACATAACACGTGCATCAATTCCAAGAGCTTTTGCTGTTAATTTTCTGTCTACAACTGTAAATTATTTTCTTCAACACAGCCAAGGAAATTACCAGTAGCTACTCAGTCACATTTACTAAATATATGCAAGGGTTAAGACTTTTCTTTATAAAACAGTGTAATGAAAATCTAAGCATCAAGTGTACAGAAGACTAATCCAAGTCCCCAGACACAGATTGTTGAGTTACTGAGTTACTGCCTCTTAAAAAGAAAAAGTATCATGCAACTGAACTTCATGTCCAAACAAGTCTCCAAAAATCCAAAGTGAAGTCCATTCTCTTTAAATCATCTCAGCGTATACCTTAATACTCTGATCCTGGGTCTGATGTACAATGGCATGGCTACACAATTCAGTAAAACAGATGTAAAACTTACCATAGAAGTCACTGATCTGGCATCTTCTTCATAATTCACTACAGGTGGTGGCTCTTTCCCATCATTCTCTTGAACCTTTTGTTCCAGTAGTTCTTTCTGGGCTGCAAATTTTGCCTCAGAACATCTTAACTGCTGGACTGTTTGCTTAAGTTCTTCAAGCGCTTGCTTTTGGCTCAGCAAGAGTACAATACTGCAAGGAAAAATAATTTAAAAATGTACGAGTCAAAATAGTCTATTTGCTTCATAAAAGCTGGGGGGAAAAAGCATGACAATTCCTTAACATAATCATTTATTCAAAGGTGAAGCAATTCTAGAAAATTTTCAAAGCAACAAGATAATGCAAGCAAACATTCATTCTCTCTATCACAAAAATCACGTTTAATAAATATATGTGAAACTCCTCATCCACTTTTAACTAAATTTATAAACACTGGGTTCCCCCTCCCTTAGAGAGTAAGTAAACTTTAGATAACGATTTCAAGCGATGAGAAATTCACTCCAATCAGGGTAGTTGTTGCAGTAATAATTTGCAATATTAAACTCATCTCACATCCAGTATAAATTCATATGGCATCACGTAAGAGATATCTGATTTTTCCTCTGCACCATAAGTATTTCTGGACTGCATTTTAACTGTCTTATGAAGCTAAATAAATTTGTCTTTATGAGGAGCTAAAAGCAACTTTCCATCTTCTGCTTATTTTTATAGCTCCTCTCTGAATACTGCTCATACTTGTTACTCAAGACAGTCATCATAAAATCAAATTGAAGGACATGCACTTAGAGCATCTGTGGGTACCCAGATGACTCTATTATCCCAACGAACCGCCAAAACCAAAGCCTGACAGAAGCTGCCTAAGACATAGAACCACCCACAGTATAATACAGACACCCTTAAAAGCACTCAACCAGAGCCCAGTGACTACAGGAGATACAGAGTTCTCACAGTCTGCAAGAACACATGAAGGAGGTAAATGGACCAGAACTATGAAGAATGAGGACAATATGAAAAAAAATTACAGCATTGTGTTGCTGCTGTACAAACCCTCCTGCAAGCCCTATCCTTGAAGAAAAAAAGAAAAGCAAAAGTTGTTCATACAGGGATTGATGCTTCAGAAACTGATGCTCAGCCAAATGAGTATTCAAATGAGTTTCAAAGTAACAGGGGAACCCCACCTGTCATAGCATCCTCTTTGGCAGGCAAAGACACAAATCATATCCATATAGGTGAGCATTATATCAAGGCAATAATGAGCAAAACTCCACACCATCAGCAAAATGATTGTTCATTCAAAATGTAAGTGTGAGGTAGCAGACACGATTCTCAAATCTGAAACTGAGATTTGGCATGAGCTTGCACATATTTAAAAGCATCAGAGAAGCAAATGAACAATTATCCTGAAGTTATCCTGAAGATAATGTGTTTTCATCTGGTCTTCTTTATCAGAGAAAAAGGACATCACAATGTGAAAATAACAGGCTTCAACCATCAGCAAGGCTTTGGTGAATACACATTGGCTGGAGTGGAATCCCCAAACACAGTATGGTTTCCAACCAATCAGGACACAGCGATAACAAGACATATTCTGCTAGTGAAAAGTCACTCACAAGCTACTCTCTTTCTGAATGGTGGCAAAATGGATTAGAATCTGATTTGGTGCCCCAAATCCAACTTCCAGTGCTTGCCACTCCAGTCATGAATGAGGGATTAGAATCTATAAAATTATTTGCCTGTGGCTTGCATGAGTGCAAACTCTGAAGTCCTTGTTCCTAGTAATAGCTACTACCAACTTCACAGAGTTAGATATTGTGTGAAGGATCCCTGCAGATCAGGGCAACATATGAGAAAGTGGGAAAAAGCTGAACTGAATCAAAACACAATATTCAATATGCTATCATGCTGGAAGGGCAGATGATATGCTTGACATGTACATATATAAATAAAATACAATTAAAACATTTTCTGTGTTGAAGGTAATATCATCATTTGGGAAAGGGATATTAGTGCCAAGATAAAAGTAACAAGACATTGCCATAATATATGACCTTATGTAGTCATAATTAAACCCAATGCAACATTTGGACAAGATATTCTGGGGACAGTAACTACATGCCGAAACATCCTTACTGCTCTGCACTGCAGCTAAAAGGTGAAAAGGGAGTTTGCTGGAGGTAGGCATGATCAATGACAAAATAGAACAAGGATGATTTCAGGGAAGCCTTCACTGTACAACTAGATATCTAACCCAGATTCCCTGCCTTTTAATAAGACAAACAGGTACTGGTGCAATTTGAACTGAAATCACCTCCTCAACACAATAAACATCTAAAGGATCAGTCAGAGAAGCCTTCACAAAGTAAGAACTACATCCATGGTCTAAACTATTTTCAGGGAGTGGTAACTGGTAGCAAAACAATACTGAGGGGGGAAAAACCAAAGAACACCCCATTGAACTCTGTGGGAGTGCATTTTTTAATTTTAAGTTTAATTCACAAGTTAATGTTCTTTTGTAAAATGGTTTGTTCTCTGTTCCCCTTTTGTTACCCACTTTTGGTTTATCCCTGTTTTTTCCCCAGTGACAGTTCTGTGATTGGTTCTGTATCCTCCCTAAGTTTTCCCCCCCAGAGACAGTTATCTGTCCATCACTTCATGGATAGCCTCCTGTTGCTGTCTATCATTTCTGGGGTCACTCCGACTTCTGGAAGATTCTGAGAGGCATCGAGTGATTGGACAGAATCCTGATTGTCACCTTCTAATATTCATTGTATGGTTGTTTTATGTGTTTGTTTATGATATCAGCCACCCCCCTGTAAAACCTTATTGGTTCCCCCTCTCTATGTAACACCCCCAGTTATAAGTTCTCACCCGAGACTCAGCCAGGGTCTTCGGGCACGCTGACACTTGAGGTGAGGGCTCCACGCCAGAGTTCCAATAAACTCGTTGTGACCCAGTGTCTCCAGAGTCCCCCCTTTTTCGCAATCCTCCAGCCATCGCCACGCAGGCGCAGCTGAGCGGAAAAGATCGCCCTGGAGTGTTACCTGTGCCAAGCTAGCCAGCCTGAGAAACGGGCACAGTAACAGAACTCAACCAGCTCAAACATAATTTATCCTTTAAGCAGCATACAGCAAAGAAGACAGGTTAAGAACCAAAACTGGAAAACACACTGTGGGTGCATGTGAACTTCACTGAAGAAAGGACACGAAATATCTAATCAAAACACTAATATCAGATACATAAATAAAGTTTTGGATGTGAATTAAATACTATACAATGTTTCACGTGACAAGGTTCTGTCAGCAAAGATTATGAAAACTTCTTCAGTGAATGAAGGATTACCTGAAGGACTTGCATTCCAATTCATTACCAGTACTGTAAATATATATTTATGATCAAATTAATAAGATTAAGATTGATTGCAACAAGAATCAGAAAAATACCACTACTGACAAAAGGTTTATTTATCTGTTTTATTGACATCAGTTTAGAAGAGTATGTGAATATTTTTTCTAACCAAAGGTAGAAGAAAACCTAAAGATGTTGTCAAAGAATGATTCTTATTCTACATGTTTTATTTTTGGTGCACTAAAACACTTACTAATCTCCGAATTTACTATGCAGTACTACAGGGTAGGAGAATTACATTTTTTACATTGACACTTTTGTAAAGGAAATGCAAAGAAGAATGAGCTTAACCCGACAAGGTGCAAACATATCTTACTGCATAAGAAAGAGTTTTGCATGTGACTCTGAAAGCCTTTCACAGAATTACACCAACACAAGGAATTCTGTGAAACAGAGAGGCAACTGAACTTCTCAACTTCTTTGATCAAGTTGAAATGAATTAATGAAAGGTTCAGCTCTTGAGCCATGCTGAACTATGACAATTATATTAAACTTACAGAGCTGCTCAGTTCTTCAGTAAGTTAGGGTCTGCAGTAGTCACAGGTTATTTTAGAGATGAAAAACTAACTTATGATCGTTTTTCACAGTAATTGCTATACACAAAAGCAGAACAAGATTAGAGAAGGCTGTTTCTTATTTAAGTTTTAGGAATTGCATCATAGACATTTTTCTCCCTCAAATTATTGTATTTTGAAATTTAATTTCAACTTACTCGGATTTCTTTTCACATGTCTTAGATGACTCTTCTATTTTTCTCTCTAGCTCCAAAACAAGTTTCTCTTTGCTCAAAAGGGTTTGCTGTGTCTGCATCAGTTCTTCTATTACTGTTTTTAACCTGTAAAACAGATTTCAGAAACCCAAGCTGTGAATGCATAAACTGTATATATCTGGGAGCATTGCAATCTTTTTCCTGAAGATGTAAAAAAGCATTATTTTTTAGATTATGTTACTCTGTGCTTGATGATAGTTTGCCTTGGGTTTTTTGTGTGGCTAGACCTTTACATTGTTAATCTGCATTACTAGAGATTCTGTATAAGCCTCTGTATACATACAAGATTACAGAATGATCTCCTGCCTGCAGGTTCTCCTACCAGGAAAATATTTTTTGAAGAATATGTGATGAGTTCCACATATTAATGCCTTCCTAATATATTGCTAATTTATGAGATGCTTTAAGAAAGACAAAAGCCTTCCAACTCAAAAAGCATCTGTCAAACAAATACACAGAATCAATAGTTGGACTGTATTTACTTCTAGAAACAGCAAAAGTACAAATGAACACTTTCTGTTGCAATAGCGATTGTATCTTTCTTCAAAATTATCCTTTTTACGTTATAATCTCTGGTAATGGTTAACTCAATGTAACAATAAACTGTACAAAACCACTCAGTACTAACAGAGAAAGGATATTACACTTTAAAACCATTACTGACACTACAAAATTATCCTCGTAAATATTCCCGTAACAAAAAGAATCATGAATGTACAATAACATTTGCATTCTGAACAATGCATGTAAATGTCTTACACAATGATGACTTCTAAAATGCGTATCAATCAAGAAATTGTTAAGTAAGAACAATCTCCTAAAATATATATAAGCATGTACATCTTGTTTCCTTTTTGTCATTTATCTACACATCTTTAACTATCTTACTTTATTTACCCTGTATTTTCAAGCCCAATTTCAATAAAATTACTGAAGTAAAGAGCGGACACAAAAGCAAAATATATGTAGTAATTACCACTGCACAGATCTATGGCCCAAAGCCATTCCAGACCAGGGATTGGCATATGCAACTCTCTAATTATCTAGGAGGCACATTCCACACATCTGTATATACTAAAATGAATTATTTGATTCTAAACACTGAATCAGTCCTCTCCTCCCAATATATTTTATACAAAGTTGATTATATATGATCTGTACTCAGTTGTGCATTTTATTCTAGGAGACTAAAATTACTAAAAAAAGCCATAGAGGGAATGACGAAAGTTTATTTCCCAAAAGACAAACCATCTATAGGTGTTTATTTTGAGGCAAGATAAAATACTTAAAACATTTCTCTCAAAGTAAAATACTCACAGCTCCACTTTTTATATACATTTTTATTAGTTTTAGGCTGTCAAAATCTCCATGCTGAATTTCTCTATGTTTTTTTATAGTGGGTCTCCAACTTATTACCAACTAACATTTTTATTTTAATACCTCAATAAAGAAAGCAATTTTAAAAAAATTAACTGCTTTTTGTCAGCTTTCTAAACAAAATTTTAATCAACATTGTATTTGCTTAACAACTGATTTACAGGAAGCAGATGTTTTATCTAATGATCAAGCATCAACAGTCATGAAATTAAAACCAAACGGATAAGACTTCATCTTAGAAGGAATGAGTATATACATGCAGATACAACATCTTCATTATTTCATCACTTCAAAAATACTGGATTTTTTATTTTATATTGCAGCATCAGATTAAAACATTAAGTTGATGTAGTTCTTCCTGAAACTTCTGAGATAATTCAGGACATTTTTATTTATCTTAGAGAAAAGGAAAAAAAAAAAGCTACCATGTACACCAAAATCACTTGCCTCCTTGCACTTAACAGCTATTCTTTGTTTGAATAATAACTTTAATTCAAACTGAGTACAGCTGACAACTCTGCATCTTGTATCACCTTGGCTGCAGCTTACCAGAGGAATTTTCTTGTGGTGTCATATTTGCCTTCTGGATACAACCGGTTTACAAAAGGGTTTCTAAGACCTAACAGTTAATCACTATAATACTTTAAAAATCACACAGTACCCCTACCTGGAAAGCTCCCTTTCATATTTCTTTAGTTATAAGCTCTGTTCTGCTGCAACTATCAATTAAAATAAATGCTTGATCTTAGAGGACTTATATTTCAGAAGAACTGGATATTACTATACTCTTTAATCAACCTTCAGCTCATTCTGCTTGCCTCCTCTCACCTTTTAATGCATGTCTCTGCAAAGTACAAACTTTATTCCGCTACACTTTTCAGAATTTCTCAGTATTATTCAGTGACAGCTATGAATATTTATCAGGAGATACCATAACTCATTCCTTAGAAAGGTTAGCTAGTCAACACTGACTTTTAACTACCTCCCTTTGTCAAAATTTTACTCATAAATTTAAGTTTACCTTAAAATGTAAAAAACAGTTTTCTCACCATGCTCCCTTAAAATATACGTTGCTAAAACCGGTAAACAGTTATGTACGCAAAGCTGTCCTTTTTTCATTGCATACTCAACAAAACAGCTGATTCAACCAAATATTATTGATTATAAATCAATATATGTCTTAGAATTTTAAATGTTTGAGAAATAAATCCACCAAATGTGCACTTATTTTATTTGGTAGATACTGAAGGTAGTTCTCCCTCTGCAGAAACATAATGTAGCATTTTAAAACTTCAAGGCCATGATTTTAACACTGAAGATCAAAAGTCAAATTTCTATTGTTTCATCATGTCCAGAGCTGACTTTTCAAAAGTCATCAACTATGGACAAATGATAGAGTACACTTCACTTACTTGCAAATTTCTTGTCATACACAGTTTACAGAAATACCTGTGGGGTTTTTTTTTGGCTGCAGTGGCTTTAAGGCAAGAGTGCAACAATGTATGTAAGACACAAGTTAACAAGACCTATGAGTAAAGACAGTTACCCAGAACTGTAACAAAAAATGAAGCATTCTCACCTGCATTAAAAAACAAAAGGACAAACAGGATTTAAACAGTGTTTACAGTCCCAGGGTACAGTGGAGCTTCATAAATAATCTGCACTGCCTAATATGTCCATAATAATCCAAATAAAAGGACAGTTTGAAAAGTGGCAAAGAATGCTGATCATATAATGTTATTTGAGGTAGGACGAAGACTCTGAACATGAAGAATAAAAAAGGCTTATTCTGGACCTTATGACACTACACCTGGGCCGTCATTTCAACTCATATGGAAATAGACAAATATATAATGGGGGTGTTTTATTTATCCAGTAGGGGAAAAATAATCCAAAGCTTTATTTACGTAGAGAATGGAGCATGGTTCTAAAATGACCACTCCCAGTCAGAAATTACATCTGGGAGATACAGTAGATGATTCCCTGAAAACACTGGCTTGATGAGCTGCTGGGGTCAGAAAATCAAATTGAATGCTTTTCTAGGATTTGTTAAAACCAAAGCAGAGTAAGAACACAGGGAACCTTGGAATGCCTCCCTCTGAACTGTGTATCTGGATTACCTGTGAAATTCTAGTCATTCATCTCAAAACCAATATAACAACCTTGAAAACATTAAAATAAAGAGAACCAGATGGGTAAAGGATGACTGAGCTTTGGGAAAGGACAAACTAAAGCTGAAAGATCACTCTGATATAGAGATCACAGAGCAGAAGTTGAACAGAAATTTAAATCATCATAGGCAGAAAGGAATAGATTGTTCCTCTTCTCTTCCAAAACAAAGGCTTAAGAACCATACAATTAAAAAAGACAGCAGCAGGTTCACAAAATAGGAAGTTAATTTCTTGAATTCTCTGACCAAAAAATCTATGGACAACAGATACTTTTACACACGGAACCTGACGGAAAAAAATCATGGAAGGAAAAGTACTTCCATGGATATTATAAACTATCTCCACAGCCATTAAAGACTTACATCTCAAAATATTTCAGAGGTGAAAATTATGGGAGGCTGAGGAAATAGCCTTATATGATCATCCTGTTCTCCTTTCCTTTCAAGACTTTTCCCTGTTGTGTAACATAGGAATGGCTCTTTGGTCTGACTTGATATGGTTTAACTGTTTTTCTCAGAATCCTGAATCTATAGCAGAAAGTGAACACCTTAAAGACAGCAACACTTCAGAGAGCTACCTGATTCCTGTTCCAGAAATAATGCCACACCATAAAATGTCTCACTCAAATTTGCAAAACCATTTCAAGTGGATGAATGTAAAATTTGCAACAGAACACAATGAAAATTGTACTGAAAATGTATATACATAGGTAAATATACAGACATACACTTATAACACAATTATATATTTCATCAGAAATATTTATTAGGAAAGCAATATTTAATCTCTTTTATTTAGATATGCTGCTGTCTCATTTCTAAATAGTTGGATACAAAAGGCAAGCCAAACAAGAATTTTTCTTTTTTAAGTCATGGAAGGCAGAATCTTTCAAAAATTTTAATATTCTATTGAAAAGGGAGGCTCAATATCTATATATTTCTTGTTACTGTGCTGAAGTACACCAAGATGTACAATATCTACAGAGTTTAAGCAGGAATAATCTCAATAGCGTAATGATGCAGAATATATTAAATAGAGAAATATATTTAAAGGAACTGGGGGGGCTTAATTATTATGGGATCCTTTCATAAGATAAAGCTCCTTCATGACCAAGGAGGCAGACACTTCATATTAAAAAAAATTTCAATACTTATGAATGGAATAGATTTACAAAAAGTAATCAAATTATACAGAAAAAAAAAAAGAGGATGATTAACAGCCTTAAAAAGGAATTAATAAAATCCAGAGTTTCTGTCATGTTGAGAAAACATAGGATTAGAGTAACCTGCAGAAGACACTGCAATATCTTTACATTTGAAATATTTCACTCTGATTTTGGTTTTCGGAAAAACCTACATGAAATAAGGATCATAGTTTAAATAAGCAAATGAAATGAAAAAATAAAGAGAAAACCAAACATAAAAATTCCCATAATATATCACTGATGTCTCATTTGCATCAGTTATACTTTCTAAAGAGAAAATACTTCAAATAAGTCAAACATGAACTGAAATACAGTGGACACAGCAAAAACATCATCAACCAATGAAATTCTAATTTTCCCATTTTTAATGCATGATTAACAGTCGCAATCTTACAAGTGACTATGCCGTGCCATTCTATGTCAAAAGTTGAGGCTGATAATATTCAAACAGAATAATCTCAGCAGTCAATTTTTCCCCATAACAAATGATTAAAGGTGAACTTGATAAAAGTAATGAAAATGTTTAACTAGGCAATATATTAACAAAACACATAGAGATGTAGTTCATCACCCTAAATAGCTAAAAGCTCTGTGAAACACAACAGCTACATCTGTGTTGCTAAGTTGATGTATTCTGAAGGTTACACTAATGAAAAATAATCTCCTTCAGAAAACAAAAGCAAACACTTAAAAAGCAAGATAAATAAATTTATTAATGAAATTTTTCTACATGGTGATTTAAATCACTGACCACATAACTCTACTCAGTGGTTTTATCAAAATATTTTGTTGTTTTTCGTAGGGTAGTGAATGTGGAAACACTTTTGGGAAAAAGAACCAGCACGTTCCCAAGGAGGACTCATGGTAGATTTGAGGCATTTTATTAACTTCCATAGAGAACAACATACATTAAAAATAATGGCAAGTTTTTGAGGAGATTAAGGAGAAGGAATTTGTGCAAAGAACAGTACAACCAGCATGGGAAAGAGTCTGTAAGGCTGAAAACACCACACTTAGAAACTGGACCTTAAAAATGGAGACACAGGCACACAAGGATCTGAGTGAACATAGATGTAACATAGAATAGCACTTCCAAAGGATGAAAGATTTGTAAAGAGACTTACATGACTTGCAAACTTTCTGCTGTTAAATTATTCCACATGATCTCATTAGCTTGAAGGTTTTCATTTTCTTCTAGTAAAGACGTATCAAATTCTATTTCTTGTTCAACAACTTCTGATGACCTAATTTAGTATATAATTGTTATAATTTCAATAAATTTTGATAAATTTTATTAACTAGATTACAGTTAAAACTATATATGAAATAAAAGGATAGATACATATTCTTTTTCCTTTGAAAAAAACATAATTTTCAAATCTCATGAGATAATAAAACAGACTACAATTCTTTGAATCAAGTTCACAGCACAATAAAGGTTCTCAAAGACTAACGATGTGAACTGGTGACTCTTATCTGCTTTCATCATAAACCTGCACATGATGACCATTAATTCACACACAACAACAACAGAAAGATAATGCAAGATGTCTTACACAATATTCTTCTTAGAGCTTATTTTCTCATACACTAAAACAGTAATGGTTCCAAAAATGGGAAATACACTTTTGAAGTAAGAACTTTCTTGCATTATCTGCATGCTCTGAAGTCTCAAGCTGCCCTAATTCAGAGTACAAAGGTACCTAGAGTTGACTTCAAACTAGAACAAGTTATAGCACAGAATGCAAATCGCATCCAAATGAACAGTAAATGGGCTCACATTCAGTCCAGACTGTAATGTGTAGCCTGCTGTCAGTACCAAAGTTATGGCTCTTCCCATGTCACTGAAAATTTGTTTTTCTAGAGTCAGCCAAACAGACTGTTCAGCCTGCTTTCTGAATGTGTAAAGTAGAATGGTTTTCAAATTAGGATGAAGTTTTACAAGTAACAATGTAAAAGGAAAGAAACAGAAGAAAATTCCTCTGAACAATTAAGCAGCTGCAGTTCAATGCAGGGTTTTCCCAAGAAGAAACACGAGAGGAAAATGCTTACCTGTGTGTATCTATGAAGTCATTATACTCAGAGTTGGGGTCTATCTGTTCCACTGAGGTCTGGATGTCTTTATGGACATTCACAATCTCTTCTGTTACAAGACTGGTGATCTCACTGTACTCATCCAAGATCCCTTTTCTAGAGAGGAAAAAAAATTCTAGCGTTTAACATGGCACTGAAGGCACAGATGGCATTGAAGATGCTTCAAATTTTCTATTTGCTGTTTCTACAAACTCTTGTTGAAACTGGCTAAAAAGGGGAAAATAAGACAATGTATCATTCAAAGAAATAATGCAACACCTGATGCCTTTCCTCTACAAGCTTAGGCTGGCTAGAGTCTCTTAAGACCATGCTCCTATTGATTTCAGCGTACCAACACACAGCATAGCTCAACTAAAAACTGGAGAAATTACAAGGACAGGGAATG
Organism: Trochalopteron elliotii; assembly: GCA_024734555.1. Classification (NCBI taxonomy): domain Eukaryota; kingdom Metazoa; phylum Chordata; class Aves; order Passeriformes; family Leiothrichidae; genus Trochalopteron; species Trochalopteron elliotii. The sequence goes on from JANPWX010019886.1 coordinate 1,360,999, forward strand.
TATAGAGTTCAGTGATGATGCTCTTCTTCACACAGGACTTGCCATGCTTGTTATAATCTACACTGAAAATTTTCATGTTTCATGAGAAAATATATTCTGGCATAAGGCAAAATGATTTACAGAATTGTGTGCATTTCCTTTCAACACTGGTCTTCCATATTGTTTTAACTGTTTTTATATATGTATTATTTGTCATTCAGACAAAAATAGGCATAAATCACAAGTAAGCATATACTTACAAGAGGAGTGAAAATTAACCAAGAAGTTGCTGTGAGAAAGTACAAGCCACCCAACCTTGTCTTTACCTGCTTCCAAGAGTAGGAAAAACCAAAGGAAAAGTGAATGGCAGAGGAAGAGGTGGTCCTTGTGACACTACTCTTAACAGCATCCAGTGACACATACACACACACCCTTCTATTTTCCTCTAACTTTTAGTTTTTCTTCATAATGTACCCTCATCATTATTTCCTATTTCATTTTTATCTCTGATAAATTTGCTAGGCTTGCCAGGATCTGAAGCATAGTGGCTGCTCAAAAAACACTAATGAATTTTGGCTAGCCAAACATGCAGAGAAAAATGTATAAATTCATTTTTTCTGGATAAGATCTCAAGTTATGTTTGCTCTGTAAAAAAGAGTGGTGTGATAGGATTTTTTCAATGCATTTGTTCTGAGCAGAAAAGAGACAAGAGAAGGCATTAAAACTTGTATTTTTTGAGAATATAGTGTGTGAAAAGGTTCCAGAAAATACTTCATGAAGTGCGATGAAAAGATAGCTAACCATCAACCACAGCAATGCTGTATCTAAGAGAAAGAGAATCTACATCAATTACAATGACAAAAATGAAAAAAAAAATTAGCAATATTAATCTACATTTTTTCAAGTTTACAAAACTTATTCACCTGCAAAATTAGGATTATTGAGGAAGTTCTGTTTCACAGAGGCTGTCACACTAAGCTCTACACCTGAAATCAGTATCTCTGTATGTGCACCGAAGTTATTATAATAGAATAATTTTCCAATACATTCGGAACTCACAAAAACATGTATGTGTTGACAGAAGTATTTTTTACAAGTTTTTACTCCAGGCAGAGCAAATATGAGTGGTTTCAGTAAGTTCTTGTTCCATCATAAATTTCTTCAGTTAATTATTATAACTCATGATTCCAAAAAAATTTGCCTTAATTAGAGCACACGCATTTAATTTAGCCTTTTTGCTGTAATCTTACATACAAAATTAAAAGGACTGTACAGAGAGTACTACAAAGGTTTATTTCAATACCAGCATCTGAACCAGAAAACCTAAAATGATACTGCATAGGGAAGCTAATGATGCCTGCACCATGTGAAGTGTGGAATTCCCCTCTCCCTCACTTCCTGTGCACTGAAATCAAGATGAACAGTGACTTAAGAACAGGCAAGAAAATGAATTAAAGAAAAGTTTTTCACATCTAAATGAAGAACACTTATGAAAAAAGGTAACCACCCTTTTTTTTTAAGCAAAGACAAAGAGACAGCATGGTGGTTACAAACCAGAAAGGAGGGCTAAAAGTACTCAATATTTGTTCTCAGATATCATCACTTTGCACGTACTCTGTAACAATGAAAAAATGATCTTTTAGGAAAGAGTAGTATTTTTAAGGGGAGACTCCTTACAGTGAGACCAAGTTGACATAATCCTGTTAATCCTCCCATCCATATCATTAAATATGCACCTGGCTTGGCCCTCCCCCACAATCACTTTAAAGACAGTTGGGCAGTTTAAACCAAATTTGCTGCTGGTGAAATTTCGTAATAATGACTACCAGAGAGGCAACAGACTTGCTACAGTCTATAAGCTGAAAGAAAAATCATGAGCTCCAGTATAAATACTGCAGTCAATCTTTAAGAATTTATAAGAAGATGGCGTCTTGTTGGTAGGCTTAAGCAAGCACTCAGAACTACCATCTGCATCATATGGATAGACTCTTTTTCAGCTGTTTTCCCCGATATATAAGTAATTGATCACAGTTTCTTATTTTCAACTATTCCTATGAATTAATTAGAATACTACACAAAGAAAATTGTGCGAGTTAGAAATATATAAGAATACATCTTACAGGGCCTTAATCATTTCTTCTTGCATCTTCTGTAGTGAATCAAGTAACAGAGGAAGCGTAGTATCGTAATATTGGTGCTGATGTAACTGTGCTCCTTTCAGTGCCAACACATACTGGTTATGCAACATATGAAGTTTCATAGTGGCTTTTTCACACCGATCTTTGGCTTTCTCTGTCTCCTTTCCTGAGAGAAAATGGAACAAAAATGCTCAAGGTGATTTACAAGTATACAGGCCTATAGATGACACACCTGGTAGATTTATGACAGGTTTGCCCCTTTTTCTACAGTAATTTTTAAAGTTCTTCTCTGAGGAAGATAAAATCCAACCACTTTATGATAATTAATATGAATGATCAAATGTCTAGGCTTTTTTAATTAATAAACTATGTAAGAAAAAGGTTGTTTTCTTTGAGCAGAAATGTGAGAATTCCTTATCTAAAAGTATAAGAAAACTACAAGTATAAAAATAATATAACTATCAACAACAAAGAAATCTAAGGTGCATTACTAGCTCAAAGCTTTTCTTTTATTTGCAAAATATTTTTTTTTTATTTAGAGAAACAGATATCCCACTACACTAGATTCACTAAAAACATATTAATTTTTTTGTATCCAAAAATTTCCATTGCTACATATAATCCTAATAAAGCAATGATGCAGTCAGTCTACACAGGAGCAGCTGAACCCTCACTGCTACTCCTGTTCAAAATGGGCAGCTTCTCTCCTACAGCTTAACATTTCCCTACCATGTTGATATCCTGATCAGAAGGTTTGGCTCTACAGCCTCAGCTTTGCACCACTGAGACTGGAAGTCCTCAAGTTCTAGCTGACAGGACCAGTTGAGGGTTGAATTGCAGAGCTACAAGGTACTTCAAGAGGTCACCTATTCCATTCTTTGCCACAGTAACTGCACAGCTATGTGGGGTATGTTATCAACACTGTTTCCACAACAAATCCAAAATGCAGCCCAGCCCCGTAACAGCTACCATGAAGAAAATCAAATCTATTTCAGCCATAACAAGAACAGACATATAAGCTTTTAATGACATCCTTGATGTCTCCTTGATATTTATCAAGTATCTCATACTTTTTCAGGAACTAAGACCATTTTAAATTTATCTTTTATCTGTAAACATCAAGTACAGGGTCACAACTACTTACACATATACTACGTAAAGCAATCTCATTCAGACAACTCCATTTCTTATAAACTTAAAATGATTTATGTAAGAAAAACATGTCTACTACTCATCACAAAGCAGTTGAGAAAAAAGAAAATGTAAGCATTCATAGCTAAGTGGCAAAACAGCTCCTTGAAAGCAGACCTTGAAGAGTTGTGTCATATAAGGAATACACAAGGGACTGTGAACTCAAATAAATCAAAACAGAGCCACATTAAAGGCACATTAAAAAAAGTTAAGGGAAAAAAAGTAACAAATCCTTCTTCATATAGACTGGAATCAGCAAGCTTGTCAGAAAAAGTAAACAACAGTCACCATATAAAAGGAGATAGTACAAGAACTTTCTTTTTTTCCCTTCTGTGATCACTACCTCAGACCATCAGAGATTTCCAGGATGAAGTATTACTTTGTGAAAGAGTCAATGAATCTCTTTTTTCTGAGGTGTCAGAAGAAGAAGTTGGTGAGAATAAAATAAATGAGAACAAATTATGAGAACTGGATGGTGTTTAGCTTTGAAACATCAACGGTACTTGAGAAAGTTTTAGCTGAAATATTATGACTAGTTTATACAATAGGATGCAGGCACTCAATGGAGAATCTCAGGAATATCAGCTGGACTCTGATAGATGAGGTGATGAAGACGATGATGATGAAGATGCTATCTGAAAGCAGCAAGTAGGGAAATCAAATGTGAAGAACTGGAAAATAAACTGTCATGGTTTGACACTGGCCAAATGCCAGGCACCCATAAAAGCCACTCGCCCACCCTCCCCTGCCACAGCTGCAGAAAGAGACAGAAATTTAATGAAAGCTTCATGAGTTGAGATAAGGACAGGGAGAAAACACTCGAAGGGCAAAACAGGCTCAGCTTAAAAGTACAAAGTGAATTTATTACCAACAAAATCAGGGGAGGATAATGAGAAGTAAAAGAAGTCCTTAAAAACCCCTTTTAAAATAAAATAGTTTTTAAAACCATTTCTCCCGAAAATGCTGCAACATTAATTCCACCCATGGGCAGACAGTGCTCCCAAAACTGCAGTCCTGGGTCTCTCTTCCCACGGGGGGCAGTCCTCCAGGGACAGGCTGCTCCAGCCTGGGAGCCAGGGCCCCTCTCCCCTCTGGGTCTCCCACTGGATCACAGCCTCCTCCAGGCATCCACCTGCCCCAGCTTGGGCACCTCCCCCACGGGCTGTGGGTGGATCTCCGCATTCCCCGTGGATCCCCATGGGCTGTGGGTGATCTCTGCATTCCCCATGGATCCCCACGGGCTGTGGGTGGATCTCTGCATTCCCCATGGATCCCCATGGGCTGCACAGGCACAGCTGCTTCACCCTGGTCTCACCATGGCGTGCAGAGGAATCTCAGCCCTAGTGCCTGAAGCACCTCCTGCCCCTCCTTCTCCACTGACCTTGGTGTCTCCATGTTGATTCCCTCACACCTTCTCACCTCCTCTTTGCTGGCTAGAAAAAACTGGTTTTTGATTTGTTTTGATTTTCATCTTAGATATGTTATCCCAGAGGTATTACCAACCTCTCTCACTGGCCCAGCATCTGAGGGACTGAGGATGGATCTGAGGCATCCATCAGGGATTGGCTCTGCTGGACATGGTGGAAGCTTCTGGCAGCTTCTCACAGAAGCCACCTCTGTGGCCCCTCGCTACCAAAAACCAGGCCGTGCAAAACCAACACAGAAACCTTGCGAGGTACTGATTAAAACAATGGTAAATTATAGAGTGAATATTTAGAGAAATGCACATGGATGAAAAGCTATTGCAGTTTAGTAAATGCACACAGAAATGAGATGCTGGGGTCACTAGAGCAAGACTGATGGAAACATACAATGTTATTTAGCAAAGGAGCAGACTGGGTTGTTATGCTACTGATTAAATCCTCTTTAAAGTATGCAGTTTGTTGACCTCAAGGAGGATATATTTGACATGCAAAAGGTTTAGGAGAAGGGCATTAACCACCACAAAGGTAGGAAACAAGACAAATAGAGAAAGAATGACTACAGTGAAGGGTCCTGAAGCACTAGGAGTCTGAGGAGGAACATGTAAGAAGAGAGACACAGTTAACAGATTTGCACAACCTCTTTCAATGTAAAAACTGAACAGCATTATACGGAAAGAGTGAAAACAGACCTTCTTCAGTGAGCATGCAGCTAACCTATGTATTCTCCTGGTAAAAGTTATAAGCAGAAAAAAACTTACGTGGTTCAAAACTGAATGGACAAGCATATTAAAAAAAAAAAAAAAAATTCTGAAGAGATACTAAGAACCAGGACAGCACTTCTGACTCAGGAACTCCCTAGGTAACAAACTACCATAAAGCTGAAGCACGTTTCTATCAGTTTGTATTCTTGTATGGCTCTCTAGACACTTCCCACCTCACACCACTGTCAGCTACATTTCAAATACAGATTAATAAAAATCCCTTTAAAAAGATATTGCATCTTTCATTTAATTGAAAACAATCCAACTGCTAATTTAATTTTGTACATGGTACATAAGGAAGGTACAGATTTCTTACATTACAATTTATCTGAGTTACTCTGTACAACGAAGACAAAATACATCTCCAGAGCTGTCACCAGAAAAGAATTTTTCATGTAAGTATGAATGAAACAATCCACTTAAAAAATTTCTGTAGAACTGTCATGGAGAGATAACATTCATAAAGTCTATCTTAAACTTTAGCCAGATATAGCAGGTTTTGTCTTTGGCAAACCACCTAAACTCATGTTTCATGAGAACAGTATTTTTTATTCCCCCCCACCCCCCCACTCCCTCAAAACCTACACTACTTATTTCGAAATGAAACATAGACCATTTACAAGGGGAAAAATAATCTAACACATCAGAACAGTATCCCAAAAGTTAAATACCCCCAAACATGCATGTCTGACACCTTCACAACATAAAGGGATGTAAAATCCCATTTTTGCATCTGCCTTGGGGACTAAATTCCTCCTGTATATATATTATTCCTGAGCAGAAAACTTCAACTGATTTCAGAGTATCATACAGACTTGTTTTTAAATACAGTAGGCTACAGAGTCAACCTGATCATCTTCAGAGTAAAATATGAACACTGTATGGTCTTTCTGGAGAAGGAGAGGCATGTGGAACATGGGGAAATACTGGAAGGTGACTGAAGAGAGTGTGGAAGGGATGGGAACAGGTCACATGCAGGTCATGTACAGTTACAGGATGAAGACTGGATGAAAAAGGAGAGGAAAAAGCTGTTGGAAGCCAAGGCTGAAATGTTTTGCTTGCCAGTCCATTGTGAGACACACTGTCCAGGGAAGTCAGAAGAGTCAGGCAAGGTAGCAGCAGAGGTAAAAATGTTGCTTTATTTCTTGGGTTACTCAGTGTTTGGTTATTCCTACTCAAGCATGCCCCACATCAAATAATTATCTAAAATTACCTCCATATGTCATAGTTTAAGAACTACAAGTTGTCTATGCAGCTGTTTAAAATTCATTCCTTATCAGTTTTCAGCTTATGAAATAACAGCACACATGAAATCATACCATCAGTATGGGCTTGTGACCGGTGAACTGCAACAAGCCACCTTCAACAGTTAAACTAAACTGAAAATTTACACTAAAATTATCAAATCCAGATCACTAGCAATTTAGTAATACTATATCTCTTTCAAAAACCTCATTAACATCTAAGCTATCTGATTTTCTCATCTGTTTAAAGGATTAAATACCTTTGCTATACATTATTCCTCAGCAGAACACCTCAATTAATTGTGACACAAATCAAATTATCATATTGACTCAACTTTAAAATACAGCCTTGCAGCTATATTTAATTCAGTGAACACAGTTACAGTATTATTTTAGTATTGTAGTTTATTTGTTAAAGTAGCAAAATGCAGGGAGGCAGCAAACACAGTTGTTCTACATGCCAATTAGCACAGAGGAAAACATCCAATTTTCCTTATCTCTATAAAGAATTGCATAAATAGATGTAACTATAATTCTACTGCCATCAGCTGTTGACAAAATCGTTTCATGTTAATAGAAACTAACTGTGTATACAATATGCCACACCATAAATTGTACTGTGAAGCTTGCAAAATTCAATTATGAAAGTTTTACATTTACAAAGAAAAGGCTGGCATTCTTTTTCCATCATTTTGGAGTGTAGTATTTCAATTTCTAATAGGAACTCATCTGAGATTTTACTGCATACACTACAACACCAGCCATCCAGGAAAAGAATGTTCTACTCTATATTCAATTAAAAGGCAGATTTGCTAATCCGAAGTCCTTGCAATCGTAATTATTAGACTCTTGTGGCTTAATAATCACCTAGAATGAAGGAAAAAATACTGGATGGGACAATAAACTGTGAAAAATTTCAGCTCTTAATGTTCCCTTCATCTTTTATTAAATCAGCATCAATGTACAGTGCAAATGCCTCAGGGAAGCTGACCTTAAGAAAATAAATATTAAAAATAGAGAAAGTTTTCACACATATTTTGGCTTTAAAAGAAATAATTCTGCCAATAAGCTCAGGTTTCTACCCTCTTACAACTCCTTCCAACTAGACCTTCAGCCATTCCAAAGTGATGACAGTGTTCATAGAGGGGGCAATAGAGACCAGTATAAAGGCTTAGCTCACAACAGACAAACTAAATGTCTAGATTTACAGCTCCCGGTATTGAAACATGATCTTTGGCTTCAGCACACAGTGAATGCCATCCCATGTAGATATGCCAATGACACAATATTGCACAACCCCAGCTTTTGACAATTAATTTAATTTAGTTTCAAAAGGAGCCAATGACACATCTGATGTCACAATATACAGTTACATCCTACCAACAGAAACAGTGAGCAACCTTAAATACGCTAGAACTGTGGAAACAGACAAGCAAAATGACAAACAGGACAAGCTGAGTATCCACACAAGTAACAAGAAGAAAGTCTTTATACATAAATAAAACTATGGCTAACTACCCTAGTAGTATCCTGGATACTAGAACATATGCCAGGAACTCCTGTAACTGTCTCTTGTATTTCAGGCACTGCAAAAAGCAAATCCATCCAGATTTCTGTTAATAGGTAAGTACAGGGAAAAACAGCAGAGATAATGTCATAAGAAATGTGGGCACCAATGACACTACATGGGGAAACCTGGACAGTACCAGAAGTGACTACAGAGCTCTGGGGGCAGACATGAAAACCACGAGGGGCCAGGCTGTGTCCCCCTTAAGCCTGTCAGTGAAGGGAAAAGATGCAAGGAGAATACTGACAATGCAGGCTGATAAGTAGCTGCAGAACCAGTGACGGCCATAGAGGTCTGGATTCTACAACCATAGGACCCTTTTTGCTGACCACCATTTGCTTGAAAGATAGGAAGCCCCTTCCTAAGCAGAGTAGAAGTATTTTTGCAGATGACTGACCTCGTTATGAGAACTTTAAACTAGAACTACCCAGGATGGAGCGGGTGACCCACAGTCCTGAGGGAGCAATGAAGGAGACTGGTAAGGAAAGAGCATGGTAAGATGAGAAGGGATCAGTCACAAAGAAAACAAAACAGCAGGTGCAGGTGGGCAAGAAAGTTCTGACAAAGAACCAATGTGAGAAAAGTCCCACAAATCCCTTCCAGGACCTCAGCATGCTGGGATGACATGCCTTTGTATTACTGCATGCACTGTGGGGGACAAAGGTGGTGAGCTGGGTGTCGGTGTGCAGCTGTAGGGCCAGGACATTGTCAGGATCATGGAGGCAGGACTGGAGCTAGGCAATGGAGAGTTCAGACTCCTGGGGAAAAGCAGTCTAGGAAGTTGAGGAGAGGAAGTTGCCCTTTACATGAGAGAGTAGCTGGAGTGTATAGAGCACTGCCTCAGGATGGATGAGAAGTGACAGAGAAGGCGCAATCTTACGGGTTAGGATTAAGGAAGCAACAGGCAAGGTCCCACAGAAAGTTAAGCAGCTTGGCTTCAGAGTTGTTGCAATTTTCTGCATTAAAATCTCATTAAGTATCACAGTATTTGATTTCAGAAAAAATTTAAATGGGAAAAGAGGGGAGAATCAGAGCTTTTGCCACTTTTCTTTTTTCTTTTTCTTTTTTTTTTAGGAAACAATCCTCCCCTGAGTAAGTATGCAAATCTTGAGCATATAATAATTTTTCAGACAGAAAAAACTTTTCTTCTTCAGTTTGATTTAGAAACATTTAGTTTTGTAAATACCGGACTAAACTATAAAGCTGTTAATCACTAGCTGTAGATCCCTAGATCTACAATGCATTTCCCATTGTTTATGACTGAAGTTTTTCAATCATTTTCCAGAACTGCATTTATCTTTCCATCTACACATTTTTTCAGCATTTTCAACAACAGAGACAATTTCTGAGTCTTTTGCTGTCTTTACATTTGTTTATCAGTGAGAAAACTCCAATATAGTCACTTCTTTATCTATTTCAGCTTTGGAGATACCCTTTTTCACAGAGCATTACTTAATTGTCCCCGGAAAAGAACACTCCATTACATTATTTGGTTACATTACGGTACTGAACACACTGAACACATTCTTTACACTCACGAATGAGATGGGCATGGCTTTCAAATAGCTCTTGTTCTAGCAACACTTTTTTTAAAAAACAATAAAATAATTTTATATTAGAGAATCACTAAACTTTAGTCAGCTGCTCCACAGACTGAAACTGGAGCAAATACTACTGGGACTGCAACATGGTCTTTATCTCAACTGAATTTTAATAAGGACTAAGCACTTAAATATCAAATAATTCAAAAACCTAGATATGAAGGAAAAAAAGGACTACTTTTATACACCAAAACAATGTAATTATGTATATTTATGTTAATGGATTGCCAGTACTGAAGAGTACATTACACAACTTACAGTGAGTTCTTCAGAAAAAAATCGTTGCACCCTGCTTTTGGAGGCAACCTTCTAACTTCCCCAGTTCTATTTCCTCATAGTTTGTTCAATTTCCCAGGTTTTCATTGTGCAGTAGGAAAGACATAGGTTGTAGAACTTGCTCTGTAATTGATTACTCTACATTACCCATTTAATTGATTTCAGGACCTTCCTGACCCAAAGTATCTCATTAAATTCCACATTTCATACTATAATGCTAGAAACATCTAAATACCATATGTGATTATGAAAATTGCTTCCTCATATGATAGTTCTTATTGATCCCAAAAAAACACACCAGTTACATAACTTTTGAAGCATTTGGACTCCCAGACTGAGCCCAGCTTCACTTCCCTAAGGCTAGGCTAGGCTAGCATATTCCAGCTGGAAGGAACCTGCAAGAATCACGAAGTTAAACTGTCCGATCAGTTCAGGGCTGGCAAAAAACTAAAGCATGTTCTGGAGGGCATTGTCCAAATGTCTGCTAAACACTGACAGGCTTGGGGCATCAACCACCTCTCTGGGAAGCCTGTTCCAGTGTTCAAACACTCTCTCAATGAAGAAATGTCTCCTAATGTCAAGTCTAAACATGCCCTGGCATGGCTGTGAGCCCTTCCCATGTGTCCTGTCACTGGATCCCAGGGAGAAGAAATCAACACCTCCCTCTCCACTTCTCCTTCCCAGGAAGCTGCAGAGAGCAGTGAGGTCACCCCTCAGCCTTCTTTTCTCCAAACTGGACAAACCCAGACTCCTCAGCTGCCCCTCACAGGACCTTCCATCCCTTCCACCAGCTCCACTGCCCTCCTCTGGGTGCATCCCAGTGCCTTCACATCCTTCCTAAAGTGTGAGGCCCAGAACTGCTCTCAGTGGTCCAGGTGAGGCCTCACCAACACTGAATACAGAAGACAATCCCCTCTGTTGAGTGTCTGGTTGTGCTGTGTTTGATGCACCCCAGGATGATACCGGTCATCCTGCTGACAGAAGTGGAGCTTGCTGCTCACCAGCACCCCAGGTCCCTTTCTGCAGGGCTGCTCTCCAGGCACTCCACTCCCAATTTAGACTTTTAAATATTCCTCTCTACAAAACAATTTTTATGTAAACTGCTGTCACTGAACTAGGATAGTTTTAACTGTTAGTTCTGTCTCTGGAAGCACATTCAGAAATTTAGTGAGTTATCATCAGCCTTATCATCACTCTGCAAATCAAGAGATGCAAGCACAGTGGTCTCAATTAACACACGTTTTACGAGACCAAAATAACTAAGACAGACAGAAATAAGATAGGATGTTCATGTTTAATCACGATGGTCTTCTCTTCTCCCCTTTATGTCTTGCAAGATTGTTACTTGAATGTGTTCCTTCAACAAACAATCACTCCTTTCTCCATTCAACCAGTTTCTGAGAAGAGCTTAAGAAGTTTCTCCCAATTATTACTTAACAAATTAATGACTGCAATAATAAATGATTTTCTAATTGGAAAAAAAAACCCAAAACTATTTGTGTATATTTAAATAGTTCCAATTTACAGAATACCACATCTAAACTTCTGAGTTAAGAATTAGTTCACTGAAGCTATCAGCCTAATCTTAAGTAAGTAACACAGCATAAAAACAGCAAAAATGAATGTTCTATCTTTTGAACTGCTGTCAATTATAGTCAGGGCAAGCTATTAAGCACCACTAGCCAATTCCCTGTCCTGTGCCTGCTGGTCTGTAAGGAGAGCACATCCTCTCTGCATGTCTGTGTTAAGAGGAAACAGTATGTCCAAGCTGGACCCACATTCCACAAGGAGTCACCACAATCTCTCTGCATTTCCTGGGGTTTCCTCCTCTAGAAGGAGCAGAAGAAACAACCCTATCCCTTACAAGCAAAAGCAATGGTAGTATGTACGTGTTGAAACACTTACAGTAGAGCATTAATTTTAAATCTATGCAGCCTGCTGACCTCTGTGAGTTAGACAGACCAGTTCAGCCAGTGTTACGTGCTTTGTCTTAATAATGTGAGAGTTTCAGTCAAAACTAAGCTTAAAAAACACAACTCCTATTAGGAGTTGCCCTCATTACAGCAACAACTACAAGCAACACCACATGCCACCAGGAAATGCAGTTGTATAATAACGATTTTAAAGGCATTTCAGAATGAATGCACCACACACCTAGTAAGTATTTTCTGACCACTTGGCTATTACAAAGAATAGGACGACAATAATTTGATTTAAAGAAAGCTTTTTTAACAGCTCCCTTATTTATCATAGATGTGAGCTTATGCTGCTGTGAAACTTCAGTATGTACCACAGAAATCACATCAATTCTGAAGTATTAAATCATCTGAGCTGCAGAGAAAACATTCTTCCAGCAGAAGCAATGTGGTATAATGTGGCAGGTGTACCCTTAATATTTCTAGGCTCCTCTAAATCACAATGCTGTCAAGGAACATAAGCCTAGAGAAATATGGTGAAATATTTTTTATTCTGCTGTAGCATAAAATGAAATTATGATATTAAATAGTAGAATCAAAGTATTTTTCCTTTAGTATTTATTTCAGATCCACTATGTCACATAAGAGCACTGCAACATATGTTCTATATTCAATCAGTAATGAACTAGGAATAAGACTAAAATAAACACCTGTAATAATGTATTTACACAAAAAATCTGTAATTTTTCTCTAAAGAGTATCTTGTATTAAAATTCAGTATGAACCTTCCAAAGCTACACTGGCTCTGTTCCAACTTGCAATATTTACTGATGTATCAGCAACCGTTTCACACTTCAACATGTAACACCAAAATTAGCTACGAAAAGAGCTGCTAAATTTTATTAATACATTTCAACTTTTCTAAGACCTGCAATGAACTATGTAAATTATTGTTTCTTGTAATCATTATTTCCTTATTTATATAGCAGTAATTAATGCTTAATTAAAAAATTCAAGGATGAAAATATTTGAAACCCCCCACAGACACACTGAACTATACCTAACAGAGATGCACAATCCTGCAGAAACAAAAGTAATTATGCAAACAGCAAACTTAAATGGAAGCAGTTACTGGTCCAATCAAATGAGATTCAAAATGTAATGAAATATCAGGCTTGGTACTTAGAGCTGTCCTAGTTGTTGCAGTCTCCATTAATTAAATTATTTCAGAAGATTTATGACTTCTTTAGTGAAACCATGCTTTTTCCATCTGCCACATATATTGGCTTGATGTGTTTTTCTACAGCTGCAACATCAACACGCCACATTCTAGTCACCTAGTTACTCAGCATCACTGATGAGTACAGCCCTGTAAACTCAGACTCATATACACTCAGACTATTACTTTGGATTGCTCCTGTAAGATGTTTAACTGCTTTTTCTCAATATCACACACCCAGAACATTTCACATTTCATTATAGAAAAATAATATAATAAGCTTTTGTCTTATATTTTGTTCCAAAGACCTCTGCATGCCCTATGACTCCAATGCCCAGTTCTGCAAAGGAACATGCTCTGCATTCCCAGTACACATACTTTATGGAGTTTTTTTAACAAAGCTTTCTAATCCAGAAGAGACTATTGTATCAAACCTGTCCATAAAGTTCCAAAAACTGATGCATGCCTCATTAAAGAGGCACTGGACTAGTTCACTTTGCTGACTTCATCCTCTCTCAGCCTGTTATCTCTTACCATACATTAAAAAAATGTAAGAATGAATGATTGGGAAATAAAGGACAGAAAACTATCATGCAAATGACTAACATCAGTCAGGCTGCCTGACACCTGGAGCCTCCATGCCCAAGGAAAACCAGCCAGACTGCATTTGTGATTCCCATGGTAATCACTGGTCCCGAAAGGAGCAGTTATGCATGGCTTACTGGGGTAAGGGCAAGAACAAACAAAATAAATCAGCAGCTTCTGATTGAGCCATCAGGCAGACACTAGTGGCCACAATAAGGCAGTGCAACTCAGCCCAAGGTGGAAGAGGCAGCCAAGGTTCAGTGGTGCTCCCTCTGCAACACAACCGTCCCACTGCTTCCCACGGCGCACAAGCGCTAGCAGAGGGTTCCCCAGAACAGCTTCTGGGAGACAATCTCAGACACTTTGACCTTCCTCCAGATCTGGACAGCACAAAATGTTCCACAATAAAGCCCCTTCATTCCTTCAGAAACCAGTTCCCTTTTCCCCACTAAAAAACTAACCAAAAATTCCCACCACATGCTTTACCCATTGCCCAAACACTAACAAAACCTGTAACTAACCAGTATGATTATTCAGTCCTTAACACTTACTATTCTTTCCAATGGTCCTCCTAGTGTTTTCACCAAAAAATGGAAACTCCTGTAGCCCTGCATTAGAGTGTCATTGATTCAAAATGACTGACCACTTAGCTGGTGCGAAGTAGCATACACAGAAATTCAAGTTTACCTGAGAATACTCCCTGATTCCAGAAAATCAAAACATCACTTTCTATTGCACCAACTTTGCCAGTCTTTACCCTTATCATTTAATATCCTCTACCATGTGTGTTTAGCCCAGAGCTTAATATCACTTTTAATTACCAGCAAACTGGGGAGCAATTCTCTTCATAAGCTGAAGAACCAGTTGTACCTCTTTCACTAACAACTCTAATAAACCTACTCTCTCACCAGAAAGTGGCTTTGTTATTCCAAAACAAAGTAGAAAAAGTCACTACATTTCAAAATCACTACTCTTCCTAAACAGAGACATTTGTCAGTTACTACTTTGCCTGACATTCTTTTCCTGGGAACCAGCTCATACAGGTGCTGCACGAATTTACATGTAACTCCCAGGGTAAAGCTAAAATTTCATGTCCTAAGGGGCAGTTGCCCCCTTTGGCTCCAGAGAGCCAAGGCCAGTCACTGACTTACAGACTAGACTGCCAGAGAAACAGACTCTGCATAAAACAAAATTTTTCATAAACAAACCTGCATGAGCTATTTTAACACATTACTTACAAGAGGTGGTGCCAAAAGATTTTAATTTCTTTTGTTTAACAAAATGGTTTTCAGCTTATTTTCAATACTTGGTTATGCCCTCCCATTGCTCTTGTAAGCACTGTTTCTTCTCTTGTTTTCAATAATTCCTGAAATCGTGAAAAACTAAACCGGTTTGTACATTAACAAAAGTAATATATATTAACAGCACACAATCTGAATAAACTTGGCTTACTGAATAAAGAATACCCTGGAACAATGAAGCATTGTAATTTTAAGATTTCCCTAACTTTTCACTTCACCAGTGAACCAGTCTAACAACTTAAAAGCTCAGAAATATCATGACTTAAAAAAATGCTAGTGGCTCAGCTGACCTGCAGCTGATAAACAACTGCAGTAGCTCATCAAATGCACAAGTATTTGTAAACAGGAACAGGGCCTGGGATGCAGCAGGAGAGAAGCAATTCTGCAACTTCTGGGAGAAAAACATTTTTATGGTCATCAGTGTTTGTCAAAACAGACTTACACTAAGATTTTAGCAGAAATGAAATTAAGTATGAATTATAACAAGACAAACATTAGATAAAAGCCTGAAAGAGAAGGTCAAAGAAAATCACAGGAGATAAGTGTCTTAAAAACAATTTATGTTTGCTGTCCATCTGTAGACATTAATTCAGTTAATCAAAACCACATCAAAATATCACAGCTGCTGACAGCCAAAACACTCCTTTATTCCAATGGGAAAGTTTGGTGCTTCAGGAATAGAGAATAACCAGATTGCTAACAGGAAGAGAGGGCAAAACAGGCTAAAAATAACACACTAAGATCCGAACAGCCTATTATATTTTCCATGATAAATACTACATATTCCAATGTTAAGTAGTTACTTGAGAATAAACCGAATAATCAAGTAAGTTACATACAGCAAATATGGAACTGGATGAAATCAACATCAAAGTATGCATTTTCATTTTTAAGTGTTTATGAACTTCAGTAAAGGAAAAAGAACAGTAGAAGTTCAACAGTGCTAAGCATAACTTCTTATCCCCTGCTGTTTTGTCCAAATTTGAGACAAATCTGGAAATAAACAATCTCTCCTCACTGAGAGCTACTGTAATTATACTACAACAGAACCAGGAACATTAACTGTCATTTAGACACTCATGCAAAATCTTAAGATGGATCTTGGAATTATACTTACATACTGCCATTCAGTCAATTTTCACTTAAGGAAGAAAAGAAAATCTCAGAAGGACACATACAAACAACTATTAGCAAGATATTTCAATACATAATAGAACAAAGTCTCTCTTTTATCTCATCCTTCGAGGACAATTCAACAGGAGTCAAAATCCATGCGGACTTAAACACATCATTCCCTAAAAAAAAAATCTTGGTGCGCAAATGGCTTATTTTCGTCTTTTAGATGAGGTCGACAAAGGTTTGATGTATTACACTGACAAGAACCGATGCTGATGCCACTACAGAAAAATAGTAATTCACAGGCAAGTAGGCTGCAGCTACAACGCAGGTGAGACCAAAGTCCATATGAGCAATTTAAGATTTCAAAAACATCCACTGAAGGAATGATACAAGAACTTAAAAGAATCGCCACTGATATTTTATGAAATTTTAAAAGATTATACCAAGAACACATGATCACAATCAGCCTGGCTTACTTAAGACATTCAATAAGCATTGACATTGTAGTCAAGTACCTCAAAATAAAAAAACTACCCTGTTTCAATGTAAGAGTTTTAGCAGGCTTGAAAAAGGAGCTAATAAATACACAAAATCAAGTCAATCATACCTTTAGCTACAGCCTCTTTATACTTTTCTTTGGCAGAATTTACTTCTTTTATTAGTTGCCTGTAGCTTGATTTAAGTTTCTCTAGTTCTGTCTTTGTGACCTTTAAGAAAAGAGAAATTTAAAAAAGCATTAAAAATACTTACTTTCAACACATTAAAAAAACCCCATAGCATTAGTAAAACAGAATTACGAGACTTTATTATCCAAAATAAGGATGCTACACTTTCCACTGGCTTGAGAAAATCTTAACAGGATATTACATGGTGCAATTACATGGTGCAAATTACATGGTGCAAAATCAAAATCAATAAATGTATGGAAATAAATAAGAGGCCTAAGACACAAATCCCCATTCACATCACTGTAATTAAAAATATATTCAGAAAATCCAGCTAATCATCAACAATGTTCCATTTCAATTACAAGGCAAAAAACACATCAAAAAAGATGCTTAAAAAATCATACTGGCTTAAAACGTCCTACGCATAGGAAGGAATTTCCTTAGCACCTAAAAAAAAGCAGAATTTTTAGACATTACACTTCATACAAATGACTAAGGAACAGCAACTTGGCATGAAATAGTCTATCAATCGACTTGTATTACTTAGTCAATCAATCAATTGTATTACTTAAACTCTTAAAAATGAAAACCAAACTGACAACCAAAGAAATCCAAACAAATACCCAACTACTGAAGCAACCAATCAAATAAAAAAAACCTACCATGAAACAGAGCACGGAACACAACATTTTTGGTCACAAAATTAAAATAAATTTTTCTCTTCCATCCCCAGGATTCATTCAGTGTATGACAAAACTAATGCATTGCTCAGAAATAATCTCAAATCATGAACTTGCAAACAAGTCAGAAATAAACCAGCCATCACAAGACCAAAAAAAGGTAGCATATATTGTAAAGAAAAACAAAAATTCTGACAAAAGACAGGAAAAAAAACGAGAAAAAAGTCTTCAATTGGTAAATTATTAACCAGTGGAAGAGAAATTATTATCTAATTTTAATGGAAGTGCTTCTCTCAGTGAATGTGCACAAAAAGTAGCTCATTCTACTGAAAATTTGCTCCTCTTGCAGCTGGCAGGAAGAAGGCTAAAGTTCATCATTTTCCCTGCTTTTAATGAAGAAAGGCCCAGATAACACTACTTTCACCCCCCAGAACATCTGAAAACTTAATGAAATTCCTTAAAGATCCAACATAGTGCTGTCTACAGTTTCTATTTTTGGGCCAACTGTGCAAAATTTAATTTGAAGGTAGAGTCTTTTTTCCACATCAATCACATATACTCATCTTGTATTTCTACACTCTGTAAATTATACACAACTGCTGTTACATAACAATAGAGGCAATACAGGAGAAATCACTTTATGACAAATTCGTATTATAAAGACACCATGACAAATGGAGAAAAAGATGCAATTAGGAAGTAATGATCACAATTAAGACCTAAATAACACAAACAGCTTCTCTTATAGAAAACGGAGAAATTATACAGGACACTAGCATTATGAAACCTTTATAGTAATTGCATTATGACTCTTAGACTGTGTTTTTTCAACAGATAAAACCAATACCAGGAGCATGTGTATTTTCGAAGAACACTAGTTCCTTAGTTCTTAAGAAACTAAGATGGTCAAGGATTACTTTAAACTCAGTTTTTATTTCAAAAGTCTTACCCACCTAATAAGCACACTACTCTATTTTTTCTCCTCAAATATCACGAAGAAAGAAAATTATTCAACACGTTAATGGAAATTGGAATAAATCTAAAAGACACAAGTCCTATTACTTTTGTGCAAAAGCCATGTTATTTCATCATTCTTAAGAATCTTCCTCCTAAAATTCCTCACTGTAGAAGTGTTTAGAATAAGAAAGGATGACATACATATATTTCACCTAAACACATTTTTATTCCACCTTATCCTAAAAACAGGAGCTGCACAGACACTGATGTTCATAAACTTCGCATACTGTCCTGGGATATAATCAGCATTTTACCTCTGTGCATAATAAAAGCAGAAATAATATCACAGAACGTGAGAAGTACTTTGAATTTCAGGGAATCATTCTGAAAGTGTTCCAGGTACACAAAACCTTGAACGTCAACTAACAGTAGGAGAACACCATTCAAATATTTCTTTGCAAAATCAGCAAGGGGAAAAAAGGAAAACAAATCCAAAAAACCTCAAACCAAGCAACAACGCAAGCTTAATCAGCAGGATGCAAAATACTTTCATGGCCATGCAGCCCATAATTAAATAAAGTCAATATGGTTTGTAATAATCATTTGGCAAGTGCTTAATATGCATTATGGTTTTTTTGAAAAGTCTTATTTTGAAAGACATATTTATTAGACATTATATTAGAGTTTGGCCTATTAACAGAAAACAAAACATTGCACAGTCTCTTTTCAAAATATACCTGAACTTCCAGCAGTCTTACTCCATTCAGCCTCTCTTTCTTATCTTTTTCTCTTTCTGTAATTTTTTATAACTTCCATTATTTCTAACACATGCTACCAGTTTTCCCTCTTCTTCCATCCTGACTTTTTGAGATGCAGCAATTCATATGTAGCAGCACGTGATTATTTGGCTTGAAATGCTATAAGATAATGACAGCCTACTGACCATGCACCAAAAAAAGATGTCCCCATAGTCTCTGCTTAGGGAAGATGCCAAGATTCTAGCATATTATGAAAGCTATCTTATTAGAACCAACATATTTAACGTAAAAAAGTCTTAGTTTTAATACAGAATAGCTCCAAGGTCTTCTCATAACTGGCCCAAGAATCTTTTACTCATCAATCCATGACAGTGTTATTGTTTTGCTCAGATGTTAAATTTTAATTACACTACTTCAAATCCCAAGTTCTCTGCTGGAAGAAAGACGAAACAGTGCTTTTCCTTCTCTCAGTAGACCTTTCAGACTATCACTCTGATTTTTGACATCTGTAGCTAAATTTTCCCCAGAGCATCTGAATGAAACTGTGATTTCTGTCAGCTTTACTGACAAAGATACCACTTTAAACACAAGCAGGACAACAGATATGTCATAGAAAACACTCTGAAGAGTTTCATCTGCAGTCTCAATGTTTGGTTTACACCCACTTTATATTTTAGAATAGGGACTAGAACCCTATTTTGTTTGTCTCCACTCAAAAGAGTCTAGACTGCCAAGAGCACTCCTTAACAAAAGTTTACAGTTCCCTGGTCACATGAATGTCTAGAGTGGAATTAGAACAAGAAAAAGAGATGGAATAGAGAAGTGTCATACAAGAATTATCCTCTAGTAGAAGACCATTTCCAGTGCTATCTGTCCACAGAAATTCATATGGAAGAAACTTATCCATCTGTGCCGTGTCAGCTAGCAGGAAAAAAACTGTGTAGAAAATTACTAAAGTTTAAACTAAGCACTCTACATATCATCCACCACAGCATGAACAAAAACAACAACCAAAAAGTACTTTTAATTAAATATTTTTAAACATAGATAATTATAATCAATTTATCAAGCACAGCTGAATAAAATACCTTGTACATCTCTGCTTCAATTTGTTGATGAACACCTACAAAACTCTTCTTAACTTGCTGCTTATCTTTGATCATCATTGTAAGCCTATGCAAGGGCCCAGAGTTAAGATCCTCTGCATGTGTCTTCATTATTTTGCTCAGCTGCTCTGTTTGTTGTACCACAAGCAACCAAGACTATAAAAAAGTCAGAACAGAAAAGCACTTACTTATTTCAGCTAACAAATAACCAAACAATTAATAAGAACTGTGGGAAAAGATGCACCATTGTTTTAAAAAATTCAGTAAAAGAACTATTTTTATGGCTTACCCAAATGCGTTTGAGATCCTCTTCCAACACCAGAATCATGCCTCAATCCTACACATACAGTCATAAAAATGCACCAGAGACAAAAATACAGCATTGAATGTTCACCCTTCAGCACTGTCCTAGTATTTCTGAACACCAAAGAACGCATTGCAGCCTTACTTTTTTTTAAATATACCACAGATGCTCCTGAGAACCACGTTCTTACATCCTTTGTCCTCCAGTTTCCCCCCATAGTTGCTCTGCCCAAGCTGACTTCCAGCTTTGAATACCTGACAGCAATATGCATTTGAGGGGTGGTGGTTTAAGGGGACACCATTACATCAGCTGCTTCACACAGCAGCATCACTCAGGCCACCAGTACCAAAACACAAAAAAACATAATACTCATCTGTTGCTGTAACCCAGCATCCTTCTTTTCCTCTTCTTTAATAGCTTCCTTGGACATTCTGTCAGTTTTCAGAACAGCTTAATGTACTATGTCTGGCTTTTAACACAGATACACATCTACAGATATCACAGACACAAATGTGAAATTAAACTTCAAATAAAAGCCTTCATTACCCTCAAGACTGCTGTCACACATTGGACTCCTTAAAGATAACTCCCTGACAAGGAATGCTGTGCTATAGCTAAGATTTGAGAGTGGCTACATGCCACAGAATTACAAGGTTTTTAAAGGCAGCTAGCATGTGAGTTTTACTGGCATTTCTCTTACTCTTACTAAAACAGAAATCAGCCTGAGATCAAAACTTTAGAAAATTAATTTGTTTGTTAGCTTTGGGGTTTCTTTTTATCCTGTATACAAACATATATACCTAGTATTTCTATCTCTACATGACAATGCTGCAACAGAAACTGGATTCTAGAAAAAAAACTAAAGACAATTGACTCGCCTGTGTATTGGACTATCTTTAACATTTCCTCCAGGTTGTAAATATCCCACAGATTGGCACAGAGCTATCTAGACTACTGAGAGTGTGGTGTTATAAAACATCAAGGCCTAAAGCTTTCCTGCTATGGCTGGAGACCATTTCAGAAGCCATTCTGCAAAGCTGCATAGGATAGCTGCATTGAACACTTGTGTGAGAAGACTGGGCCTCTGTGGTTACAGAAGAGTTCATGAAAGTGCTCTCAGAGGTGAAAATGTAGTCAGAGTCATCTGTTTTTCATGAGGCTGATTTATTACTAATGAGACAACTACTGTTTTAATCCTGAAAAATCACACCAAAAGCATTTTTCAACAGTACAGGTATTCTAAGGAAATGGTTAGTTTACAATTCACCAAATGAGTTTAAATAAGCCAGAAACATAGCAATTGTTTCCCTTTCTACTAAAAAAAAAATCATTTGCATATTTCCCTGTTCTTCACATCACTCCTTTCACCAGGAAAGGACAAAAGCGATATTTCCATAGGGAAATAGCAGTAAAGCAGGATTTCAGTGCTTTGTGTGATTATATTTTATTATCCTAAATAAGGAGAAGGTAAAGTGAAAACACTTCAATAATAGAGATTTATATTGGACAGAAAAGCTGGGTGGGAACAGCAGAAAAGGTAAAGCATTTCCTTCCACAAAAAATGACCACAATCCAACAAATGCAATAAAATACATTCTTGTTTGATTTAACACTATTTTTCAGACATATACACACACAAAAGAGCAGTCTGGAAGCTCTAAAAAACACCTCTTTTCTAGCGTTAGCAGTTGCTGCTACTATGCCTTCCAGCAAGTTTGTAGTCTCCACATGAAAAAAAAACAGAAGACAGACTTTTCCAAACACCATTTCTGTCTAAGTGGTTGCTCTTACTGTACTCTTAGAGATTAAAACAAAAAAAGCAAACAACCACAACAACAAAACCAAACAAAAAAAGCCCATGAAAAATTAAACAGCTTGCTATTGGGTTTTAATGCCACAAAATGCCAAATAATACAATACGAAACACAGGTATTCTGCATCTCAGAAGATGCAAGAAACTAGACTCATGTCCCATAATATTTCCATCATTCTTTGGTTCTGTAAAATGTCAGGAAGTGAGGTAAATAAATCAATAATTCAGGCTTCTCAACTGCCAAAACCAGTAAGATAATGTGTCACTACACAACTTCAAAATCCAAGGCGTCAGTGAAATTTTAAAACAAGCCCATACAAAAGATCTGCCAGTACATATGAATATTTCTGCTGTTATATAAAAACACAGGTATCAGAGATGCGACTTAGCAAAAAAATTCACCTCCTTAGGAGAAAAAAAAAAAAAAAAAAGGGAATTAAAATGATGCTGAAGGACAACCTGAGTGCCTCTGTTCAAAACAAGATTTCAAAATGTGACATGCACGCCTCTTTTCAAGCCAAAAAGAACGTGGCTTAAGCCAGATCTCCAGATTTTTAAAATTTATCTGCTCACAAGAAGTGTCCTAGACTGAGATACCTATGTGAAAGTTAATGGTTGTTTATACATTATAGTGCTAAGTACTCTGTGCCAATGAAAAAAGGGCAGTATTACAATTTACAAGGCAAGAATTATTGTGGGGGCGGGAAGCAACAACAGAACGTGATATATATAAACAGTGCACAGCTCTGACACAGCCCAGCTATAGCAGGACAGCTTTCAAGTCACACACAGCCACTTTAATCCTGTATACACCCATCCATCCAAGGCACAATCCTGTTCTTAATGCTACGCCATAGTCCAGACAGCAACCCCATAAAGCCAGAACATAAAAACTGTTTTGTCTAGAATCTAACCTGACCCAGAAAGGGTGTTTTCCTGCAGAGAGAAAATCAGGATTCATGCCAGACTGAAGGCACTGTGTAACCACTGCTACAGAACAAGGGCCAAGAACCCTCAAAGCCATCAAAACAGAA
The DNA here is from genome assembly GCA_024734555.1 of Trochalopteron elliotii. Taxonomy (NCBI): domain Eukaryota; kingdom Metazoa; phylum Chordata; class Aves; order Passeriformes; family Leiothrichidae; genus Trochalopteron; species Trochalopteron elliotii. The sequence continues at coordinate 1,384,640 of JANPWX010019886.1, forward strand.
TAGTCTTCTCATGTTAGTAGAGAACCCAGGTCCAGAGCAAAACTTTCAAACAGGTGATAAAGGAAGTTTCCTTCATCATAACATTTACTTGGACTTGCTCTAAATCTGAAAAACAGTAATTTGGAGAACAGACAGCCTTACCTTTTTAAAAAGTCAACATAGTTATTTTAAACAGAATACAAAATAACCTCACAATTATGAGAAACATCCTGAATTAATGTTTTGTTTTTACAACACATGCAGCAGTGCGAGTAACAGCTGGAACACTAGGCTTTGCCTTGGCTTCCTGGCATTTTTCTATTTCTGTCACCAATTCTATATAACCTAAACAACAGTTCCTATCTTTAAAGAAAAGGTTACCATACCATACTTGATTTTCAAAGGACTAAAAGTAGCAGGCTCAACTCATTCATGTAAAATACTGAATTTCAAAAATCGGGATTGATTGTCATTCAGTTACTTTTTTCAAAGCAAGACTAGAGTTCAACTTTTGCATATTTCACTGAGAAACTAAAACAATCCATTTTTAATACTTTGGCAACATTAATGGTCAAGAAACTGAATGGATAGGAATCAAACTCAAACCAAAAACACAAAAATAAACCCAGAACCCAAGGATATTCCAAATTCAGACTCACCTTGGACACATTGCTGATATAATCCAATTGACAAGTGCTCTCTTTATCTACTTGGTTACAAAGATTCTGTAAAGTGGACGCATATTCTTTATCACTTTTTACCCTCATTACCATGAATTTCTTCACTGTTTCCAGCAGTCGTAGTTCCCAGTCTTGCAGTTTTAATAAAGCATCATGAGAATACTTCAGGTCACCTCCAAACCCCATTTTTAAGGCACTATATACCAGACAGGGGAAAATACAGACTCTTCACCACATCTGAAAGGCGAACAAGACAGATGAGATAATTATCAAAAGAAAAACTAATGGTGAGACAAAGAGCAACTATTGATGCCTAAACCCTTAAATAACCTAATCATAAGATTAGCCACATACATTTACCTCCTCAGTACAAACTGAAAGGAGGCTTGGAGCACTGTTTTGAACAAGAAACTCTGACTGGAAAAGATTTCAGCCTTAGAACTGCTCTCCAGTTTTCATTTCTGCAAAAACATCCCTCCCTAACTTAAAGTACAGTATGAAAGAAAATAGCATCTAAGACAAACACTAAAGACCAATCTACATATATAACCAAATAAGTACAGCTAACAGTATTTCCAGACAAGCTGCCAACTGTACTTTTCTACTCCTGTTGACCTGAAATATTTCTCATGTTAACTGTCCTAAGAGCACAGAAAAATCCAAATAAAACACCACCTCTCAGGCATTGGATCTGTGGGAATTGGTAACTATTACAATCTAGTTTGCTCCTAAACCCTGTGTTAACAGGCCATTAAACCTTTAGATTCAACCTGCCAAAAACCAGAAAATACCCCAAAGCAGATTTCCCATCCAACCATACACCGGTCCCCTGAGTCAGAGTTCTTTAGGTCACACCATTTTACTCCAGGACAGTCCAGTCTTATTGTACCAAATTGACATAAAATAAGATTGATAAACAGATAAAATATGCTGCCTTATGAAATCCTGCAGCAGAACCAAAGGTCAAAGACACATTGCTAGAGTTAGCTCTGAAATACCCGCATCTGATGCTGATAAACATACACCTACATAATGGAAGAGCTGAAACCACACGAAGAAGTAATTCCTACACACTCTTGCACAGGTTTTGTAATGTGGGCTGAACCCTTTTTCTGTGTACACACCAACTACCTGTTCCTACACTAATCAGGTTCAACCAAGTAAGATAAACTTATAAACTGCAACTCTTATCTCTGGACTGCAGTGCAGCCACAGCCTGTATACTGCCTATTCACTAATTCCTGCACTACAGCACAGTCTTGGTTCTTTTTAACACAGAAATCCCAACTTCTTCACAGGCTTTACACATTAACACTCAAATTAGCAGTGTTCTAAAACCATTAACAAATTTATCTTCCTAGCAATCTATTGAGAGAAATAGGAGTAATATTCTTATTTTACATTAAGAACTGAGACACATAAACTAATGTCAGCACTGTGGCAGCTCATATCAGTATGTACAAGGCTTAAAGACAGACTTTTCAAAGTGCCTAGCATTTTTAGCATGTTAGGTATTCAGAAAAAATAAATATGTTATAGGTTTCAGTTACAGCACAACAGTTCTGAAAATTTTGCAAATCAGAACCTCAAGCAGCCTCTGAAATAAGACTCATGTACTACATGTTTATTCTTAGAACACAAACCATACTACATAGCAAAACAAAGATCCAATAAGGAAAACTAGAAAGTGCCACATTACTATGTATCTACACAATACAGACAAGTCAAGACTAGCCACCTTTAAGCTTTCAGAAGCTCTTTAATTTGAGGCTGTGTATTTTAGTCAGAATTACTCCTGATGGGTAGGAATTCAGTCATACATAGCAATAGTAAATAGTTTATATTGCTGTATTTATGAGCTATGTAATTATTGCTAATATTAATTAAACGATCTCCAGAGTTAAAATTCAGGAACACTCTTTCAGAACCACAAACATTTTAGTAACATGAATCAAAGAAAAAAATCTTGAAGCCCGTTTATTAACATGGCTAAAGCTGCACCAGTGAATTTTTGATGCCCTTTAGATCTAGATCCACTTTTATGACTTTTCATTTTTCTCCTACACCATTTTAGCATGTTACCTAACTCTCCTAGCACAATAGCCATGAGAAAAGACAGTATCCTTGTTTTCTTACACCCCGATTCATAAGAGATGGGAACTGAATCTCACAGTGAAGCCTGGCCTTGTGTTAAGAATAAAGTAATGGCCTGCTTGCTTTACCGGAGCCTCTGTTTTTCACTGAGAGGCAGTATGGTAAGGGAAGGAGAAAATATCCTCAGCATGTCATATTTCAGTCTGCTTCTAGTGACTTACAAAGCAGCCAACAGGATTATAAAAATCAATAGAACAAAAGACCCAACAATACTTCACTCCAGCTTGCTAAGTTGCTCTTCATGAAGCAGTAATCAGATTTTTTCCAATTCCACTATTAGATGCCTGCATACATAGGCAAAAATTGTATACACATGGGACTCCAGTCTTTGTTTTAAATTATTCCTTTCACAGTGACAGAAGCAGCACGGAAAAAAATTGTTTTGCAAAAGTGATAAAATTCTGATTTGCTAAAACTAACAAGCATAAAGGCTCAAACTGACTATTCCCAAATGGGTAAGTCAGCTGCCATGCGACTTCCATCAAGTAAATCAAGAAAATCTTCAATCAAGACATCCAGCCAAATTCAAGTGCTTTATTGTGGAGACAAAGAAGTGGTGAAGAAGTATTCAAGACCTAAGCCACTTAACTAAGCTTAAGTTTTGATAAGTTAAAAACCAATTCTGTCACTTAAAACCACTTCGATTTTTAAATGGTTTTTAATACTTTTAAATAACTGAAAACAGTACAGATCACACAGTCATTAATTTGAAGTCAGAACTGTAAGATCTACCAAACACAGGAACACACAAGCTGATTTTCAAATACTCTTAAAAGACACAAGCACATCTTGAAAGGGCAGTGCTCAAAAAGACAGTATCTGGCACCAATACAGACAGGTATTTTCCCAAGTTTGGTATCTCCCTTGTGATCATCTGTGACCACAGATGAGATGACAGGTGCCCTACAGGGTCAGAGTATTCCAATCAGAAGTATTTCAGTACAACAGAGTACTTCAGTCAGAAGGGACCTACAGCAATTGCCTGGGCATGGTGATGCAATTAGATCAGCCCTGTGTCTCCAACCATGACATCAGAAGATGTTTTAGAACAGCAAACTAGCTGGGCTGCTATTCATTGTGTGATCCTCCTTGCGCTTCCCCATGTTCACAGCTACTGTATTATGGAATACTAATATTCCCATATTTTTGGCTTTACCATGCAATTAAAATACTGACACAGAAAGACAAAGATTTCCAGGCAGATTTTGCAATCAAAGACTACTGGCAAAATTGAGAAATCAGCAAAAATAGCAAAATCTGAACCCGGAAAAGATTTAATGTGAAACTGGTATGAGATAAATACTTTCTTCTCTGATGCTCAGAAGATGAAAATACAGTGTAAGAGCTATTCGGGGGGCGTAAAAAATTCTCAAAAAAGCGTGGGAGAGTATTTTATCTTAATGGGAAAACCAGAGATGGCAAATGTTTTAAAACAAGCTAGAGGGAGAAGTGATAGTAACAAACATGATATGCTAAATTCATACAGAAAGAAAACCTTCAGGAATTGCTTTACTCTTAATGTGAAGAAATTTCATCTGCTTCTGGTAGACACCCATGAGGTTTATCTCTTTTTTGACACATGAACAAAGCTTGCATAATTTGACATGCCAGTGAAGTTTCAAACAGAATTCTAGCACATTTTGAAAAAGCAATAAAACACCACTAGCACCAAGTAAGACAAATGAGCTATTTTTTGTTTATTTTGAAATATGATTGATATAGACATATAGGCATAGATACAGATGGCTAAAAAAAACTACTGTACATTAGTAAAAAATATTTGTTAAGCTTAGGAGTAAAATAAGCCTCACAGTCAATTCCAAGAAAGTAGTACTTACTTTCTTTATAGTATTATGCTCAAAACAACAAACTAATCATTCACAGGAAGTACACATTGAATGTACATTTAATAAGATAGTGTGAATGAGCAACCAGATCTCAAACTGTTCTAAATTTAAGCAGAGTTACCAAAGACAATTTAAAATTTCTCGCAACCACCAACACAGTGGTTGCAGTCAGATTCTAAACAAAGCAATGTTAAATTTTGTCAGCCTAACAGCGAGAAACTCCAATGCTAGTCACATAATCCTTCAATATTGTAACACTTCCCTCAGGAAATAAAGCCAGTATTCCAGTTAGTCATCTTCCTGGATTCCAGCAGCAAATCCGAAGAAAGTAGTTTCCATAATCAATGTACATTATATTAAAGATTGCAATCTGCCTGTGACACATGAAAGTGACCATGCTGTGTCAGACCAAAGGTCCTGTGTCTGACACTGACTGAAATGAAATGAGCAAGGAGAACAGAGCATGTACAATGCAACACTTGCACAAAATGTTCTCTACGCTTATAACAATTGGTGCCTTCTACTACATATTGCCATCAATTATACCCAAGGTTGTGAATGATAATCTTAAAATAATGATGGATCTACATGCATCAGCTGGAACTTGTGGTTTCACAGGACCAGTGAACCAAGTTTAGTTGCCTACCAAGGTAGGCAGCTAAAAAACTACAAACCCAGAAAAGCACACCTGTCCCCCAGTAAAATTTGGAATAGGAAAGCACATCACAGATCTGGATTCTCTCAATCTTCATATGCTATGAATTTAGACTGCTCCTAAATCTGCATGGGCTCCAGATAGAGAATACAGAATGTCTTTTATTTTGCACACACTTTCTACAAACATTAAAAATATGTCAAAATCAGAAAAGAAGGAGGATGTGGATTCAGGAGACAAATCCTCAAAATCAAGGCTTCTGTACTGAACTAAAAGAATTTTTATAACAAATTATCAATTTGTTAGACAGTCCTTCTCAATTTCTCAATGTGAGGCTTACAGTAGTTATATTCCATTAAAATAATGAAATAAATCATTCTTAGCGCACCATCCACAGCTCAAACAAGAATTAGACAGTCAAACAATTCACATTTATGTTAGTGTAGGATCTGTTCCTGGAATGCACAAGACCATGAAACACAAAACACATCCACTACCTACCATTTGTTTACACTAATCACATATTCATGAGACCATCTTTGTATGCATAGATATGATGTATACAACATAAACTAGTAAAACTAATCCTTCTGCAGAGCTTTTGCCAACAATAATCATCTGAAGTGGTAATACAAGTTAGTCTGATTATTTCAAAGCTGATTTGAAATACAGGTCCACTCGAAGCAAAGCAGGCAGCTAATTTTCAGGACAGCTTTTCAGCAAGCATAACTTAGCTCACATACCTTAAACGTTTTCCTTCAGAAATGTCCTTTAGTATAGTTTTCCTATGTCAGCAGCTACTTCACCTACTGAAATACACTTTTTTTTTTTCCTTTTCTGGGGACTCTGTGAAAGAAAAACATACAAAACTTCTTTTTACTATTCTCAGCATTTTCAAATATATTGCAAAACTCAAACTTAAGTAAGTTGCCCTGCATTTTCAGATTATTATCAGAAGCCAGATGCTTTTTTTTCAGAAAGAGACAGTTCAACTAAAAGAAAAGAGCAGATTTCTCAAATGACTGCTACTATTAGTATGCTACCACTTCATACACATAATTTTGAGTGAAGAAATAATTTTGCTTCTGCACATGTAAGAGAAAATTTTTTTTAAGTTCTTCGAATTTCTTATAACAAGTGCATTGTACCTGAAGAAATACCCTTGGTAAAATGAAACAGAAACCCATTAACAAGGAAAATGAAAGCATGGAAGGCCAAAGTTTGTTATATGAAACAAGTTAGTAGTGGTATTTTCATAAAAGTGGAAGAAAACAAGTGACATCAAGAGAAAGGAACCACTCAACAAATATAAATTTCTATCTGGCTCTAACTACTCTAATATCTAGAAAAGTAAGAGATCAGGAAGTTAGGATGACTAGCAGGACCAAAATTTCAAGTTTTAACTCCAGACTGCAATTTAGGTGAAACAAACTGATACAGAAAGATTTTGAGGGTTTATATTAAGAAAAAAAACAACCATTGAATTTTAAAAATGGTAAGGAACAAGCTTTGCACTCAGCTTAGAAGTGCAAGGTATACTGTGTAATCTCTACATGTGGACCCATGATAAGCACTCACTCACAATCTCACGCTAGAATGTCCAGCTTCAGATGCGACATTCCACAACAGTTTAGCAATGCTCTCATAGGAAAAAACACATAAAGCAAAACTGAAAGAAAGACACTATGTAGGGGTGAAGAAAAAAAAAACTATTTTCCAAATCTCTGTTTTTTAAAACAAAGCACTGATCACAGACTCATTTATAAAATCTTACGAAGGGACACTCTTAGTTCATATTCAAGCAGGCATTATTTAGTATTCCTTTCTGGTTGCTTAGTGACATTCAAGAAACAAAGAACTGCCTAATATAAATACAAAACTTCTATTCCCCATGACCAAAAATAGACAAGACTAAGTGATGCTAAGATTCAGGCACTGCAAAGGAACAGTAGCTATGCAAGCAGATAGGAAAGGAGAAAAAAATGCAGGAGGTTACAAGCATTATAAAATTCATCACATTTCTAAAAAACAGATATAAAATCATTTGTTCCAAAGTTGCAAAGCCCAAGGGAAAGTCTTCACTAGCAAAAAGTACAAGCAGGAGCAAAACATCAGAATAAATTTGGCTCCAGTCATTCTAACACAAATACAAACTGGGTCGAAAGACCAGACTGTCACTGGACAGGAACACAAGTTCTAATCCTCATTCAAATAGGACTCATGAAAGTGGAACAAACATCATCACCAGCACCTGGGCACATTCAAGTTTCAAGCAGATGTTAAGAATTGCATGTAGTAAAATGAAGACCTTTAAAAATTCTATTTATCAAATGAAACAACAGATTGGAGCCACTTCAACACAAAATCATTCTGTCTTCTGCTCCCTGAATACAAACAATGAACATAACCTTTTTTTTTTCTTTTTAAAGAACTACTCCACCACATATTTTAGAGTGCGGAATTTTGTTTGTCAGTATGAAAATTAAATGCAAACCCAACTTTTCTCTAGAATTCCAGTTACTATTGACTTTTTACCTATGTGCATCTTCTTCATCTGCACACAGGTCATTAGTAGAACTTAAAGGTAGCAATATAAGTCCAATATGGGTCTAATTGATAAGCACACACTAGCTAGTACATGGAAGCATAATAAAAGCTTTCCAGTGAATTGTACAGCCATCTCTCAGAGGGCAATAAAATCTCATAAAATTCCCACTGCTATTTTTGAGCTCAAACATAGCAGACTCTGATACTTACAAACACCTTGCTACCTCAATGCAATAATCCACTAGCTAATGAAGATATAAAAGACAAATTTATAAGATAAAGACAGAACAGAAAACCTAGATGACCTGCTGTTCTCTGAAACTACCACCCAGACAGTTAAGGCCAATCCCCAAATCAGATCCTCCTTAAATTTATGAAATATAAGGCATTTTCTAAAAACTAAGCATTCAAGAAGCAATTAAAAATATCAAATTAATAGTAAGAATTCACCAGAGTCAGATGCTATTGAGCCAAAGCATTGAAGCATCAGCTATTGAATTTCCAAATTATTGATTCCACAAAAACTTAGGCTTAAGGTGAGCCAAGCAAGGAAGAATCAAGAGTGGAAAATAACTCAAACTTCCTTCAGATGTGACAAGGCAATCAAAAGAAGCACAGCACAATCTGACTCTGATACTGCATAACGTGGTTAAAACCATGCCTAAGAATCTGTAGACTAGAATAATCTAAAAGAAAAAATCCCAAAACCAACAACAACAAAAACACCCCATCGGTTTTTGCAGAGTAAAATCATGTTTCACAACTTGAAGAGTTCTGTGAAGGCATCAAGAATCCTGTGGAAAAAAGTGTTGGAAGTAGGAAGTATCTGATGATGTCTGATAGGAAACTACTAGAGAACTGAAGACCTTGCAGGGTAAGACTTAAGAGACAAAGATTGACAGGGGAGAGAGCTGAAATGCCTCACCACAATCTGTGCCAGCACTTGGGCTGCTCTTCAGAATGGTTACCTGCCTATGTCATTACAGAGCATCTGCACTTTATATAAAATTATTATGATTAATCAAAACCTACAGATCATTACAAAACTCACAAAACCTCAGAACACTAAGCAGCAAGCACAGAAAACAGCAGATTAAGTCACATGCCAATAAATGCAACATAATATACTGGTAGGAGCTATTTAATAACAGTACCAGAAAAGGTTGTAGTAGTCTCTGAACACACACTTTCAAAAATTCACATATTCAGTGCTTTCAATCAGATAGGTTAGAAACCATCCAGAACATCAGACTATTTTTTAATGAAGGGAAAACACAACATATTCTTATACTACTGATACATTAGTGGCATTCCTGTATGTTCAAGTTCTTCTAGCTCAGGAAAAACATAAAGGACCAAAAAAGACATAGATAATATTGATCATAGCATGGAGCAGCTTACACACAGAGAAAATAGAATTTTTAGCTCACAAAGCAGTTAAGAATGACAGGTGTAAGATCAAAGTACACCAAAATAAAAAAAATTATAGCACAAAGTGATATGGTATGTCAGATGCCTGAAATGTTTTCCAGAAGAACTTGAGAACATCTAATGAAAGTTTTAAGAAGTTGCTCTTACGTCCTTCTTTGCCCAGTAAATAATTAAATGAGATAATTCAACGCCTAAAGACATTTCTGAGACCATGAAACAAAGAAGTACAAAATTATTATAAAAATTCATTTTAAAAACAGACCTGTAGAACAGGATGAGTTCCATCTCAAGATATCTCTAAACTGTAGAAGCAGAACAGGAACTATTACTCTACATTTGTCCCAAAAGCCCGTTCTTATCTGACAGTAGCAAGTATTGAGCTACATGGATTTTACTTGGTCATATACAAATATCCTCATTCTCCCATCCCTGCACCTGTAGGAAGACGTTTTTCCTTAGCAGTTCCTGCAGCTGTGATGTTATTAAAAATAAATGCAAATGGCCCCACTGAAGAATAGGATTTACACTTAGCAGTCAAAAAAAAAAAAAAAAAAAGGCAAAACAGATAAAAGCCCAAAAACACAGCCCCCAGCTTCTCTGCAATTGGTCTCCATCTCACGTAAGAAGTCAGAAGCTGAAACAGTGGGGTACTGTACGACCAACCAACTCTGACAAGAACAGAGAGGTTAGTTGAAGTTACTTTCAAGCTCCTTGCCCAAGTGTTTACCCTCTTCCTAACAACTTGATAATATACCCTTATTTGTTCATTATGCAAAAATTCATGTTCTTTTCCCACAGAACTTCATCTTCCCCCACCACACATCCATTTTGTCCAGCCTACAGCCAGCCAGTGAGCTTTCACACCCACTGATCCCCGCTTTGTTCCAGACAACATCTCCCATTTGCCAAGACTATTCCAAACAGTAATCTCATTCTCCACCACACCTTCAGCTGTTTGCTACTTCCCATGGCCTGGTAACTTTCCCAGCATGTTCTTTACGATCTCAGGCCTTCTGTGAAAGAATGGGCAAAAGATAGAGCTGACATTTGCTTGTGAACCATGCAGTGCTTTTTAGGTGCAGTTACTCAACCAGTTTTGTTTCCACTCTGTGGAAGCTTCTACCTCACAGTCACAGCTAAATAGCAAGGCTGAATCTCACCAGGCAGAAAAACAAGATATAGGTTAGGAGGAAAAGAGCTAGTCTAGCTGAAAGAAGTCACATCCTGTCACTAATGCTTCAAGACTCTTCTGTTGTCCTGTTAACTCTGAAAAAACAACAAAATAAGTCACACCCCCTTCTTTCACTTTCTAAGGCAAACATGCCTAACTTCTCCATACCTTTCATGTGTTTACAGGAAAAAAAAGCTTTCCCACCTCTATTTTTTCCAAGAATAACACTTTCCCTAAATTCAGCTCCAGGACTCAAGGAAAGGCAAAGAAAACATGGCCTCAGTAGAGTTCCTGACCCACAGATTTTCACTGAACTCTGAATTCTGTAGTGTTGCAACATGTATCTCCACACTAGATCCTAAAAGAAAAATGGACTGAGAAAAACAAGGCTGCTAAAAGTGACTATCTCAGGCAGGTACTGTGCACCTCCAGCCCTGTTAGCCAATTCGGTAGAGAAGGACTGTTCCAGAATGATGAAGAAATATGTGTTAAAATGTCCAAAAACTGGCCACAAATTGACAACAGAATTAAAAATACATCAGTGACTCAAGCTCACCTAAAGTGTGTATTATATGGTTTATTAAAGAAACTTCTGAGCAAAAAAGAGCAACTAAAGAAAATTAAACTATTGCATTTCCAAGAGCTTTCTTGTCTTAGATAACTAGTGAAGGTAGAAACAACTTCTAGAAAAACTGAACACTGAAATTAAAAAGTACCTGTAGTAACCATCTTGACTAAAGAGTTACTCTAAGCACCCTTAATTTATTTATTTGCTGATTTCTCTTAGATATTTAGATTTCAATTAGATACCAAGTTCTTCAGTGAAGGTAGGAAGCAGTCTTCCTTATTTGAAATAATACCCCAAACCTCTGAAAGTAGCACTTCACATCTTGATATCCATTTGTCCCAAGATGAATATATGGCAAGTCGGAATTAACACACACATAAAACCCACACGGAAACTCTCAGTCCCAAGGCTGCCTATGTAAGCATTTCTTCAGGGGAAAAGGATTGAAGAATACTCCTACTGAGGGTCTCTCATCATCACAAAGCTACACCTAAGACTCCTCATGAAGACTTCAGGTCCAAAATTCATCTGCCATTGTACATTTCAACTTAGAAACCCAGCACACTACTAGAAGCTTCTCCCAGTAACACTGTCTTAGCTCTCAAGATCTAAGAACAGCCATAGAAAAAGATAAATCCACAGGATGTGAAATACTTTAAAACATCTAGAGGCATTTAATTTCTTCCTATGGCCCAATATCAGCCAGAATGTCTCACTTCAGACAAAGCAACTAGATAACAAATCTGCCATTAGTCTGTAATATATGACAATAGTGGTCTCCCCAGAAAAAACATTATTTAGTTCCCAGTATTTATTGCTCTTCGGAAAGAAACTGAAAGAGCAATCAGATGTTTCTTTCCTCCTTCATTAAACTAATTACATCCTTCTGGTTCATTAAACACTCTACTTAGTTAATTCACTGTTCATTCAGTCTTCTCCAGGTCCCTTATTTCCTTGGCATCATTGTACCACATTTAATGTAGTTTGATTACACAACATTTTGTACAGAAAATACTGGCCATGAGGACCACAGGTCCATGAGAGAGTTCTGTCTCTTCCCAACTGCCAATATTCCAGACTGCTGTACTGCAGGAAATATAACATATCATGTGGTTGAGTGAAAGGTGTTGCCCCAAGCTTTTGTTTGCTGTTCTTGAACTGAATGACTGTTCCTTCCCATTCTCCATATCCTAAAAGATACTGTGATAACTCTGTGTCAAGTAAGATACAGTTACTCTCACCAGCATTTGTATCACCTTCATGCTTTAAGTGCGTAACAAATTTTAATACATTTTTAATACATACGTTCTACAAATATATACCAAAATACATGATGAAACCTACCTATTCTTTCCTTAGTTCCAGTCAATTTTTGTTTTGGTCTCATTAGCCATCCTACTTATAAAGAACATTCCTTCTGAAGGACATTATTCTCATTTGAAAATGTATGAGCTTTAAGTAATGGATGCTACTACAAACAGGTAAAAGCGGTAGAGGTTTAATCTTCCAGGTGTCTGGACAAGTGGTCCTGAAGTGCACGTGCATGCTCAGACCCTTCACATGAAATGTATTTGTATAAATAAGATTCAGTCTATCTGAACTTTATTGCAATAGATTATTATTTCATATCAAGTCTTTCCTTCTGCCTCTCAAAACTATTTTTTCCAGAAATTATATCACGTAGCTAATCTTTCATTTAAAAGGACAATATTCTTGGCATAAACTTGACATCATTCAGAAAGAAGTTAGAGATGAAAATAATGTTTTACTGTAGACAAGGGTTATTTAGCTCCCTCAGATTTCTTGCCTTACTGTACTCTGAGACAGCTAAAGGGAATTTGACTGCATCTCTAAACCTGAAATGCCAACTTAATCTGAGAAAAATTCTGTAGAGGGACACAAGACATTGTAATGGTCAAATGTTGACAATCATCTGCTTAATCAGACCTTTGGAAATGGCAGCTCCCCCTCCTTAAAAGCAGACTGACCACACCCACACTGCTAATCCCTACATCCCAATTTAGGTTCCTCAAACCTGCATGGGGTGACTTTGGTGATGAAATACTAGAGCACAAGAAATCACCGTGTCACAGCCCATTGGACTGATTTTTGCACAGGGTATGCACTGCAAGCTTCCTGGAAACATGAAGCCTTAGGACACATGGCATACAGGGACTGGATACTTCCTGAAGACTGTTCTGCAAAGGGTTCAAATCTGCTGCAATGAGTTTCCATACTGGGGCTGAAGCAGAGTCCAGAGAAAACTCCCTTTAGCTATGGGCTGCCCTCCCTTCAGAGGGTACCACCTGGCTCCAGAGAAGCAGAGCTAGAAGGCATGCAGCATGGAAAACTAAGAGAGCATGAAGGAACACAAGAACTGATTCAAACTGAGATTGTGACCTCAGTAAGAATGGCATATAATTACCTACTCATATAAAAAAAAAATCATTTAGATAAATCAGATTATCTGGATGCCAATTATATTTATTAAAACAGTAGCTTCAAATTTGCTAAACACATTCACGTGATGAGAGATTTTGCACTCCAAAATCACCTAATCCAAAAGGCAGAACTGGGTATTATACAGCTTTCCTCTATCTTTGTTACAGACCCTTTAGAACTGTTTGAATTTTTAAGATGCACACTTCAACTGACAACATTTTTTCTGTATTTGGCAAATTAGGCATTTTCTTTTATCTGATGAATTTCAGTTTATCAACCATATCATGGAAATTTCAGAAAAGCTGGGAGGAAACACAGCATTCACAGCACTGACATACAACAAATACACCTAAAATAAACAAGGATGTGTTTTTCTGATTCCATGTTTTCTATTTTTTAATCAGCAAAAAGCTGCTGCAAAGTTGTATGATTTTTCTTAACACTGCAATTCTAACATTTTGCTGATTGTTTTAAAAATACTGGTTTTGCAATGCTTAAGCTATCACATTTTTGAACTTAACCACTTTGCCTAACTGTACCCCTTATCTATACTTCCTGAAACACAGAGTACAAATGCCGGGGGTTATTATTTTACACTCATGAATATTTCAAAGCAGAAGCCACAACCAGGAAGTCAGATGCTATCTGAAAGACACATGAAACATAGAAAAGAAGCTTTAGCATAATTCTAAAAAGCTGTACTTGAGCAGACACAATAGCAATACAGTACAGTGATCACATTTTATCAAATTTATACAAGGTAACAGCAGATAAAACAAGCTTTAAGTATCCAATACTCAGGATTTATCTTATGATGCTACTCCTACTTGCTTATAGGTTTACCAAAGGTGAATTTTGTGATTTATGAGTGTAGTAGCTAACAACCTCCACCTGTTAAGCCATTATTAATAGGCCATTTGTCTGAGTATTAAAGCATCAAATATTCAATAAAATAATTCCTGTCATATTAAATAATGATTAAATCTATGTCCTTTCCAGCTCTCTATTAAGAGAGAAAACAACTTATAACTGCCACTCTCAATTCATACAGCAAACATTACAAATATGATGACAGACAATGTAAGCTACAATATGCTGTCAATGTATGAAACAGGATTTTCCAAATTTTCTAAAGCAAAAAGTTAGGCATAAACAGAACTAGCAAAAAGCAGCAAAGCTGACAAACCAAGTATGAAATTAAGAGACTCACAAAATGAGGATGCAAACCCAAATTCCACCATCTTTGGAATATGCACTATGTGATTGTGTATTACTTTCACAGCGCTTTTTCACCAGAAATGCCCAACTCATTTATTAGACAGGATGGAGTGCTCTGAGTATGATGCAGCACTCAGTCAGAGGGGCTCATCTTCACAACTGTTATCAGGCTCATTGCTATAATTGTGTGTCTCCCATTTACTAAACAGGCAATTTCAGGGAACAAAATGGCTCATGATTAATGCACTGCTCTGGATTCAATTTCTGCCTCTGGCAAAGAGTGCTTAAGTAATATGCAACAATTGACAAACTTTTCACAGGTTGCCACTACTTACAAGAGAACTAATTTTTCATTAGGTCTTAATAATGGTAATTTAGTTTCGTGCTTAAGCTTAATTTCTTAATGTCTCAGCTCCTCATGTTGAAATAAACCATTTACAGAATCACAGTATGAAAAAAAAGTTGTGAGATGCTTAAGATCAAGTAATGACTATTTCAAGACAGCTACCTGTCTTCAGACCAAGATTTGAATGCCATATAGAAAAATGCAAAATATATGAGAACCGTTAAGTACTTCTTCATTAAGTATTTTCTTACTAGCTCATAATAAGAGAGGCTAGCAAGTGGACTACAGCATTTTGCAGGCAATATTGTACAGCATATCTAAAGGGCAGATTAACAGTATACACATGATTGTTCTATTTCCCCCTCAATAGCTGACAGTTTCATGTATTTTTCTTACTAGAGAGCTACATCATAGAAAGCTCTCTCACAGCATGCAATTAGCGCTGTAACTCCATATTCACCCTGCCAACAACCTGAAGGAATTATTTGGTCCAAGTAGTAACTGTCCCCTCAGCAGAAAATAAGAGCAGCCACATCAGAAATCCTAATAAAATACCCTTTTTGCTCAAGGTGCAAGCTCACAAAATAAACAAGATTCTAAAGAGCCAACTAGTAAAGATCAGTAATTCTGTCAAATCTGTACATGGGAACAGAAATCAGAAATCAGCTACTGAACTGCAGTAAAGTTATGAGTACAGAGAGTTGTCTCCACAAACTGCTATGACACACATCTGAGTATTATAAGCAGGTTAGTAAGAAATCCAGATACGAAGAACAAAGTTTGAAATTGTATGTGGTTGAAGCACCTGGCATTTTCTCTCAAGTGTAAAAGGCAGTAATGCAAGGGAAGTTGCTTAGTATAGAGCAAACACAATCTGAAATCCGAAGTAGCATGACATCACGAGGTACAGTTCACTCACTCAGATTAAAAACAGCATTAAGCCCTAAATTATTGGGAATTTATTTTTATTATCATCAGGGAAACACACAGGAATTAAAAAATTCCTGTTATTTCAGACTGCTTAAACCAAACTGAACTCTGCATTTAAACTTGTAGGAGAAAATAGAAAAGAATTACAGTAATGGTCATAAATATGATTTCATTATACAAGCTGACAGCAATCAAACCCTTCCACCCAATGATGTTGTCCTACAGGAAAAAAAAATTATAATCCCAAACACAAAAATAAAACCCATTTTTGAAGGACTCTTCCTGGTTTTCAAGAATCCTCACCAAAACTTCCTATGTACTGCATAAGACCATATACATAGCTCTTAAAATGAGAAGTAACTATCTTCTCTCAAAACCTAGAAACAAAGCCATGAATTTCACTGATTCACTACTGCGAAAGTTCCCAAAATAGACATTTGCAAAGAAATACTACATTTACCTGACACAAATATTAAACAGCAGAAACTTTCTGTATATTTTCAGGCACCAAATTTTGAATCCTTTAACTCCCAAAAAAACCATGGTGGACATTCAACAATCTCAAGACTATCACTTTTGTAAAATAAAGCTCTCCACTAAGTTCTTGAAATCCATTTTCACAAGGCAAATACATCAACAATATAATTAGGCCAGGACTAAGTGGGCAGTTTTAGCTTAGAATAGGAGCATATATGCAGTTTACTTCCTACTAGAATGCATTTAAGCTTTCTTCTCTTCTCTTACTGCCTTGCTTCTCCTCCCCGCCAGCAAAAAAATCTCTTTTCCTTTTCCTAGACCCACTTCCCACACAGCAAAAAAACTCCTCCCTGCAAAGTGATGACCTCATGCTCCTAGCCCATCTCCTTGTATGGAGCAATTCCGGTCTTGCTGCCAGCTCTCTCCGCCTTCAGCCTGACATGGCAAACACCTTCCTTCACCCTGCTGCTTCCCAGCAGAGAGAACACGGAAGACAGGCGCCAGGCGGGGAGGGCAGACCGGGCAAGGATAGGGGGGTTCCCATGGACAAAGAACAAGCCACCAGATGCCTGCCTCACTCTCGCATCCAATATAAAACTTCGTACCACCAAAGCACCTCTGCTCTCCACGGCAGGAAAAATGACACTGAACTCTGAACATTTTAAGTATGGAAATATATCCCATGTTACCTAACTGCAGTGCACCTCCTGTAGCCAAACCTTACTTCCCTTTTATGCTCTTAGTTAAATATCTCTTATCTGGTAAAGCAAATGTCACCTCTCCTCCTCTCCTAAAAAAGGCCCATTACACCTTCGCATCACTAAAGTTCTTTGATATTGAAATTGGCCTGACAACCTGTGCCTACACTGATACATTCCTTCATCTTTTTAAGATTATCTTCAAGCTCTATCAAACAGCTCCAGAGGAACTGAAAACTTCTACTCTCTGTATTATTCATCATCTTCTCCAGCCTATCTTGCTTTCAAGTGTCAAAATTATTTCTACATAATCATTTTATACACTGGCAATCCAAATACCAACTGAAAAAGGATAAAGGACTCAGTTGTGACATCTAGAAAATCAGGAAATGTGATGGATAACTGAGCTTTTGCTCAGCTAGTATGGGACCTTGTACATACAAGACTTGATCTTCTCTCTCAAAGAACTATCTTCAAAGCCCAATTTTACTGGGGTTAACATTCCCTATGTGCATATTTTAAAGTTGTAACTGTACTGACAATTTCTCTCAACACATTACGAGGAATTTATAAAATGAGGAAACATACAACAGGAGGAGACAACAACACTGTTATTGTCTCACCAACAATAATCATTAATCTAACTCAACTTACAATGTGTCCATCATTTGCAATTTGCTTTGACTATGAGCAGATGATGTGTGAATGTCCCACTTCCTTGAGACTTTTAAAGACTAGCACTTACATAAAATACACTGTAGAAGCAATCTCGCTGTTCGGTATTATTTAGCATGTAAAACTAACTTACTTTAATAAACTTATTTTAATACACAATAAATTTTTTTTCAAGAAATTTCACGCATCACTCCTGGTTGTTTTCACACTACAACTTGAAGGAATCTACAGTACAATAGAGCAGAGCACCAAAGACACTTTGAGCGGGTCTCTCTCAAAGCCGGGAAAAGTTAAGATGTATTTGAAAAGTAGTGATGCCCCCCTGCAAAGAGAAAATGAGCTGGCTTGTTTTAAACGTTTTACAAAACCCTTGGTGTTAACACAGGATGTGTCACTTCAGGGGTGTATGTTCATGGAAAGTCCAACCAAACAGAAACAGAGTCCAACATGAAAATGGATGTTTAATGCTCTTCTGTGTAATCCATTCTCGAACACCAAATATGAGTATTCAGTACCCGTGCAGATACCAAAATCTCAAACACACAAAGCATTAAAACGCACACGAAAAGCGCCAGGGCAGCGATACAGGGAAGGCCCCACCATGCAGGGTCCAACAGTAATGCAGAAGTTCAGGCAGCCGCTGTGCTGTACAGGACTGTCAGGCGGCACCAAGGCGGAAGAGAACTCAAAACCCCAAACCGACTCCCCCGGACTGTTGCATTTATTGGGAAGCAGGGATGGTCACACATCGCAGCTCCTGACGATGGCCGGCGCCTCCTCCCGTTACTCCCAACACTTCCAGCTCGGCCGGAGCACGGGAGACACTCCCGGCACAGCCGGACCGGGGCACAGCACCGCCGTACCGAGACCGAACTCGCCCTCTGCCTCCCCCCGCCCGGATCTCGGCGGCGGACGCGGAGAGGGGGCGGGATCCGCGCACCCGCG